>JAXQQM020067114.1:0-424531 GCA_034641835.2 Pinus albicaulis
TTATGAATGGGTCATTATCCTAAGTTTAGAGAGTCCATTTTTCATGTCATCATGGTCAAATCTATCAAAATCCACCAAAGATCTACATGCATTGGTTTAAAATTAGGTAGTGGCCACATGTTTGTCTTTTTCTATGTCTGCAATGAATATACTGTAAGTAGTTTGTTTTCTCTACATACTCACCTGTCCAGTCCGTAACGAATCTTCCAGATTTATAACGGAAAATGTTGTGGAATCATGTTTTTCTGCACCATGTTATCACACCCAAAATTTTCAAAATTATAACTTGAAATGTGTCAAGTTTGTAATTAGCTTGGTTAGGAGCATAGGATCATGAAATGATAAATTTTATGATTAGTATAAGCTTCTATGATGGTTTTAAGTTGTTAGGGGATGATTTCAAGTCATATCAAAGGAACGAATCTAAAGTAGATACTTTAGATCAACCTAATGTGTCAACTTTGGCCAGCTGTCAGAATTTTTTTGAGTCCATAGCGATTTTAGTACAAAACTAACAGATTTCGCTACGGAAACACCTAGTAGTTTGGTAGTGAAACTGACACTTGTAAAGCTAAATTCGCTACGAAAGTGTGTCTTCCTTTAATTGTTTTATGCATAATTATGAGTTGTTAAACTTTGAGGGTTTCAAGATCATGCTGTCAAAGTAGGGTAATCATTGAAAGTCTTAGGCACATTTTGGCATCAACTGCCATTTTCTTAATAAATCTCATCTCATTTTTCAAATACATCCCTCATTCCTCACGTTTTCTTTTCCTCTTTTGTAAGATGCTACCAAAGTAGCTTGTTGTCATTTACATTTTCCTTAGAATCCCTCTGTCATGTTAGTCCTCTTTTACCATAACAGCTTGATGTCATCAAAAGTTTTTATTTAATAGGTGCGAATATCCAAAGAAGGCCACCGCTGCAAAACAAAAAGAAATGGCTACACCAAAGAAAGAAAATAAAGGAGGCATACCATTTAGGTACAAGCCTACAAGTCCAATATTAGTCATGGAAGATCCCAATTTCGTGGAAATTTTTACAAGATTAGGATGCATTCAGTTCTGTTGAAGGTTGCAAGGTCATCACAAACAGGTATCACAAAAATTTACACTCAATTTCAAAGGAACATCTACAAAGGTTGGTTTTCTTCATGTGCCTATTTCACCTGATAGTATTTCTCAAGCAATAGGGATCCCTAGGACTGGAGAAGAATGGTTTAAATCACAAAGTTTGATTTAAATATTTGTGATGCTTATCTAAAGCCTGAACATGTAGGGATAAATATGACTGTAGGGATTCCCAAGACTTTCCATAAAGATAACTACTCTCAATTATTAACAGTCATACATAAATACTTTACCTGTGAAGGCAGATTCCATACAATCTACATGTATCATTTCAAGCTGCTACTTCATTTTACAGGAAAAAAGTTTATAGATATTCCTTTTTACCTTTTTCGAAGCCTTAGAAAAATCGTAGATAAAGTGCAAGGTAGACTTGAAAGAAGCAAAACTTCCATTTTTCACCATGGATTGATAAAATTACTAATATTGGAATAATTGAATAAACTAGATAGAGACTAGGCAACTTTCTTGTTTATTAATGGGTATGAAATGGATTTTTGATCTCCTAGGAAAGCCTCCAAACTCAAAACTCCTTCTCCTAGACAAGAGATGAATACTACTGGAAAAGTAGAAGGGAATCAACAAGAAGGTTTAAAATCTACAATTTAAAACATGGTGGTAGAAGCTAAATTCATCCAAGAGACAGCACTGCATCCAGCAACTAGTAAGTATGCTAAAAACATGTCACAATTAGCAAGACTAAAATTGCAACAAAAAGGTCTAAAAGAAGCACAAAGGAAACTATTGGAGGTAAAGGTGGGCTTGAAGACATATTATAGGCTATAGACATTTTAGAGACAACTGTAGTGAAAGCAACTGAGGTAGAAGGATCCAAGGTTAAAAGGAAGGATCTTATGGCCAAGAAATTAAATTTTTCATCAAAGGATTCAGTTTTTCTTTTTAAACCTAGAAAGCCTTTCACTAGATCACAGATTTTTGAGACTATCAAAATTGGAAATAAGCAGCAGAGGGAAGATAAAGAAAAAGAGGCAACAGTGCAAGAAATTATATTTATATCTCCTACTGAGATAGAGGTTACTAAAGAAAATAAAGGTCAATCCAAAAGAAAGATTCAAAAAGATTCTGAGTTAGATTTTCTAAAGGGACAACTCAAAGATAAAGAAGAAACAATCAAACAGAGAAAGGGAAAGGAGAAATTCATAGAGCAAAATGAAAAGGAGCTTCTTGAAGAACAGTTGAAAGAAGCTAGGGAAGAGTTTTCTGAAACAAAGAGAGAGCTAGAAATATACAAGCAAGATAGACAGATGATAGATGAGGTGCAAAAGAAAGTGAATGATCAGGTTACTCATTTTGAAAAATCCATTGGAAAGGTAAAAAACTTGCTGAAGAGATCACAACCTTTGTGCATCATGATGAAACACACAACGCAGAGGAATTTATGGTTATAGGAAGAGAGGATAAGTCTTAATAGACAAGCAAAAGAGCTGAAATAACATATGGAGATGATGAAGACAAAATTAGAGAAGAAAGGTTTGGAAAGAGGAGCTATGGAAGAAACTACTAAAGTTGCTCATGAAGAAACTGCTAGTAAATAAGAGGGTAACAGTGATAAAAAAACCCTTTTTTGTATTATATTATCATACTTCACATGTAGGTATATCCATGGATCTATTCTAGGCTCAAATTTTAAATTTTGTTAAGTCTCTGAGAATTTAGACAATTCTGCAACGTGTGTCAAGCTTGAAGCCCAGTTTTTGCTGCGAAATTTCTAGAGAATTATTTTTGGTTTTAAACAACTTAAATTGACATGGTTAAGGAAATTTGAGGGTTGTGTTTAAATATTTTTGATAACGTAATGCCCTCCAATGGTCAAGAGTAACATAGGATTATCACAGATGACATTTTGTATTTTTCTACGAAAGTAGCTCAAAACTCTGTTTTGGAAGAAGGTGAAGGGTAAATAATTATTTCAAAGCTTTTCTCCATGATTAATGACAAAGATTATCAGGTCAATGATAAAGAGTATCAGATTAGAATATTTATAATTTGAGATATTTTTTTCAAAGATACCAGCTCACTATGTTTCCATATCATCAAACTGACAATTCCTTAATAATAGGCAAAGCAGTTCCATGAAGACAGTTAGAGTTTTAATGTTTTTTTTGTGGCCAGTATGGTTGAAATACATGATTTCTTTCGAGAAATTGTTTTATCATCTTTAGATTAAAATGTAATAAGTAGGTGTTTGAGTCATAGTAGGACTCTAACTCCAAATTCGAAAGATGTCAATTTCTAGTTGTAAATGTCTAGTTAGTGGTCAGATTTAGTGTCAGTAATATGTTTTAATGATCTAGCCACTTGGAATATTATATGTAAAGGTTAGATGCCTATAAGTAGTGAGTAATTTGATGTATGAAGGGCTGGAGATGTTATCTCAGAAGACTATTTTATTATAAAGCTTTTGGATATTCTGATATATACAGTAACAATATATCTTTTCTTCACCTGAGATTCTTTTTATATTTCAATGAGTTTCTGTCCTATCTTTTGAAATACATTCTTCCAATGTCTTAATGCTTATTACTTAGAATTCATGATTTTTCATGATCTGACTTCCTTTAAATATTAAGCTATGGTCAAATGAGTTTTGCCTTATCTTTTGAAATGTTTTCTTCCAATGTCTTAATGCTTATTACTTAGAACTCATGATTGTTCATGCTCTGACTTCCTTTAAGTATTAAGCTATGGTATATCTCTCTTAATAGTTTACCCTTAATGTATTGATGTCTCGTTACTCATAATTCATGTATTACATGCTCTGACTTCCTTTGAACCTCAAGTTATTGAAAATTTCCTGCATGTGTTTCTCTTTCATTGAAGTATTTACAAGCCTCATCTTCCACAAGGAAAGCCTTTGTTATTGAGATCCCTGTCACTGACTCCATAACGCAATTGTAGCAAAAATTCATCTTTTCAACCTGCAAGCATAAAAAACCAAGACACAAATAATAGAGTTATCCATCTATCTTTATCATTAACCAATATCATAAATTACCTCTGAGAGAGCCCTCTTAGACTGAAGAGGCTAAGCTTCAGTTAGAAGTGGTTTGAAACAGTTACTCCAAATTGACCATTGAAGCTTCCCAAGAGGACCCAATTTGGTGATAACATTTTGCTGTTGTTACCGGGGACTGAAGGTGTAAATTTTCCTTGGGAAGAATGATAAAGTTTCAGTTCTAAGGTCTGCGAGTAGCAAACACTTAGGCACATATTGGTTGTATTTTTGCATTGGCGACTCCACACATCAAATAATCAATTGGAAGGTGAATCCAATGCTTGAGTATCAGTACCTTTATGAAGTTTCAATATGAGCTCCATTGCAAGAATAAATGCCAGGTATGCCCCTATGAATCAGTCTCACATCCCTGGTTTTCCAAATCTTATGCCAAAGGTTGAATGGTTAACTGATCTTCCCATATTTAAATATGAAAAGAAAGACAATGCTGCTCTTCATTTGGTTAGATTCCATATGCATGTATGCAAACTTAAGCTTCATTTCCCTAAGGATTGTCTCATGAAGATGTTTATGGCCACTTTAGAAGGAAATACATTGTCATGGTATGAAATATTTCCAAATGGTTCATTATATTCTCTTGCTGATTTCCATGATGCGTTTTATGAGATGTATGAAGAGTGTCATCCCTCCTTATTGTTGGTAAAAGACTGTTGTAAACATTGTGTGATTTTTATTTAATATTTGGAAAATTGTTATGAAGATGATGAGTTTATGGATGATGAAATTTTAGAGGCCCTTCATGACAATTCATTTCATCACCAAGAAGAAAGGATAGCCTCTCTCTTGGATGAAAATGAAACCAGGTAGGAGTTTATTTATGAAAATCATGTTACATCCTCTAAGTTTGATGAAAATTTGCAGCAGACTTGTCAATCCTTTGACCATCAGGAGTATGAGAATCATTTAAAATTGAAAGAGGAAATATTGGAAGATAATTACTACAATCTTAGGTAAAGGAAGAATTTTATTCTTCATGTCATTCCTTGCATTAGCCTACATCAAATAATGATCACAGTAATGAGGAAGTGGATGAAAATTTTTCTTTATCCTTGTCTTCTAATTTGAAGTCATTTGAGTGCAAGTCAGAAGATAAGATTCAATTTGTGGATGAAGTTGCTAAAAAAATTGAAAAGGAAATTGAATTTCTAGAAGATCAAATTCAATCTTATAGTCTTCATGATCAAGATCAGTCTTTTCAAAAGTTTTTAATGGCATAACACAAAGAGAGGGTGCTGCTACCTTTCTCTTTGAGATTGAGGAAGAAAAATTTGTTTTTGAAAATCAGTTTGAAAGCATAGAACTGAAATCTTGTGTGGCTAAGAAAAGCATATATGAGTTGTCCAAATCTGCAAAGTGTCTTGACAATCATAAAAAAAGATATGACTTCTATGATCCTATAGCTGACTACATGGAAGAGTTTTACAATCCAGATTTCCAGTAAATTTTTCATTATGAGGATAATATACATTTTATATTGCCTTGGCCATTTTAGTATCATGCTTACTTTGGGTTCAAATTCAATTATGAGGTTCAAGTGTCAGATCAGATCAATGACTGGTGTCATTGGAAGTTTCATGTTGCTTGAATAAAAAATGGATATTGCAATTGATAGGGTAGGTAGGAGTATGTGAATAAGCTCAAAGTTGACTGAGCATCTTTTCAGTAGGTACAAAGTTGGTCTTTTAGAAATAATCATCAAGCTTGAGCCTGAGGTGAAGGCCATAAGAGTTTGAAGAAGACTTGGCAAAATTTTAGAGTTTTTTATTCCAAAAGGATGCATGGCATTGGAACTACAGGATTCTTTGGTGTACCACAGGGCCACACCATCCTAAGTGGAACCACTATTATCACACCCAAAATTTTCAAAATTATAACTTGAAATGTGTCAACTTTGTAATTAGCTTGGTTAGGAGCATAGCATCATGAAATGATAAATTTTATGATTAGTATAAGCTTCTATGATGATTTTAAGTTGTTAGGGGATGATTTCAAGTCATATCAAAGGAAAAAATCTGAAGTACATGATTTAGATCAACCTAATGTGTCAAATTTGGCTAGCAATCAGAATTTTTCTTAGTCCACAATGATTTTAGTACAAAACTAATATATTTTGCTGTGGAAACACCTAGTAGTTCCGTAGCGAAACTGACACTTGTAAAGCTAAACCGACACTTATAAAGCTAAATTCACTACGAAAGCGTGTCTTCCTGTATCGATTTTCTGCATAATTATTAGTTGTTAAACTTTGAGGGTTTCTAGGTCATGCTATCAGATTAGGGTCGTCATTGAAAGTCTTAGGCACGTTTTGGCATCAACTATCATTTTCTTAATAAATCTCATCTCATTTTTCAAATCCATCCCTCGTTCCTCACGTTTTTTTTTTTTCTCTTTTGTAATATGCTACCAAAACAAATTGTTGTCATTTGCATTTCCCTTAGAAGTCCTCTTTCATGTCAGTCCTCTTTTACCATAACATCTCGTTGTCATCAAAATTTTTTACTGAACATGTGTGAATATCCAAAGAAGGCCACCACTGCAAAACAAAAATAAATGGGTACACCAAAGAAAGCAAATAAAGGAGTCCTACCATTTAGCTACGAGGCTACAAGTCCAAGATTAATCATGGAAGATCCCAATTTCGTGGAACTTTTTACAAGAGAAGGGTGCATTCAGTTCTATCAAAGGTTGCAAGGTCATAAAAAGCAAGTATCAAAAGAATTTGCACTCAATTTCAAAGGAACATCTACAAAGGTTGGTTTTCTTCATGTGCCTATTTCGCCTAATAGTATTTCTCAAGCAACATGGATCCCTACGACCAGAGAAGAATGGTTTAAAGCTACAAATTTTTATTTAAATATTTGTGATGATTATCTAAAGCCTGAACATGTAGAGATAAATATGACTAAAGGGATTCCCAGGACATGCCTTAAAGATAAATACTCTAAGTTTTTAACATTCATACATGAATACTTTACCTGTGAAGGTAGATTACATACAATCTACATGTATCATTTCAATTTGTTTCTTCATTTTACAGGAAAAAAGCTGATAGATATTCCTTTTTACCTTTTTATAAGCCTTGTAAAAATGGCAGATAAAGTTCAAGGTAGACCTAAAATAAGTGAAACTTTCATCTTTCACCATGGATTGATAAAATTACTAGTACTAGGAGAATTTAATAAACTATACAGAGACTGGATAGCTTTCTTGTTTATGAATGGGTATGAAATGGATGCTTTATCTCCAAGGAAAGCCTCAAGGAAAGCCTCCAAACTCAAAAATCCTTCTCCTAGACAAGAGATGAATACTACTGCAGAAGTAGAAGGGAATCAAATAGAAGGTTTACAATCTACAGCTGAAAACATGGAGGTAGATGCTAAATTCATCCAAGAGGCAGTACCACATCCATCTACTAGTAAGCATGCTAAAAAACATGTCACAATTAGCAAGACTAAAGCTGTAGAAAAAATTTCTAAGAGAAGCACAAAGGAAACTATTGGAGGTAAAGGTAGGCTTGAAGACATCTTACAAGCTATCGACATTGCAGAGACCCCTGTAGTGAAAGAAACCGAGGTAGAAGGATCCAAGGTTAAAAGGAAGGGTCTTATGGCCAAGAAATTAGATTTTTCATCTGAGGATTCATGTTTTCCATTTAAACCTAGAAATCCTTTCACTAGATCACAAATTTTTGATACTATCACAATTGGAAATAAGGAGCGGAGGGAAGATAAAGAAAAAGAGGCAACAATGCAAGAATTTTTAGTTATATATCCTACTGAGACGTAGGTTACTAAAGAAAATAAATATCAATCCAAAATAAATATTCAGAAGGATTCTAAGGCAGATTTTCCAAAGGGACAACTCAAAGATAAAGAAGAAACAATCAAATAGAGAAAGGGAAAGGAGAAAGTCATAGAGAAAACTGAAAAAAGAGCTTCTTGAAGAAAGGTTAAAAGAAGCTAGGGAAGAGTTTTCTGAAACAAAGAGAGAGCTAGAAAGATACAAGAAAGATAGATAGATGATATATGAGGTGGAAAAGAAAGTGAATGATCAGGTTATTCATTTTGAAAAATCCATTGGAAAGGCCAAAACCTTGTAGAAGAGATCACGGCCTTTGCACATCATGATGAAACACACAAGGCAGAGGAATTTATGATTATAGGCAGAGAGGATAATTCTTCAAATATAATTCAAAGATTTGAAATAACATATGTAGATGATGAAGCCATAATTAGAGAAGAAATTTTTGGAAAGAGGAGCTATGGAAGGAACTACTAAAGTTGCTCATGAAGAAACTATTGGTAAATAAGAGGGTAACAGTGATAAATAGACCCTTTTTTGTCTTATATTATCATACTTCACATGTAGTTATATCCATGGATCTATTCTAGGCTCAAATATTAAATTTTGTTAAGTCTATGAGAATTTAGACAATTCCACAGCGTGTGCCAGGCTTGAAGCCCAGTTTTTGCTGCAGAATTTCTGAAGAATTATTTTTTGTTTTACACCACTTAAATTGACATGGTTAAGGAATTATAAGGGTTGTGTTTAAATATTTTTGATAACCTAATACCCTCCAATGGTCAAGAGTAGCAGAGGATTATCACAAATGACATTTTTTATTTTTCTATGAAATTTCGCTATGAAAGTAGCTCAAAACTCTGTTTTGACAACAAGGTAAATTTTTGGAAGAAGGTGAAGGGCAAATAGCTATTTCAAAGCTATTCTCCATGAGAAATGACAAAGAGTATCAGGGCAATGATAAATATTATCAGATCAGAATATTTCTAATTGGAGATATTTTGTTTGAATATACCAGCTCACTATGTTGCCATATGATCAAACTGATAGTTCCTTAATGTTAGGAAGAGCAGTTCCTTGAAGATAGCTAGAGTTTTAATTTTTTTTTTGTGGCTAGTATGGTTGAAAGAAATGATTCCTTTTGAGGAAGTTTTGGATCATCTTTAGATTAAAATGTAATAAGTAAATGTTTGAGTCATAGTAGGACTCTAACTCCTAATTCGAAAGATGTGAATTTCTAGTTGTAAATATCTAGTTAGTGGTCATATTTGGTGTCATTAATAGAGTTTAATGATCTAGACACTTGGAAGATTGGATGTAAAGGTTAGATGCCTATATGTAGTGAGTACTTCGATGTATGAAGGGTTGGAGATGTTATCTTAGAAGACTATTTAACTACTACATTTGGTGGAAATTCCGACACTTGGTTCCGACACTTTTGACCAAATGTCGGAAATTTCCCCAATTTTTTTCCATCCCGCCCGAAACCGTCACTATACCGAAATTTATAGAAAAGTGTCGCAATACCGACACTTAGAAAAGTGTTGCCATTGCGACGTTTGGAGGAAGACGTCGCACTGGCGACACTATGGCCCAACGCATCGCTATTGCGACGACTGCAAGTGTGACACAATGTCTAAGTGTCGTAATTGCGACGTTTGGAGGCCTTCGTTGCAATAGCGATGCCTTTTCTACTGTCGGTATAACGACACTTATATGCATGCTAAATACAAATACAAAACTTATATGCACGCTACATAAAAATGATTTTATTGTTTCGTATCCATTGCAATAGCTATATTAACGTCTGATATCACACGCGCATCCACCCTCCACTCTTGCAGAACAGCATTCACCCTCAGCTCTTGCAGAACAAAATTTTCCCTCAGCATTCACCCTCAGTGTTCGCCCTCAGCTCTTGTAGAACAGCATTCACCCTCAGCTCTTGCAAAATGGTAAGTTCTTACTGCAGGCCCTTCCTCCTATAGTCAGACTCATTGGTTTTTTACTAACTACTAGATCAACAATGTAGGTCTCTAGATGTCAAGAATCAAGATTCAATACCCTCTCTATCTTCTTATCTTCATCACCAATACAGTATTCACCTTTAAAGAAACACATGAACTGGGCACACAATTTTTAAAACCTGTTATCCAAATAATAAGCATTGTATCCCCACCATAAAACTCATAGTGTCTAGTACATACAAGTATATTACACGCTGACAGACACACAGTGACGGCCCCCCAGCCACACAATAACATTCGCTCAAGCATCTCCTCTCTCTCTCTCTCAAAGAGAGACATTCCGCCCCCCGAGCTCTTATGAAACAACATTCGTCTCGCCTATGCACGCATTGGCTCCCGCCCCTGCAAGAATTAGTGATTGCTCCCTGCAGCTTTCTCGTTATTATTAAATGGTAAGTTCTTACTGCAGGCCCTTCCTCCTATAGAGGGTTCACCCTACAGCCTAACCAAATAGCTCCACTTGAGAAAACTTTTCATAATCTTGGGGCTGGATATACTACAGAGCAAACAATTGTAGTTATCATTCGTGCTCCAATATATTAATATACTTTTTACATTGAACTGAAGAAATGGAAACAAACAAATGCTAGCCATCATACAATGCTTTGACATAAGAGTTTTGAGTGACAGAATTGAAAAAAGAACTCATCGACTGATATTTATAATCATTTGAGTTATTCAAGTTAAACACAATGTCAAGAATCAAGATTCAATACCCTCTATTATCTTCATCACCCAATACAAGATTTAAATTTTTCCCAAAGAAACACTTATTAAATTGGCAGCCATTATTTCTCCCTGCTTTAAAAACCCTACATTTAAATGAAAACAAGCATTTCATTTCAACTACAAAAATATATTAGTGTTCAAGTGTACATGTGTGCATCACTTGTGTAGGGTATTCTTTTCCACTTTCACATTATCCAAGAATGTGTGCAGTATAGTTCATATTTTTTGTGATTTAGATTATCTTGAAAAAGGAAAGGTAAATTATTTCCCATGGAAAAAGAAGGTTTTCCCTTTTTACTACTGGAAATGGTACAAAAAGTTCCATTTCTACCCGAAACTCCTATGAAACAGGAACCAAATAAAGGCCATGTCCTCAATGGACATCATTTGGCTTTGAAAATGGCCATTGCACCGTGTTGTTTCTTATATTACAGCACGATAGTTTCTTAGGTCATTTCTTGTTTATTGAGATGAAAAACAACCAAAGAAATTGTGAAGATCCTTTTAAGAAATAAATGACCATTTCTCAATCATATCTCAACTATTTTTTATTTTATTCAATGGTTGCTTACTTTGAGAGAAATTTGACACTTTGATAAGGAATATAACATAAAAACACAAAATGGGAAGGAATTGATGATGTAGATGACCTTTAGTTGTTGTCAATTAAGAATTGATAATACACGATGCATGTTCTGTACTACAAACTAGATTCCTTCCTAGAGTTAGGACACAGAGTATTGAATCAAAGTTGTAGTTTCTAACTTCTTGCATTGGTTCATCAATCTTGAAATTCAGACATTGCATGTCTTCATTGCTTCATGTTTGAATAATTTGCATCATATCGTACAATAGGAAATTAGGAATTATGATTATTATTACTTTATGGATCCGTTAAGTTACTTTTAAGTTTGCATGGTTTAGTGTGAAATTATTCTAGTCCCCAAACACATATAATCAAGGAATTATAACGTGATTTCAAACATTAAATATCAACAAAATCGTTTAAAGGATATTGAAAGGAAAAAGGTGATGGAAGATAGAAAGTGCCATACTTAAATTCTCTAAGGATTTTTCAATAGTTGCTCCAAAAGCTTCACTTCAAGGCCCTTCAAGATCGTCTCCAACAATGCTATACCATCAGCTTCAACAATGTTGCTCCTAAAATGTCCTCAAGGTCTTCACAACAAGTTTACTAGAAGTTGCTCCAACAATATATTCAATAAGGTCTTCATTGTCAACTCGTCTCTTGTTTGGGTGCCTTAATGTGCAATGACATGTTTCCAGGACTCAATTCAATGCAAGGCATATTTGAAACTCTAACTTTGTCGTCCGGTGTCTTATTAGAAATTATTTCAGTTTTCATTTTGTGTTTTTAAGTTAGATATTGTTTTCAAGTTTTTACATTTATAATTTTATTGCAATGTGGCAGACCGATGAGAGCAGTGCAGGAACAACCCAGAGACGGGATGATCGCGGAAAGAGGCCAGCGGAAGAACATGTAAAGTGCCAGCATTGCTCTATCTTCAGGTAATTTAGTTATTTACATAATTGAAATAATATTAATTTTGTTCAAATATGCAGACACCTAGCCATGGTACGCCTGATGATTCCCTCTTTGAGGAAGAGCTTTCTTCATCCCTATCTCCAGTGTTCTTGTTGCGAAAAAAGGCACGAGATGCAAGGTCGGAATTTAATACTTTGATAGACGCGCCTCAAACACCTGAAATATAAGAGAAGATAAAACAACTTATGATCCAGCTAGAAAGATATCAGGTAATAATAAAAAGTCAAAAGGATATTTTTTTTTGTTCTGCATGAGATGAATTGTGATAGTTTGATTTTTAATTTTTACATTGACTAAACTAACAAAAAGTTCTTTTGTATGTAGCGTTTTCTGGCACTTGCTGAACCCGGTGTTGGTGGTAGTGGGACAAAAGGGCAAGAGATTGCCCAACAACCCTCTCGTACACCTTCTACTCCTTTAGGTGCTAGCCAAGAAACACACCCTGCCCAAGCTGACACCCAGCCAACTGCTGAACGTGTTGGCAATGATGAGGCTGATATGGCCAACTACATTATTGTGTTTCCTAGAGCTACACGTGTCAGCTCCACAAGGACCATTAATGGCACGTTGTTGGTGAACGATGAAGGTGTCCCTATAAAGCATGTACAACTCCCAGGTAAATTTTAATATTTTAACTATTTCATGTACTTTATCTAAAACATATTTATCATGATTTTTATTTTTAAATTAATGATAATGTCTTCTTTTTCTTTTGGTTTTATTCTGTGTAGGAAACAATGAGTTCTACAGGATTCTGGAGAGCCATGCGTTAGTAATTTTTGGCCCAACCATACGTACAGGGTGGAATTCCCAGAATTCCAACCTGAAAAAAGAACTTCTAGATTATCTAGAAGCCCTTTTTGGGGTCGGCACATTTGACAGAAAAGCGGTGGCTCAGGTAGCCGGCAAATATTTTAAATATACCAGGGACACCTATAGGACGCAATTGCAATTTAACCCTAGATATGAGCGTCCTCTCGCAGTTTCAGAGAGTGAGTGGAGAGCACTCATCCATGACGAAAAAGAGAAAAGGGCAAAGAAAGAAGGAAAAATGCCAACTGGACCCGCAAGGTAAATTACAACTTTAATTCAATAGCTTTAATTTTCTTTATGTCTAAAATAAAGTGTGCTACGTCATATCTGACTTCAATCTTTTGATGCTAGGTTTCCTGACACCTCAAAGGCAACCAAAGCTAGGATTGAGAAAAAGGGCCATCACAAGCTAGGCCAGGGCGGCTACTTGAAATTAGCTGCAAAAATTGTAATTAAGTAGCTAAACATCTTATAATTAATTGTATCGCCTTCCAACGTTTTTGTAATCCTATCAAATATGATTAAAAATACACAGACATATGTAATGTAGGGTGATGACTTCGGAACAGAAACAACAGAGGAAGATAAAAATATATCTTTCCATTTCGGCTATCAAGCCGTAGTTGAACGTCGCATAAGCTTGGGGCAGGTCCCAAGATCCAGAATGCCTGATAAGGTAAAACATTAACCTTTCAATATGTTTGTTTTCATCCATAAATTTAATGTCTAACAAATTTGTTTAAATCAGGGGAGCAACACTACCGACGACACAAATAACCTAGTTTTAGAGCCAAATGTAGATGATCCTCACACGCAACCTGATCATTGTAGTAGGGACCAGGCCGACAATGCTACTATCAGTGAGGGCCGTGACGGTAATTAATTTCCACTTATAATTTTTTCTAATTATACCTTGATGGTTGTCCTTATAACGTTTTTTGTTTAAATGACAGAGAATGTTTCCTTTGAGGATCTTACCACCAGAGAGGAAGACAGGGCAACAGTCCCAACGGCGACAACTGGTGCACCAGGTAAATAATCTCATTGCAATTTTTTTTATTAATATTACCGAACTAGTTCAATGATATTTAAAAACTGACAATTAAAATTTAATATTATCTGTTTTTGTAGGCGATGCCCCGTCACTAGATGAGACCAGACATCGTGACTACGCAACTAGGTCAGCGCCGACAACTGGTGCACCAGGTAAATAATCTCATTGCAATTTTTTTTATTAATATTACCTAACTAGTTCAATGATATTTAAAAACTGACAATTAAAATTTAATATTATCTGTTTTTGTAGGCGATGCCCCGTCACTGGATGAGACCAGACATCGTGACTACGCAGCTAGGTCAGCGGCGACAACTGGTGCACCAGGTAAATAATCTCATTGCAATTTTTTTTTTATTAATATTACTGAACTAGTTCAATGATATTTAAAAACTGACAATTAAAATTTAATATTATCTGTTTTTGTAGGCGATGCCCCGTCACTGGATGAGACCAGACATCGTGACTACGCAACTAGGTCAGCAGTGCGGGTCGAAAGGCACGAAACAGGAGCAAAGCATGATGATATTGATGATGTAATTAGGAGATTTAAAAATAGGAAGAAGAAAAAGAAAATTCGATAATGTAAAATATTGTATTATTATAAGACAAACGTTACCATACTTGGAACGTTTTTTGCGTTATATAAAAAACTCATTTATCATACTATATATGTCAAGCATTAATTGCAATGTTTCCTTGCGTACTTTTTGTTGAATTGTTTTTTTATTAGTTATTGAATATTTTTTTTTTATGCTCATGAAAGTAAAAAATGAAATATAGATTGGGTATTGGGGAATTGAGAGTGATGTGAGGGGGAGGGGAGGGGCCATAAGAGCTTCCACCTTCACGTGGTTGGCCCTGTTTAGTAGAGAATAATTTATTGGAGCGATTTAATCTTGGAGCAAACCTCCCTTGATCCAGCGTAGCAACAAAAAAGTCACTGCTGACTTAGTTGCTACTCTTTCAGATCGTGGGAGGCTTGTTCCAAGTTCATGCGACTCCAATAAATTGTTCTTGAAATGAAGAGGAGCTTATTCAGGTATGTTTTGACATTTTCAAGATATGTTCTAACATTATCATAAGAATGCATCTTAGAGTAAAAAATACTACATCAATTACTTGTATTTATTGTATAGATAATGATGGATTTTGATTGACTTGGCAGTGCAGGTACAAATCCTCTTGCATCATGAGCAATACAACTTGTCAACCAGGGTCATGTCTAGGATATTTTTTCTTTTGCGCTTGACCAGGTTTGTAATGTCACATTTTGTAAGTTCCTTTACAGTTCATAATTCAATATTAAGCTTGTTCATGATTATTATCTAGGTTTTTTGTATGTGTTTTTTCATCTATTTGATTGTAAGCAACTCTGCATGTTTCCCGTTGTTCACTATGATTTCTCCCATTACCACTCCCAGGATGAATCCGACTTTATTGTTACATAGGTTACTTTATTGTTACTATGATTTCTCCATTTACGATTTCATAGGTTACATCATGCAAAGTTGTCAATCTCAGGTTGGTGATGAGCTTTAGTTCTCCAGATTTGGGGCTTTTCTGATATTTTCTCCCTCATGTCATTCCTGCATCACCTCGTTGTTTGAGCATGTCAATTGTCTACCACTTGTACCAATTGGAACATTTCAATCTCTGAGTGGTGCCACACTTCACCTATTTTCAGTGAGAGTTTAGGGTTTCTCTAACATAGCTTCAGAAATCCGATTCAGTGCCTGCTTGAATATCGTCACATAATACTCATGGTTTGGATTGATGAGCATGTTTTGAATGGTTGGTTGATTCATAAGAACCACTCATATAGTCATCTTGAGATATTTCAGAAGTTTTCTCGGGTTTCCTTTTTCACCGTTTCTAGTGGGTGGGATGGTGTGGGGTGATCCATCAATACTGGTGCTCTTGTAGTAGGGAATTTGTTTTGGGGGATATAAAGGAGCATTTGATGTAGATATCCCATTGGATGCATTCATAGATGGGCACGAGAGGTCAAGAATTTAAATTAAAAATATGCAACCTTTAGCATGGCAACCTGAAGGCCGCGAGAGACACTGGTTAAAGATTGTTTTGTGCTGGCCTTAATATAGTCGTGATTTCTTTCTATTATATTAATGCAAATATATAGTCCGGTCTCATTAAAATGAGGATTGTGGTTGTATTTCTCTTTGGTTGTTTCTCTCTTAATGCTCCAGAAGTTGCCAAAAGTTGTGATAGTTGTTTAGTTTGCCTGTTACAACTTAAAAGTGGTTTTTAGCAATGGGAGTCATGTTTTTAAAGGTTCATACTAATATGAAGATATTGTAATTCTATATTCAGCATAAGAGAAGATGGCCTCTGCTTTGGGCAGTGTAACAACAATTGCCACATCTACCTCATTGGGTAACAATGGAAAGGGGAAGAAGTTGGGTGCAATGTTTGATAATTATGGCAGACAATTGTCTTCTCTTTCAAAATTTTCACCCATTTCCTTCAATCGCTCAAGAAGAAGAGGGACTCTGAGATTACGTGACAGAGAGAAGGTAGTTAATACAAGAGCTATGGAAAAGGAGTTGTACTTCAACAAGGATGGCTCAGTGACAAAAAATTTGTAGGTTAGAGAAAAAATTATGTTTAAAGGAAGGTCCCCTGCACGTGAAACTTCACTGCGGTGGATCTTTCCTTGTCCACTTATATTCGATTTTAATGTGTTATTTTAATTTTTCATGGAGGGTTGTTATTTTAGATGTGTGCCCTGGTTTTCTTTTTAACGTTTTATTAGTTCCCCCTCTTAAATGTCTTAGATTTGGTAGGCATAATTTGAAAATTCAAAGGTGAAAGGAAACATATTTGTTACCCAGTGGTCTAAAAGGAAAGGGTTATGGCTGAGTCAAATTTTATTTTTATTAACAGTGTAATGAAATGTATCTCAATGCTATGGTTTTGGCCTTTTTATTGGTTGAATTAGAGGACCCAGTTGAAAAGATTAGGGCCAAGCAGGCTGGTTTTCCTTTTTGCTGATGGTTTGCTGTATCTAATTGAATTAGTTGCCTAAGGTATTTTTGGTTGCAAACTCCTTTTCATTTTTCATACAGTATTGGCCTTGTGGAATACATTTGATTGTGTGGTCTTGTTAGATCTACAACATTTGTAGTTGTTTAGTCTTATGGCCGAGGTGCACTTTTATTATGAAAATAGTTGATGCAATATTGTCATTTAATCCTTACTGCAGGGTAGCATGTTGAGAAGTTTCTTGTGAAACATTTGGTATTCAAAATGACACTTGATCCTATACAGCATCATGCACTTGACTTCCAAATTCATATTCAAAGTGTGCCAGACAATTCTTGCAAAATTTCAAATATTTATGTTGTTTTAAACCATTATCTTTTTCATGTATTGGATGCTGAAAATGTGAAAAAGACTTTGGTATGAAACCAACTGGTGAATAATTTCCAGCAAAACAACCACTTCCAACACATGATTTAGAAGTAGAACATATGTACTTATGAAGCATAGAAAGATATCCTTGATGTATTTTCAATGTTTGGCTAGGGTTATTTTTGGAGAAAATAACTCCTTATTCCTAGAATAGTGATCTTCAATACAAGTAAATGCCAGAGAAGAGAGATCATCGTGTGACGCAACAAAACTGAAATTGGACCCCTAAGGAGAGCCGGTGTGTCTACAATCGCTCTGTCAGCATTTTCCCCTGGGTTATCCTGTTCTTTTCCTCCAGCCTGGGTCTTCATTGACTTCTTCTTTCTTCGGGTTTATTTATCAAATTCATAGAATTTGATAAATAAATACCATCCAAAATGGTTGGACTTTAATTTATATTCCCGACTTTATATTATCTCCAAGCCTTATAACCAATGTTTAACTTTCAACACTTTGTATTTATACTCCACGTTTCTTTTTAAATAAATAACTTGTAATGAACTTTCGGCTCTATATTTCACCACCCAGCCTTACAACAATCATGCTCCAAACTTATGCTAATTATCCGCCAATCGTTTAATTAAAAAATTTCATTATACTCCAGCCCCACCTATGTATATCAATAACCAATAAAACACTCGTATCGTACTTGGCTATCCTCTGCACACCTTAGTTAACCTCCGGGCAAGTTCAACGTGTGACCACCATCCGATGGCCCTTCTCCAAATCAACGACTCTTGGAAATTTCGATCGACTTCCAACGTCAGGCTTTAATGTGCGATGGCGCGGGTTAAACGGTGGTTTTCCGGGGGTCACTTCGCCATGTGTCACTTTCCCTATGGAATTTCTCGCGAATAGGAAATACCGCCTACTCCGCAAAAGTGATGCGATATGGGCAACCCACTTTTGTGATTCCGCTCTTGGTTTTGGTACAGGGCTTGACCACAGGTGCAAGTCTGGTTCCGCTATCATTTTGTTTGTTAACTCATGTCCAATCCTCGGGCCAGGTTCCGAAATCACAACAATCTTGTCTCTTTATTAAGCGGAATTTTTATATTTGAACAGTGTTCATGACCCCGGTTCTCTACACAGACCTCGCCTTCGGGTGGGGTGAGTTCACAGGGTTATCCAACAATTTACGGGAATTCAAAGATAGAATAATGGAATTATCAGTACCCAATCGCCTCACAGTTAAACAATTCTTCACAATTAGCAGTTCGAGATAATTCAATGGCAACTATTCTTGGAAATCATTTAATCGGAAACAATTGTTTAACCACAGAGGTTTATTGCAGAAATCCCCTCTCTACTCTCCTCTTCCCTCTCTACTTTTATTCATCCGAGGAATTACAATTTATATACATAACATATGGCTCTTCGGTTCCTCTCAGAGGACCGTTCTAGAAATCAAAAGGTCTAATTATAATAATTCAACTAACTGAAACAGTTCGACTCCTACAACTCTAACTAGTCTAAGTAATACAGTCAGCTGAGGTATTGACACCTAGCTGTTACAACTCAAATGTTTTCGAACCCTCCTAGCCACAACATGTGGACAAAACCTCCTACATTGCTGGCTAGTGCCTAATTCCCCTGCATCATCGTGTGACATAAACCTATTAACAAAAGTGAACAGGGAATGATTATTAATCATGGCATACTAAGTTGTCAGTGATTTTGACTATTTGTCTTTAACATGTAAAAATGTTAAATTCCAAAATTACATCATCATGGTATTTTAGTAGATGTGTGATAGGTAGTATGATAGTATCATATTACCATTCTTCCTTGAGGAACCCACTTCATCCATTAAGATTGCTTTTATAAAGAGTAACATTGTAGATAACCTTAAAAACATTTGTTAACTATTTTTGTTTGACCATTTGATTGTGTTTGATATGTAGAACTCATGGAAGCTAGTGTTTCTCCACTCATATTAAATAATTATTTCCAAAATTTTCTTGTTAATATTACTTTAGGAAAACCATGAAGACTATGAATTTCTTTCACGGACACTTCTGCCACTTGGCTTGTTGTTTATGTACTTTGAGCTCTACAAAAAAAATCTACAAAATTTGTCTATATAAATGACCACAAAATGTAATACTTACCTTTATATTTCAGTAACCCTGTAATAAAGTCTATTGATATATCTTCTAGTCTTTGAATATGTATGTGGAATGGTTGAAGTAACTCTAGAGATTTTACTATCTCTCTTTTATTTATTATGCAAACCTGACCTTCTCTTACAAAATTTTGAATATCTTTCTTCATTCCTTCCAAAAATATATTTTTTGATCCTTTGAGATGTTTTAAGGAACCCTACGTCCTACCATAAGAGAGACATGGGACTCCCTTAATATTTGTTTATTCAAATATGCTTGTGCGCATAAAAATATTCTACATTTGCACTAAAGTATATCTCTCTTTCACTCCCAATGCTCCATAGAGTTCATCCCATCCTTTATAAATTTTAGTTTTTGTTTAGTACTATTGTCATTTTTCCATTATGGCAAGCTTCTTCTAGCTACCTAGGAATAGAAAATGTAATTGGATATAAATTTGAGGCCTCTTCTATTTTAGAAAGAGTATCATGTACTAAATTTTCCTTACCCTTTTTGCAAATTATCTCAAAATTAAAACTTTGCATTTTTTCTCCTCATTTTTGTTAATCTTCCAATGAAATCCATAGCTTCAAAAAATGCTTTATGCTATCATGGTATATCTTGACTTTAAAGTACCTCCCAATGATATGCTATCCCCATTTTTTATTGCATGTAATATTGCTTCCATTTATTTTTCATACGTAGATTTCACCAAATATTTTCTTTGAATTCCTTGCTTTTAAAAGCCAATGGTATCCCTTATTGTGTTAATGTTACATAAATTCCTTGTCCTAGTGCCTCACACTCTACTATGAATGTTTTACCAAAATTAGGTGCAACCGATGTTGGTGTAGAATACATGGCATCCATTAAAAGAGAGAATGCCAAAGTAGCCTCATCATTCCATATAAATGATATTTTCTTCAAGAGATTGTGAGTGGACTTGAACTGCATGCATAATTCTTAACAAATGATCAATAATATCATGTAAGTCCAAAAAATCTTCTAAGAACCTTGATTTTCTTAGGAATAGGCCATTTTGTAATAGCTTGCATCTTTTGAGGCTCCAACTTCACTCCTTCCTTTAAAACAATATGAACCAAATACTCGAATTCTTATTTCCCAAAAGCACATTTGGATATTTTCACATAAAAATGATTGCTCTCAATAATTTATATAACTTTTCCACATGTTTACTAGTGTGGTATTCCCATGATTTATTATAAATATGTGTATTATCAAAGAAAACCAACACAAATTTTATAAGATGGGATCAAACAAAATTGTTCTTAAGTCGAGCCCGCCGGACTTCAAACGACGATAAACCATAATTCAAACCAAATTCGATTCCTCAATAGTTCTCATTGACAAGCAATCAGCTTTTGTGGACGTTAAACGAAATGAATCGTCTAATCTTTTTCTGCAATCCGGTGGGCTGGCATATCGAGGGAGAGTTGTGACGCGAATTTTTACTTCAAATTCGCTCTAATATTTTTTCGGGTCCTTTCCAATAAGGTATCGCAAGCGCCAAACAAATATCCGCCTCCTATCCCTCCGTGACGAAACCATCGATGTCGATTGTGTCATCAATCAAAACCCGCCACCCTTTTGACTTTGTAAATAAAACAAATTGCGTCTGTGTCATTTTCATTGTTCCGTGCGCTAGCCAGTCTTCCATGCAACAAAATTCAAAAACCAACTGTTAACGCTTGCTGACCGTTACCTTGCTGAAGAGAATTGAAGCCGAGTATTTCAGGGTTCTTCTGTCATAACTAGCGCCTATTTAAACACATTTCATTTCCCCTAAACAGGTATTTATTCCAATTCCCCGCTAAAATTTGTAAAAAATCCTGGTTTTAGTTTTAATTTTGCACTAAGGTCTGAAAAGAAGTTCAGTGTGGTCTTTTTCGTTCCCAGAACTGCAATTATATTCCCAAAACTGGTAATTGTGCCCCTTTTCCACAAAAACCCCGAAATTCCATTTCTGAATCCACAAGAACCATAAATGGAAGTTCCTGTAGCTCTGAATGTCGTGCCCATCAATGCCCCTCACAAGGACTTGGATTATTTGCCTTTAGCTGATATGGATTTTCAAATTAAGGACTTGCGTCTCAGTGAGAATCCTCTTCGAATATTTTGCCGCTGCAGAGACAATTATTTGAATGGTTCTGACATCTTTGGACTTTTGGAATCAAATATTCCTATGTACCTTCTCCCCTCAGTCCATATTTTTCCTGAGTTAATCCATTATTGCTACGCAAATTATGATCCCAACCAACGAGCAGTTTTATCCCCAAGTCAAAATGTCCTTTTCCCAATAACTGCTCAGTCCATAAATGAAATGCTACAATTCCAACCCGGTCAAGCTCTCACTCCCCTGTCCATGGTTGAATTACTTGAGAAATCTACTAAGTTATCCCATGAAGAGTTAAACCACCTATGCCAAACCTTCATGTTACCAGAGCATCAGCCTAAAAACCCTCCCCCTTATGGTTGTACTTTCTTTACTGATGAGGGTAGACTTATTTTAAACATGATATCTTCCATAATGGGCTTCAATACTAGTGAGTATGTTGATCAGTTAACCCTAGTATTGTTATCCATTTTTACCCCTAGACAACCTCCTGCTGTCAAGTATGATTTTGCATCTTATATTGCTGACAAAATCCATGATCAGTTCATGAGATTTGAGAATGAGAGAGTATTTAAGTATTCTTCTGTCATATATCATCTCATGATTTACTTTCAATCAGAAAATTTCCCTTTTTATGTTAAGAAACTTGATGCCAAAGGGAATCCTAGGTCAGTCATCTTTTGGTCTTCCATTACTTACAATTCCTTTGATTCTCCTTATTCCTATAACGAGTTTGTCGACCTTTTTGTTCATCCTGCAACTACCTTGTTGACAGGAGTCTCTCCTCCTAGAATTAACAATGAAATCAAGAAAATCCTTCAGCTCTCAAAGCAGTACAAGATAGGTGACTGGTACCTATATCAAAACTACACAGAGATCAAGATATATGGATGTGAATTATGCCCATTCAAACTGCCCAAGTATGTCCCAATGAGACTCTTTGCATTAGAATATTTCAGGCAGATGAATAATTCAGATATAATTCATTTTTGCAATGCAAAGAAAAAGGCTCAACTCAAGATCAAGAGCCAATTAGGTCCCTTCATTTGTAACTCTAGGGAAGCTGGAAAGGAAGCCGAAAGGATTTTAGTAGACTATCTTAGACTACAAAAGAGTTTCTACTGGGTGCCTTATGATCCAAACAACTTTATCCGTGATAGAAGAATGAAAAATAAACTGTCACCATACATCCATCAAAGAATCCCAGAAATAGAACAATATGCTAATATGGATGAATGGACAGAAGGGACATTGGTTGAAAATGATAGTGAGCAGGTCAATGTTGAAAATGTAATGAAAGATCTTGAAAAGATACTTGACCTATAATCTTTTGGACAGGTGCAGGGATCTTCTTCAGCCAGGAATTTACAACAAAATTTGCAGGAGATTAGTACAGTAGTAGTAGAATCTAAAGGAAAAGAAAAGGAGCCTGATATACAAATAATTGAAAATTTCATAATGACAATGCAACCAGAGACTTCTAAAGAACAAGGTCAAGGACAAATTCCTCCTACTCAGATCAGTGAGCCATAAATTTCTATTTTACAAACTCCTCTGAATATAGAAAAGGGAAAAAAGAGAGAGGCTGAAACAACTACTCCTATTGGTGGCTCTTCTGAACAGCAAGATGTTAAAAGGTAGAAATTAACTCCCCTTCCAAAAGATGAATCATTTCAGGAAATCCCTGACAGCCAGGGAAGAGAAGACAGTCAGCAAACAGGTACAGGTAGTGGGACATCCACTAATTTTCAAAAACAGGAAATACAGAGGCAGCAAAGTGTAGAAATATATTCTTTCAAACCTCCAGTAAAAACTGCCTGGGACATCAAAAGAACATTCATCAATATAAAGGCCAGGAACGATCCACTTAGACTTCAAGTGTACAACCAATTTTTGAAGATGGCTCCGAAAAATCAAGAAATATTGATGTTAGCTTATGACATCCAACAGGGTAAGATGTTAATGAGCCATTTGAAGCCCAAGGTGCAGCAGCCTCAGACAGCTGCAGATTACGTTAGGACTAATTTTGAAGTCTTAGCAAAGGATATCCATCCTTTAGATCAAATTGAGCTACACAAGAAAACAGGTGAGATGATTTATTCTACTCTAACGGATAAATCAATGATGACCCATAAGTTGTAGGATTCTTTGGATAATACTAATACACAGTTGCAGCTTGAAAAAGCCTCCTCCCAGGCTAAGGATAATAGAATCAAAACTTTAGAGGAAATAATCATTGGTTTGGGTCATAATCCTAAATATGTGAAAGGCATTGAAGCTTTGATCAAGAGAAAAGATGATGATATTGCAGCTCTGAGAAAACAATTAAAGTTACCGGCCTCAAGACATCCACAGACTGCAGAAATCATCAAACAAAATTTTGAGGAAGAACTAATGGATTTGCTCTTAAAATTGAATGAGAAACTTACTGCAACTGAAAAAGAGCTTGAGAATGCATTAAAAGATAAGCAGGAAAATATTCTAGTATCTACAACAGGAGTAGTGACAGGTACAGCAACAACAGGTCAGCCAACAGAATTTTCACAGAGCAACACTACAAATTTGAACACTAATGAATTAACAAAGTCGATGGAAGATATGAACATTCAGGCCATAGAGCTTCACAAAACAAAGGAACAATTGGCCACTCTAGAACATAAATATGATCTTTCAAAAATGAGTGTTACTGATAAAACAAGAGAAGTGAAAAAATTAGAAAAAACAGTCAAAGCATTGGAAAAGGATCTCACATTGGAGAAACCTTTAAAAGAAATAAATGAAATTATTTGGGATAATATCATTCAATCAATAAAGGATGTTTGGTCCTCAATTCAGATAATGGATGAATAGAATAACTTAGTTAAATTGGCTCTGGATGAGATTGAGAGATCAAGACAAGAGTTGGGAAATATGCCAGAAGAGGCCAATAGACTTATACATTTTTTGAATACTCGGACTAAGAATCAACTTGTAGAAATTGGTATTCAGGACAGGACCGGAACAATTCTGGAAATAAAGAGAGTTTTTACTAAAAGAACTCTGGTACAGAATTTAGAACGAAGGTGCTCAGATATGCAAGTAGAAATCATTGCCTTCAGAGAAAGATTGAATATTTTGTTAAATAGAGGATTGCCCAGTCCTATAGTTGCAGAAGATAAGCTAACAATCTGATAATATGTTGTTGAAAATTGACAAATATGTTTGATAACTGCTAGTTCTTCAACTGGGCCTATCAAATGCTAAAGATTGCCTACAAGGAAAAACCTTCATGACATATTGGAGAATTTATTTTATCTTGAGCATGAAGTAAATCATTTGTTCCCAAATCAGCCTAATTTCTTCAGATATACTGAGGCTGATGAAACACTAAGAAATTTACAAAGGACCAGAGTGCCAGAAGTTCAATGGTGAAAAGAAATGATGGAAATTTTTCTAAAAATCATCCTTACATAAATTTTTTCCTATTTACCAGAGTATATCATGATAAAAAGCATAAAAGGATGAACAAAGGTCAAAGAGTATCAGTTAAAGAGGTCAAAGAGTAGCAGTTAAAGAGTATCAGATTGTCGATAATCTCCATGTGGACTATTATTGGGTTTAATATCAAGTCCCTGTATGTGACATGGGGTATTTTTCTATCACTGTCTGGGGTGGGACTTCCAAATTTCTGGATGGATATTTGGGTTCCAATCTTCAGATGTGAAAATGTAATGACTTCATGAACTGTTTTACTTCATATAATATATTCAAAACAACGCTTTTTCTCTTGTGAAAAAAAAATGATTAGTGTTTATCACTCTGCCTTCAAAACTAGCGATGCTGGTCTATGTTGCTGGTTTATTGATATGGTCTCATGGTCTTTTTATATTTGGGACATATCACACTCCTCACATTATTAGTGTTTTTCTCTGTTCAAGGATTTTGTGTACTTTAATTTGTATTTGGAACAATGGATGTCGGTACTCTATCTGTTGTTTTACTATTCTACATACTGCTATTTCACTTTCTTATAGATGCCTTGGGCATATTTGGATGCTTTCTCAGATTGTCGATAATCTCCATGTGGACCGTTACTGGGTTTTATATCATGTCCCTGTATGTGACATGGGGTATTTTTCTATCATTGTCCGGGGTGGGACTTCCACTTTTCTGGATGGATATTTGGGTTCAAATCTTCAGATGTGAAAATGTAATGACTTCATGTACTGTTTTACTTCATATAATATATTCAAAACAACGTTTTTCCTCTTTTAAAATTTCATTTTTTTTTTTTAAATTGAACCTTCCGTCGCAATTCCGACGTCTTGTAAGCGTCGGAATTGTGATAATTTACAGACGTCGAAAGCGCGACATTCAAAACTTCGGACCACATTTCGTCGTAATTGTGACAGTTTACAGACGTCGGAAGAGCGACGTTCAAAACGTCGGACCACATTTCGTCGTAATTGTGACAGTTTACAGACGTCGGAAGAGCGACGTTACAAACGTCGGACCACATTTCGTCATAATTGTGACAGTTTACAGACGTCGGAAGAGCGACGTTCAAAACGTCGGACCACATTTCGTCGGAAGTGCGACAGTTTACAGAGGTCGGAAGTACGACGGATTAGGAGACGTCGGAAGAGTGACGCTTGTTTGGAAGCGACGGAAAAGTGTCGATACTGCGACACTTTTTAGTTGTGTCGGAACTGCGACGGTATGGTAAACCACGGTTTGCCCACCCTCTAACTGTCGCTCCTGCGACGACAATGTGTCGGAAAGAGGCCGACGATTTAGCGTCGAATTTCATAAATTTTCTAGTGTTTTATTGTAAAGCTTTTGGTGATTCGATATATCACAGGTAAAATACCATATTTTCTTCACGAGATTCTTTTTATATCTCAATGAGTTTACGTCCCTATCTTTTTGAAATACTTCCCAATCCAATGCCTTAATGCTTATTACTCAAAAATCATGATTGTTCAGCCTTTCGACTTCCCTTTAAGTATTAAGCTTTGGTCAAATGAGTTTGTCTTATCTTTTGAAATGTTTCTTTCTGTGTTGGGGTTCCCATGTTTTGGCCCGGATGACCAAGACCAAAAGATGAGACAACATGGAACCACTTTGAGGCCCAGAGGATCTAGCCCTCCTGGACCGGAGAGGATCTCTCCAAATAGAGCTAGAATGATATATCTTTGATATATCTATGAAGCTGAAATGAGATGTTAGGCTAGTTATGAAGCACAAGGGGTTTTGAATGATTTGGTTGGTTGGTTGCTGGGTTGGTCACGAGATCATGGACTGAGAAAGCAATGGGAGAAAAGGAACAGGGCAGCAGGACATTTCAGCAAAGAGGATAGGCCAAGACAGTGCCAACCATTGGGCTATGGAGTCATGAAAGGGAAATTACTTGCATCCACTAGCCAAGGCTTCCAAAGGGAAAGTCATCTAATACTAAAGGATCTTTTAGATTAGATGGTGGGGTGGAACATTAAGGGAGAAAAGTGAAAGAAGGAGAACAACCCAATTTCTGTCTATAGATCAGGTCAGAGGTCATTTAACTCCAGAACTGCTTGGAAATATTCAAAGGTAGCTCTCAAAGAGGGACAAAGGGGCTGCTTATAGATCAGACCAGAGGTCATTTAACTCCAGGTCTGCTTTAGCAACTCCAAGGGGAAAACAGAGATAAGATAAACAAAGGGATCTTGGAAAGGTCAGCTGGTCGTGCAAGGATCCTAGTGGACAGGGCTAACACTCATCCCCAGTGTTCCCAAGCCTTCCAGCTGAAAACCCCTCAATAACATCTAGGAACAGCTTCAACTAATTCATACATCATCCAGCAGGCAATAACATCCACTGCGCTGGTTAAATAAACTGAAAACCATTCTCAGATAGCACATGAAGCAGAAAACATAAAGGTAGGGAGAGCAGGAAACATAGGGCACCTAACAAGGGTGAATCCTATGTTATACTTCTGTTGCCTACCAGAAGAACATGAAACAATATGAAAATGTAAATAATAGAGTTAGGAAACATCACCAATAGTAATAGACCAGGATCCTGTAAAATATGCTTGATTAATAATGCAAAACCAGTCATGTACATTTGAACTCAATGGCTGATATAATCCAGACTTTCCTCCCAGCCTATTACACAATACTACTCTGCTACTCCCTCCCAAGACTGTTCTAACAGTCAAAACGAATCCCTCTAACAGCAACTACGCAGCAAGGCAACACCAACAACCTTTACAATTTGTTTATGGGGATTTTATAGGAGAATGAGAAAAACAGAAATAGATGATGTTTGAATGAATCTCATTAAGTCAGTAAGGCGGAAGTGTTCACGCCCATACCACTTAATGGCTTTCTGCATCGCTGTATGTACTTTGTAATCTGCATGGGGAGTCTCTGTCAGGCTGAACTCGGCCTCTGATGTTCTTTTAGGGTCCTTTCGGCTGTCTGGAACTCTATTTCTGCCTTCTGGAATAAATGAACTGGGTGACAAGTCTACAAGGCTCTCCATACCTCATAACTGCTGCCTGAATGTCTGAAATGAGCTTCAGTCAGTGCATTTAATTGTCTCAGGGCTCGAGAAGGCATGGAGGACACTGTGGGGAGGTGTACCTCTGGAGGAAAATGTCCTGCTGTTAGGTAGCGCAGTTATGGCGTTGTTGGTGCGCTCATTAGTCTTCAAACAGAGCCTCAATTCCTTGATCACAGGATTAGCTCTTCAAATTTCCAATTACAGGCTCGAATCCCACAAATCTGTCTCTGTTGTCTCGTTTGGCCGCTGAATGGCCTCTCTGTGCTACCTGCATATTGAAATAAACTCATCACAGAGCCCGGGCAGTGGTGGAGAAATGCAGTGAAGGCAGAGGAATGGTGGCGGAACGGTGAAAATAGCGGAGATGCAAACGGAGGGGTGAAAACTCACGAACAATATGGTTTGGTGATAGAATGTAGCGCAGACCATTAGATCCTAGCCTGGGAGTGGAAATCGACGGCAGAGATCAGTCGGATTGACGGCCTTATGAAACATAACGGGGCGCAGGACCTCCAATAGAAAATGCGGAACTTTGGTTATGAACCAAAATACAAAGGAATCAGATGAAAACAATGAAGCGGAGGGGCGGACGTGGAACCCAGCGGAGGTGGAGGGCGATTAAACGTGAGCCGTCAGATGTGGGAGGAGACGGACGGCGGAGATGAAATCGGGCAATCGCAATCGGAGGTCGGAACGAAAGGAAATCGCAACGCACATTCAAAAAGTTCCAATTGCGATTTGGCGAGATGTTGTGATTAAACACCAATCGTCGGATCTGGGACCAAATCGATGATCCACATTAAATCGAAGGGAGATGGAGAGGGGCGGTGGGCGATGATGCGATCAGCGCTGAGCCGTTGGATCAGCAGGGAGATGGACGACGGAGATTTAATCGGGGGGAAACAGAAGGACTTGCGATCAGCGATCGGGTGGAGGGTGCGATTGGCGCAGGACCATTGATCTGTGGGAAGAATGGACGGTCAGGATTGAATCGGAGCATTGGGAGAAGGACTTGCGATTGACGATCAGGAGGGGAATTGCGATTGAACGACGACCGTCGGATCGCAGGAAGGATGGACGGCTGCGATGCAATTGGGAGACGGAGGAAAGGACCTGCGATTGCAATCGGCTGGGGAGTTGCGATGGAGTGCTGGCCATCGAATCAGCGGGGTGATGGACGGCTAGGAAATGATCAGAGGATCGCAATCAGAGCACAGAGAAGAAGGCACGCGATTGATCGGGGATCGGGGCGGAATACTTGCAATCAATCGGAGGTCGGAGTGAACGGCTTGTGATTGATCGGAGGGCGCACGCGGAGAGTTGTGATTGCGATGGGCGGGGGGCTTGCGATTAGCGCTCCGCCGTCGATCTTTACGACAGATCAACGGACCGAAACTCGTCGCGGGACTTATGTGTTAAACAAATCACATCGGGGCTGTTTTGATATTACAAAGGAAATTTCACCCGCCCGGACTTCCGATTGCGATTAGCGCTTGGGACTTAAGCTCTTGGTCCCAGCGCTGGGGCATGTGTGGGGAAGTGGTTAAGGGGCTGGTGGAAAAGGGGCTAGGCCTTATAATAAGGTTGGAGATGGGTCTTTAGCCTGTTTTAATGGATTTTAAAGGCCAAGGAGGGGAACGATAGAGAAATAAAGGGGGAAGAAGGTCAGCAGAGGTTAGGGGGGGGACTTTAAAGTGGATTTTAGGGGGGAAATGAAGAGTAAGAGGGGAAATAGAAGGGCAAGAAAAGGGGGATAAAATGGAGGCTGATTGGGGGTGAAATAAGAAGGGAAAGGGGGCCTTTGGGCATTTCTTCACATAGCAGAGAGGCTTTAAAAGGGGAATCAGCAGAGGGGATTTTATCAAAGGATAAAATACACATAGAGGCTTCAAGGAGACTTTTTTTTCAGAGGAAATGCATTCCTTGAAGACTCAGGAACAATTTAGCCCCCTATTGCTTGTCAAAAATTTCATGGGGGGGCTAACAGTGGCTCCACATGGGGATGGCTTCTTCTTGAAGGAGTCAAGAGTTCAGAAATTGATCTCTTGGTGTAGGCCAGGTGTCTTCTGCTTGAACCACCCTTTTCTTCTTTGATCAGCTGCCACAACTCATGAAGACATCATATCAGCAATAAAAAATCTCCCAAACAACTACCTACCCACACTATAGTCCTAACATTTTTTCTTCTTGGGTGCATTTGGACTTGCAGACCCTTTTACATCATTAATTTTTACAAACAGGAAAAATAAGCCTATTTTACTTCTACCCTTATTGCTCCATGAGACCAGATTAGAATTTTGGTCTCATATGCTTCTCTACCTACACTACTACCTGCTAGGATTAGACTGTCTAGCAGGTTTCTTCTCTACGTTCTAAGACAGAAAATGAAACAACTAACTACATGCTCATAGGCTGAGCTTTATTGAGCTTTCCTACCTACCCTACTCTAACTGGAATATTTACACGTCTAGCTTACAAACATTGTCTTCCAATGTAACCATTCCACCAAGTGATCCCATGACTGGTCCTTTCTGCTCAACTCCTTGAGCATGCTGGATAGGCAGGGCAGCTCCCACTCCTTTTGTTCAAAAACGGCAGCTTTGAAAAAATTTCTTTCTATCTGTAACATGCTGCTCAAAAAGACCTTTGATCCTTCCTCAAATGTATGCAGGAAATGTGTATAAGGATCATGGAAAGATACCTGGCTAGGAGTATCTGGCAGGCTGGCTTCAACCAGGATCTCTTCTTCTTCCACTGGCTCAAGAATGAGACTCTCTTGAGAAAGAGAATCTCCTCCATCTGCTTCACTTTCTGAACTGGAGGACTCATCATATATGGCAGTGCTGTCCTCTTGGGGCTCTTATATGTTCTGCTCTGAAGTGTTGAGCTCAATGAAGAGATCAATGCATTCTTGAGCAGGGGTGTATTCCTTTGCTTCCCCCTTTTCAAGAGGATGCTCTTTGCTTTCATCCTGCTCAAGAACTTCTTCTTCGCTTTCCTCCTCATCTTTTGAAAGGAAAGGCTACTGGTTTCCAGTTCCACCGATGATCCATGGTAAAGCAGAATGAAGATTCAAAGAATCTTCATCTGCTATTATACTATCATAGCTTTCTCCATCGGTGTCATAAATTTCCTGCATTGGCTCGTTACTCTCTGGCAGTGAAGAGGATTGATTCTCCTCCCATAAATCTACTAATGATGAACCTACTCGATCTTCTTTTGTTTGGAGAACATCATCATTAGAGAGATCAAAAATAGGAAAATCATGAATGTAAGTAACGCTTCCAACCAGACGTACTGGATCACCAGCAGATTTTTCTTCACTCTGATTTACATTTGAGCTTTCCAACTCTATACAATAGAGCTCATCAAATGAATGGGTAGGGATGTCTGATTTGTAAAAAATTTCAGAGGCTGGCTGTCTATTGATGATCTGGTCTATTTCCTCTTCTGTCAAAGGGGAGGATGATCTTGTGTCCCTTTGTGCAGAAGTGCAGCAGCTCTCTGTTCCCTTTGAAGACTGGTTTTGAGGCTGGATGTCAGCGTGAGCCTCAACTATAAGGGATGATAAATCAGCATCTGAGTTTTCAGGGATATCTTGAAGAATGTCCACAGTCTCTTGACCGCTTTCTTCATCAGCTGATTCATCTGCATTCTTGTGATAGCTAGGATGGATATGAAATTCTTGAATGGCTGTCAACAGATCTTCAGATTGCATATTAACCAAATCCTCATCAATGTCTAACAGGTATTGTATGATATTCGGAGATTGATCACAATAGTCCCATGATAAGGGTGGAGAGTTTCCTTTATAATTCTTGTAAAATACTTGGTGCATGTCCTTCAAAGAAAACAAACTCTGAGGTTCTAACCATTCATACCAATTCCTAGCCTTTCCTTGTAATGTTTCCATGAACATTTTCATTAGGCAGTCTTCATGCCATTCAACTTTAAATTTCCACACATGTATATGAAACTTGATGAGATGTAGCAAGGGGTCCTCAGCGTTTTCACCCTGAAAGATAGGCAGGTTTTTCAACCAGTCCACTTCAGGAATTTTGTGTGGAAATCCAGGGATATGCTCCCTGCTCATTGGGGCATATCTCCTCTGTATGCGTGGAAGCATGTTTGTAAATCAGAAAGAGGTCACTGTATCTTCTCAACCAGTTCAGAGTCTTCTACCAGTGGAGTCATTTGGTCTTTGGATTATAGGGAATGTGGAGTCGCCAGGTGGATGATTACGAATGTTTGAAGCAGGGTGCTATCCACCATCAGAAATGAGAAGCCAATCTAAAGGCAAAGTGGTCTCTTCCCCAGTGGAGTCGCCATTATGTTGGGGTTCCAATGTTTTGGCCAGATTGGCAAGACCAAAATATGAGACAACATCAGAACCACTTTTGGGCCCTAGGATCTAGCCCTCCTGGACCCGTAGAGGGATCTCTCCAAATAGAGCTAATAATGATATATCTATGAAGCTCAAAATGATATGTTAGGCTAGTTATGAAGCACAAGGGGTTTTGAATCATTTGGTTGGTTGGTTGCTGGTTTGGTCACGAGATCATGGACTGAGAAAGTAATGGGAGAAAAGGAACAGGGCAGTAGGACATTTCAGCAAAGAGGATAGGCCAAGACAGTGCCAACCATTGGGCTATGGAGTCATGAAAGGGAAATTACTTGCATCCACTAGCCAAGGCTTCCAAAGGGCAAGTCATCTAATACTAAAGGATCTTTTAGATTAGATGGTGGGGTGGAACATTAAGGGAGAAAAGTGAAAGAAGGAGAACAACCCAATTTCTGTCTATAGATCAGGTCAGAGGTCATTTAACTCCAGAACTGCTTGGACATATTCAAAGGTAGCTCTCAAAGAGGGACAAAGGGGCTGCTTATAGATCAGACCAGATGTCATTTAAATCCAGGTCTGCTTCAGCAACTCTAAGGGGAAAACAGAGATAAGATAAACAAATGGATCTTGGAAAGGTCAGCTGGTCGTGCAAGGATCCTAGTGGACAGGGCTAACACTCATCCCCAATGTTCCCAAACCTTCCAGCTGAAAACCCCTCAAGAACATCTAGGAACAGCTTCAACTAATTCATACATCAGCCAGCAGGCAATAACATCCACTGCGCTGGTTAAATCAACTGAAAACCATTCTCAGATAGCACATGAAGCAGAAAACATAAAGGTAGGGAGAGCAGGAAACATAGGGCACCTAACAAGGGTGAATCCTATGTTATAATTTTGTTGCCTACCAGAAGAACATGAAACAATATGAAAATGTAAATAACAGAGTTAGGAAACATCACCAATAGTAATAGACCAGGATCCTGTGAAATATGCTTGATTAATAATGCAAAACCAGTCATGTACATTTGAGCTGAATGGCTGATACAATCCAGACTTTCCTCCCAGCCTATTACACAATACTACTCTGCTACTCCCTCCCAAGACTGTCCTAGTAGTCAAAACAAATCCCTCTAACATCAACTACCCAGCAAGGCAACAAAAACCTTTACAATTCGTTTCTGGGGATTTTATAGGAGAATGAGAAAAACAGAAGTAGATGAAAATTGAATGAATCTCATTAAGTCAGTAAGGCGGAAGTGTTCACGCTCATACCACTTAATGGATTTCTGCATCGCTGTGTGTACTTTGTAATCTTCATGGGGAGTCTCTGTCAGGCTGAACTCGGCCTCTGATGTTCTTTTAGGGTCCTTTCGGCTGTCTGGAACTTTGTTTCTACCTTCTGGAATAAATGAACTGGGTGACAAGTCTGCAAGGCTCTCCATACCTCATAACTGCTGCCTGACTGTCTGAACTGAGCTTCAGTCAGTGCATTTAATTGTCTCAGGGCTCGAGAAGGCATGGAGGGCGCTGTGGGAAGGTGTACCTCTGGAGGAAAATGTCCTACTATTAGGTAGCGCAGTTATGGCATTGCTGGTGCGCTCATTAGTCTTCAAACAGAGCCTCAATTCTTTGATCACGGGATTAGCGCTTCAAATTTCCAATTACAGGCTCAAATCCCACAAATCTGTCTCTGCTGTTTCATTTGGCCGCTGAATGGCCTCTCTGTGCTACCTGCATAATGAAATAAACTCATCACAGAGCCCGGGCAGTGGTGGAGAAATGCAGTGAAGGCAGAGGAATGGTGACGGAACGGTGAAAACAGCGGAGATGCAAATGGAGGGGTGAAAACTCATGAACAATATGGTTTGGTGATAGAATGCAGCGCAGACCATTAGATCCTGGCCTGGGAGTGGAAATCAACGGCGGAGATCAGTCAGATGGATGGCCTTATGAAACATAACGGGGCGCAGGACCTCCAATAGAAAACGCGGAACTTTGGTTATGAACCAAAATACAAAGGAATCGGATGAAAAACAATGAAGCGGAGTGGCGGACGTGGGACCCAGCGGAGGTGGAGGGTGATTAAACGTGAGCCATCATATCCAGGAGGAGACGGACAGCGGAGATGAAATCGGGCAATCACAATCGGAGGTTAGAGTGAAAGGCAATCGCAACGCACATTCAAAAAGTTCTGATTGCGATTTGGCGAGATGTTGCGATTAAACACCAACCGTCGAATCTGGGACCAGATTGACTATCCACATTAAATCGGAGGGAGATGGAGAGGGGCGGTGGGCGATGATGCGATCAGCGCTGAGCCGTTGGATCAGCAGGGAGATGGACGACGGAGATTTAATCGGGGGAAACATAAGGACTTGCGATTAGTGATCGGGCGGAGGGTGCGATTGGCGCAGGACCGTTGATCTATGGGAAGAACGGACGGTCAGGATTGAATCGGAGCATCGGGAGAAGGACTTGCGATTGACGATTGGGAGGGGAATTGCGATTGAGCGATGACTGTCAGATCGCGGGAAGGATGGACGGATGCGATGCAATCGAGAGATGGAGGAAAGGACCTGCGATTGCAATCGGCTGGGAAGTTGCGATGGAGCTCTAGCCGTCGGATCGGCGGGGCGATGGACGACTAGGAAATGATCGGAGGATCGCAATCGGAGCACAGAGAAGAAGGCACGCGATTGATCGGGGATCGGGGCGGAAGACTTGCGATCAATCGGAGGTCAGAGTGAATGGCTTGCGATTGATCGGAGGGCGCACGCAGAGAGTTGCGATTGTGATGGGTGGTGGTCTTGCGATTAGCGCTCCGCCGTCGATCTTTACGACAGATCAACGGACCGAAACCCGTCGCGGGACTTATGTGTTAAACAAATCGCATCGGGGCTGTTTTGATATTACAAAGGAAATTTCACCCGCCCGGACTTCCGATTGCGATTAGCGCTTGGGACTTAAGCGCTTGGTCCCAGCGCCGGGGCATGTGTGGGGAAGTGGTTAAGGGGCTGGCGGAAAAGGGGCTAGGCCTTATAATAAGGTCGGAGATGGGTCTTTAGCCTGTTTTAATGGATTTTAAAGGCCAAGGAGGGGAACGATAGAGAAATAAAGGGGGAAGAAGGTCAGCAGAGGTTAGGGGGGGGACTTTAAAGGGGATTTTAGGGGGGAAATGAAGGGTAAGAGGGGAAATAGAAGGGGAATAAAAGGGGGATAAAATGGAGGTTGATTGGGGGTGAAATAAGAAGGGAAAGGGGGCCTTTGGTCATTTCTTCACATAGCAGAGAGGCTTTAAAAGGGGAATCAGCAGAGGGGATTTTATCAAAGGATAAAAGACACATAGAGGCTTCAAGGAGACTGTGTTTTCAGAGGAAATGCATTCCTTGAAGACTCAGGAACAATTTAGCCCCCTATTTCTTGTCAAAAATTTCATAGGGGGGCTAACACTTCCAATGTCTTAATGCTTATTACTCAGAACTCATGATTTTTCATGCTCTGACTTCCTTTAAGTATTAAGCTATGGTATATCTCTCTTAATAGTTTACCCTCAATGTCTTGATGTCTCATTACTCATAATTCGTGTATTGCATGCTCTAACTTCCTTTGAACCTCAAGATATTAAAAATTTTCTGCATGTGTTGCTCTTTCATTGAAGTATTTACAAGCCTCAGCTTCCATAAGGAAAGCCTTTTTTATTAACATCCTTGTCATTAACTCCATAAACCAATGGTAGCAAACATTCATCTTTTCAACGTGCAAACATACAAAACCAAGACAGAAATAATAGAGTTAGCCATCTATCTTTATCATTAACCAATATCATAAATTACCTCTGAGAGAGTCCTCTCAGACTGAAGAGGCTAAGCTTCAGTTAGAAGTGGTTTGAAATAGTTACTCCAAATTGACCATTGAAGCAGCCCAAGAGGACCCAATTTGGTGATAACACACTGATAAAGGGAAAGATGAGGTGTCGAGTTTTTAGAGGTTTAGGGTAAATCTGAGGTCACATGATCAGTTACTAGAGTCAAAAAAACATGTGTAATCATAAGTAGCACTCATCATTACAATAAAATCCTCTCATTTGTCATTATCCCTCCCATATTGGAATTCCACCTTTTAAATTCACCTCCAAGGCTGCTCTCTGTCGTCCTTCTTTCAACCTATGTATACATTTGTTGATTGTCATCCTTGAGAAGTCCAGCTTCATTGCAAGTTACTTATTCAATTTCTCTCTTTGCAGGTGTCATAACATCAAGAAGCCAGCATAGTATTAAGGGAGATGGCCATGTAGAATAAAACCAATAAAGGGGGCTCCTGTGTAAGATATAAGCCTATGGATCTAAAGTTATTTAATGAGGACCCTGGCTTTGTAGAATATTTCAGTAGTGTTAGATGCATGATATTCTACCAAAAACTATAAGGTTTTCATGCCCAAGTCTCAAAAATTTTATAGTGAATTTCGTGGGTATAGCTTTGAAGGTGGGGGTGTTAGGTTTTGTAGTGTCACCTGAGACAATTTCTCAAGCCACAGAGATACCGAGGATGGGTGAAGAGTGGTTCAAATCCACTAAGTTCAAGATAAAGAACTGTGATGAATTTATAAAACTTGAACACATTGGATCAGACATGACATCTAGAATCCCAAGGAGCTACCTTAAAGATAACTACTCCAAATTGTTGCTTGTAATCCAAAAATACTTCACATGTGAGGTGAGGTTCCATATGGTATATCAGTACCATTTTAGTCTCTTTTTCCACTCCACTGATAATAAATCTCTAGACCTTCCATTTTTCTTGTTTAGAAGCCTAGGCAAGATGTCTGACAAAGTTCAGGCTAGGCCAGAAAGTAGTGAGACTTCAATTTTCCATCATGGGTTGACTAAAATTCTAGTGTTTTAGGAGTTGAAAAAATTGAACAGATACTGGGCCACATTCCTTTTTCTCAGTGGATATGAGGTAGATACATTAACACCAAATAAGACTCCAAAATTAAAAGCCACTCCTTCAAGAAAGAGTGACAAACCTGTAGCTGAAATAGAAGGTGTGAATGAGGAGGAAATGGAGCCCATTATAGAGCCAATGGATGTTGAAGTAGAGCCTACACAAGAGACATAATTTCCATAGCCTACTTCTGTAATTAACAAACCAAAGATCAACAAGAAGAGTCATGGAAGGATAACCAGAAGCCAAAAAATTAGGAAAGTCAACCTTGAAGATATTCTTCAAGTCATAGACATTAAGGAGACTCCAGTGGTCAAAGTTGTAGATATTAAAGGGAGTAAGAAGAAAAAGAAGGATATAAGTGCTAAAAATCTTGATTTCTCAGGGGAAGATGCACGTTTATGTTTCAACCAAGAAAACCACTCACAAGGATGCAACTTTCCAAAGGTATCATGGCAAGTAAAAGGGAAAAGGTTATTGACAAAGGCCAGTAGCATATGAATGAAGATATCATTGATTTGTCTCTAGCAAAAGAAGATAGCATTGTGCAAAGGAAGGGTAAAGAGAAAGTGGTTGAGAAAATTGAAGTACATATGTTAAAGGAACAATTAAGAGAAGATAGAGAGGAAGTTATTGAAACCAAATTGGAATTGAAGAAGCCAAGCTAGACAAGAAAGTAATGGAATAATTCAAAGAGAAGGTAAATGAGAAAATCAATCAATATGATGAGTCATTGACCAATGCCAAGAAACTATTGAAAAGGAATAGTAATATACAGTTGCAATTTGAAAGAAAGAAACTTAAAAACCAAGTCAAAGAGCTAGAAGAGCAGATGGTGATGATACAATCAGAGTTAAAGAAGTGTTGGGTATGTGTTATATTCTTTCCATGACTAATCATGCGTGGGGGGTGGGGCGGGGGGGGGGGGGGGGTAAGAGGGGGGGGCATAACCCCCCCTTTGCGCTGGGCACAATAGGGGGTTCACAGGGGGGGCGGTAGCCCCCCCTGTCAACGTCCGGGGTAGCGGCCCGACGAAAATTTTTGGTCCTTAATTTCTGATGGGCAGTTTGCGCCCATGGTTTTGGGGTATGATGGTTTTCGGCCCATGGTATTTTTTGTAGATCCGGTCAAGGGAACTATGGTTATGTTCTAATCCAGGGTTAATGGATTAGGTTTTATGTATGCTTCGGCATGTATATATATGTGTTGTAACAATAAAAGGAATATAATGAAATATCAAACTGGTCATCCCGATTTGGGATCTAGGGGAAAATCTCTGTGTTTATCTGTTTTATGTTTTATGCTCTCGCTATTGTTTATTTTCTGTTATAAGATTCGTGTGTAGATAATTTCTGTTCAGGGTTAAAACCTACATTTGGTATCAGAGTTGTTTCAGCTTCAAGGGGATGCCTTTGCTGCTGAGGGTTTTTTTTTTTCTCAGGCTTGAGGTAGACCCTGTTCAATGGGAGATTTGCAGGATCGATTCTTGCGGTGAAATAAGATGGTGAGGGATGGAAAGATAGAGATCAAGAAATTTAATGGTCATAGTTTTGAGTTGTGGCAGCTCAAGATGGATGATCTGCTGGTGGATAAAGATTAGTGGATCGCAGTAGATCCAGGTACCAAACCAACGGAAATGTCAGATGAAGACTGGAAGAAACTGGATCGGAAGGCTAAGAGCACAATATGGTTGTGTGTCTCAGATTCAGTATTGTTGAATGTATCTAGGGAAGCTACGGCGAAGAATTTCTGGGAAAAACTTGGGACTTTGTACCCATCTAAGTCTCTGGTGAATAAGTTGTTCCTGCGGAAAAAGCTGTATAACCTGAGGATCAAGGATGGAGACTCACTGACAAAGCATCTGAATGCCTTCAATACTGTGGTAAGTCAGCTGTCATCTGTTGATATTAAAATCTCAGATGAAGATAAGTGCATCAATTTTTTTTGTTCTCTACCAGACTCGTGGGATAGTCTGGTTATTGCAACAGGTAGCAATACAACTACCTTGAATTTTGATGACATTGTCTCAGCCTTGTTGTCATAGGAAATGAGACGGAGAAATATGGAGGGCCAGAATGGAGATGCCTTATCTGTACGAGGAAGGTCCCAAAACATAAACAAGAATAAGGTTTCAAGTGGGAGATCCAAATCTAGAGGGAGATCTGAATCTCTTGGAAAGTTTGTAAAGGTATGCTGGAAATGCGGAAAGGAAGGGCACTACAAAAAGGGACTGCAGATCTAAAGCTCTTGAGAAAGGAAAGGGATCTGATGATGTTCCTTCTGCAAAGGCAAAAACCACCTCGGATGAAGGTGGGGATGTGTATTTGGCTTCTTCTTCAAATGCACATGTAGATATGATTCATGGTTGATTAACTTAGGTGCATCCTTTCACTTCACTCCCCATAGGGAGTGGTTCTGCGAGTATGAGAAATATGATGGTGGTAATGTCTTCTTAGGGGATGATAGGAAGGCCAAAATCGTCAGACATGGAAATGTCAAGCTAAAGCTACAAGGTGGAAGGATTAGAACACTTCTTGGTGTTCTGCATAGTCTTGCATTGGCCAAAAATATGATTTATGTAAGCAAGATGGATGATGCAGGTGTAAAAATAGTGTTTGAGAAATATGCTTGCAAGATGGTTCGGGGAGCACTAGTATTAATGCGGGGAGTTCAGACTAGAACTCTGTACAAGCTATAAAGTAGCACTGTTATTGATGGGTGTAATAGTTATGTGGTTCTTGAAAGTGGAGCGGAAAGCCTAGCTATCTCTAGAGAAAAGACCATGCTATGGCATCAAAGGCTTGGACATATTAGAGAGAAGGGCCTTCAGATACTGCATAGAAATGGTATGGTAGAAGGTATGTCTAATTTCTCTCTGGATTTTTATTTCTGTGAACATTGTGTATATGGGAAGAATAATCGGGTGAGTTTTCCTTCTGGTGCTAAGAGGGAAAACAAGATATTAGAACTTGTGCATAGTGATGTGTTTGGACCTATGTCAGTTCCATCAATGGGAAATTCTGTGTACTATGTTTCATTCATAGATGAATTCTCAAGGAATACATGGATATATTTCTTGAGGAATAAATCTAAATTCTTTGACAAATTTAAAAAATTTAAGGCTCTGGTGGAAAGCCAGACAGAGAAGAAGATAAAGGTGTTGAGGACAGATAATGGTGGGGAGTTCTGCAAGAAGGACTTTGAAGAGTTCTGTAAGAAGTGTGGTGTAGCATGGTAGAAGACTACTCCATACACACCTCAGCAAAATAGAGTTGCAGAAAGAATGAACAGAAAACTGATGGAAAAGGCAAGAAGCATGGTCAGTGGTATCAGATTAGGACAAGAATTCTGGGCAGAGGCAGTGGAGACTGCATGCTATCTGGTTAACAGATCACCTTCTTCAGTGTTGGAGGATAAGACTCCACAAGAGGTATGGACTAGTAAGAAACCCTCTCTATCACATCTAAGGGTATCTGTATGTGATGCATATGTACATGTTCCAAAGTAGAAAAGGACCAAGTTGGATAATAAATCTGAAAGGTGTGTCTTTGTTGGGTATAAGGATGGTTTAAAAGGTTATAAGCTTTGGAACCCGAAACCAAGGAAGGTTGTGTAAAACCAAGATGTGGTGTTTAGAGAGGTGAAAGATGTTGTTAAACATGAAGTCATACCAAAGGAACCTGAGAAGGTAGAGTTTGAGCTAAAGGAGTATGAATCAGACTCTACAGCAGAAGAAGATTCAGAAGAGGAAGAGCCACAAACTCCAGCTATGAGAAGATCAGTTCGGGTAAGAAGGCAACCAGAAAGGTATATTCCATCTGCTTTCTATTCAGGTTTTTCCTTAACTATAACTGATGATGATCCCAGAACTGTCAAGGAAGCAGTAGATTCAGAGGATGGAAAACTCTGGAAGGAGGCCATGGTTGATGAAATGACATCCTTGCACAAAAATGATGCATGGGATCTAGTGGAGTTTCCAGCTGGAAGGAAGCCCATCGAGAGCAAATGGGTGTTTAAGAAGAAGATGAATGTAGAAGGCAAGTTGGAGAAATACAAAGCTCGGTTGGTAGCAAAAAGTTATTCCTAGGTGCCGGGAATTGATTTTGGTGATATTTTTTCTCCTGTTGCCAAAGTTACTTCTATTAGATTATTTTATCTGTTGCTACTGCATTTGATTTTGAGATAGAACAAATGGATGTGAAGAAAACATTTATTCACAGGGATCTAGAAGAGGATATCTACATGAAGCAACCTGAAGGCTTTATGGTGAAGGGTAAGAAAGAACTGGTATGCAGGTTGAAGAAGTCTATGTATGGGTTAAAACAGTCACCAAGGATGTGGTATCAGAAATTTGATACCTATATACGGGGACTTGGCTTCACTAGAAGCAAGGAGGATCACTATGTTTATTTTAAATTAATTGGTGACCATGTTATTTCTTTGGTCTTGTATGTGGATGATATGTTGTTGATTGGAAATAACAAAGAAAATATCCAAGATTTGAAGACCCAACTATTCTCCAAATTCGACATGAAGGATCTTGGTGCTGCAAACTATATTTTGGGCATGGAAATTAAGAGAGATCTAGCAAAGAGGAAGCTCTAGTTCAACCAGAGAAAGTATGTCGAGACTATATTGCATAGGTTCAATATGTAGGATAGTAAACTGGTGAATGTTCCTATTCATGTAGGTGTAAAGATGTCTGTTGAATAGTGTCCCAAGACACAAGAAGAAGAGGAGGATATGTCCCATGTTCCATATGCAAGTGCAGTGGGTAGCCTGATGTATGCAATGGTCTGTACTAGACCAGACATTGCACATGCAATGGGAGTATTGAGCAGGTTTATGTCAAACCCAAGGAAGGAGCATTGGACAACAGTGAAGTGGGTTTTCAGATATTTACATGGCACTAGTGATTATGGCTTGTGCTACCAGGGAAGAACAGGATTGGAAAGAATGTTGGACATTCATGGTTTTGTTGATGTAGACTGGGCTAGAGATCTAGACCAAAGAAGATCTACAAGTGGGTATGTGTTTAGCCTATTTGGAGGCGCTGTCAGTTGGATGAGTAAAAGACAGTCTGTAGTGGCTCTTTCAACTACAAACGCAGAATACATGGCAGCCACTCATGCAAGCAAGGAATCAGTTTGGTTGCAGAGATTGTGTTCAAGTATGGGGTTGGTACAGCAAGCTATAAGGATAGACTGTGATAGCCAAAGTGCAATTTTATTGGCTAAGAACCATGCTTATCATTCAAAGACAAAGCACATTGATGTTCAATATCACTTTTTTAGAGATATGGTTGAGGCTAAGAGGGTGTTGCTGGTAAAGGTGGACACTTTGAAGAATGTTGCAGATGCATTGATGAAGTCTGTGAGCACTCAGAAGTTCTCTTGGTGTAGAGAAAAAATGGGTGTTGAAAAATTGGGCCAATGACTAAGCTCTCCTGTGGCCCCCTGTGGAAAGAAAACAACAAGTGGGAGAATATTGGGTATGTGTTATATTCTTTCCATGACTAGTCACACGTGGGGGGGTAAGAGGAGGGGGGGGGGGGATTTTGGTCCTTAATTTCTAGTGGGTAGTCCGTGCCCCTGGTTTTGTGCATGGTTTTGCACATGGTTTTGGGGTACGATGGTTTTCGGCCCCTGATTTTTTTTGTAGATCCGGTCAAGGGAACTATGGTTATGTTCTAATACAAGTTTAATGGATTAGGGTTTATGTATGCTTCAACATGTATATATATGTGTTGTAACACTAAAAGGAATATAATGAGATATCAAGTTGGTTGTCCCAATTTGGGATCCAGGGGAAAATCTCTATGTTTATCTGTTTTATATTTTATGCTCTCGCCATTGTTTATTTTCTGTTATAAGATTCATGTGTAGATAATTTTTGTTCAGGGTTAAAACCTAAAAGAAGAAAGGTCTTAAAATCACAGTCATAAATGAACCTGAAGAGACTCAAGCTTATACAGCCAAAGGTGAAGCTTCTAAAGCTTAAAGAGTGGACAAATTACCTTTTTTAATTTTTTGCATCATTCATAATCAGCATTTGCAAATCCATAGGTAAAATTTTGAAGAAGAAAGGACAATTTTTTATTTTACTTCCAATTAGGCAAGTTCGTAGCGTATCTCAGGCATCAAGCCTAGATTTCGCTATGAACTCGTTGTAGGTGTCTTTATGTTATAAATCACAGATATGGTCATAATCAATGTGGGTAAAAATTTGTATTTAGCTCTTTTGTCTTAATAAACAACTCCAAATCAAAAAAGAGAGCTAACAAGTGGCAGAGATATGTAAAATCAAATTGCTACAGACTTTCACTATGAAATTGCCTTAACTCCCTCGTTTCTGCAATGAGTAAGTTTTTGTAGTATTTTTTAGTTTTGATGGTCTATTGGAGGTAAGCCAACCATGTGAAAACCTTAAAGGACATCAGAGGAATATTTTGGTGGAGGCATGGCCTTCGAAAAATTTGTTGAATTCACCAGCTCATCATGAAGACACTCATCATTTATCATGACACCACCTCCTTAAAAGTAGGAAGACAAGTCTCCTGACTTGGTGGGGGCAATTATGTTTTGATCATGGTCAGTGCCACCAAAGCACATGACTGTGCTCGATGTAAATATACAAATTTTCAATTTTTTTATGTAATAAATAGGTTATAGAGTACTAGTAGGTCTCTAAGTCCTAAAGTTAGTAGCTGTCAATTTTATTTCCATGTAATTTGCTTATTGTTAGATTAGGTGTCAGCAAAGAGACTAGATTATCTAGCCATGTTGGAAGATCCAATGTGAAAATTCTTAAGCCTATTAATAGGAATAATATCAAATAATAGAGGGTTGAAATATGTGTACTACAGAACTACTATTGTAAACATTTTCTTATTAGTAATATAGAATGGTTTTTGGTTCTTTCCTCACCTAACATTCATCTGATGTTTTCATGATCACTTTTCTTATGTATCCTATTATTTTTCCTTCAGTACTTTTATGTTTGATTACTTAGAATTCATGTACATCATGATCTAACTTCCATCAAGGATTAGATTTTTGTGTATCTGTGTGTGTTGCCTTTTCATAAAAACATCTATATACCTCATCTTCCACAAGAAGAACCATGTCACTGAGTTTCCTAACATTGAATCCATTTCCCAAATGGTAGTGATTTCTATACATCTTCCACCTACATACAAACATACTTAAAACACTTTTTTCAGAGTTAGCCATCTGTGTAATTTCATTTGAATAAAATCATTTTTATCTTTGAGAGATCCCTCTCAGTCTGAAAAGGCTAATTTTCAACTAGAATTTGGTTTTAAAGAGTTAATTTAGGTTGTCTGGTGGAGCAGCCCATATGTACTAACTTAGTGATAACATATTGGTGGGTCTGCCGAGATTCTAAAGACATGTTTTCTAAATTTTGTGCTCAAACAATGATGATGAAATATTGGAGGTAGTAGAAGCTTAGAAGATTTTGAGGCTGCATAAATACCTTGGTGACTCCACTAAAAATATTCATGTTTAAAGGTGTCTTTGAGAAATAAATACACAAGGAGAAATCCAGATTCTAACCCTCATACAATTATGGATATTTCAGAAAGGATTCTCAGAGGCATTGGAGGTGGCTCTTCAAAATCGGGTGTTCCATCCCATTCAATAGTTCTTTCCTCTGAGGTTATTCGAAGTCCTGAAGATAAACAATTTGATGAGAAAATTGAAGAAGTTTTTTTTAGGTCTAAGAATAAAAATGAACCAACTAATATAATACTAGACCTACAAAGACTAGGTATTGACACATCTTCCTTAGTATCAAAAGAAGATAAATAATAATTCTGGAAGACTGTCACATCAGAGTTGTTGTTGGAGAGAGAGCCTTTTTAAAAATTAAAAGAGTTAGATCCTTTCATTTTTTGTTGAAGAGAAATTTTGGTATACCCTTGCCTAAATGGATTTCATTTGTATCTAGACTTAAAATTCCATTTACAACATCTCCTAACACTTAACCCTCATTCACTATTTTTTCCCAAAGCCAAAATTTAAGCCCATTCACTGCTTTTCCAAGTACCACAGTCCATGTCAGCATGGTTGGGGTTCCTCCTCCTACTGGACCTGCAAGATATGCTCCACTTGTCCTTCCTGTTGTCCTTCATGACCTCCCAGATGGATACTCTACTAGGATTAAAACCTTTGGGAGTGAATAATAAATATCAATTGAAGAAGATGTAGACCAATTTAATGATTTTATTGACCGAGAGGAGGTGGATCATGAGGATGTGAAAATGAGGTTGTTTGCTCAAAGTTTCACTGGTGAGGTAGGAAAATGGTTGAAGGCTTTAACTCCATCTAGTTTTCAAAATTGGGACCAGTTGGAAGATATGTTTTTAACAAAGTGGGGGAGTAAGGTGAACCTTGTTCAAGCTCTAACTGAGTATACAAATTTGAAAAGAGCCTTAGATGAATCTATCCAAGACTTTTCTAAGATATTTAACAAGGTATACAAATCCATACCTGCTCATATTAAACATCCCACAAGATTTTCTCAATTACACTATGCTGAAGCTTTTGATTATGATTTTTACATCTTGTTAAGGGAAATAAAGTCTTCTTCTTTGGCTGACATGTAGAATGATGTAGTGAAATTTGAGGTGAAAATGGTTGCAACCAAGAGGTCTAATATGGGTAAAAAAAAATTAAAAGAAGATGAGAAGCCTTATTCATCCTCAGATGCTAAGTCTGATTCCATGAGGAAGACCATGGAGAAACTTATGGACAAACTTGTTCTTAGAGCCACTCCTTTACCTCCTGCACAACAAGAGACATATCAGAAATCCCCAATTTAGGAGACCTCAAATTCAGCAGAGACATAGAGAAATATAAACCAGCCTTACACACAAGTGAGACCTCCTTTTCAGCAGAATTTACTAGATGAAGAGGAAAAACAACCTGATTTCCAAGAGGATATTATTCATTTCTTAGATGAAGATATGTCTGGGATGTTTCTAACTAAAGAGGAACATGATGAGTCTAGTCATCATATGGAGGGGAGTGAGGGACAATCTGATTACTCAAAGGGTTACTAGCATGCCATTTTTGAAATGCAGAAACAAGAAAATTTGAAGAATAGGAATGTTCCCATTACAACAAACAAAGCTCAGCCAAATAAATATGCTCCTAAACCAGATGAGCCAAAGAAAGATACACCACCACCACCTCATGCCAAATAAATTAAAAAAGCCTCATATACTTTCAATTTAGAGAATGAGAACTCCAAAATTAAAATTCTAGCTCCCTTTGGAGAAATAATCAAGGTCACTGAATACAAATTAAAACTGTCAATATGTTAAACTCTCAGCCCGGACCTTCAGATATCTTATGTCTGTAAGAAGATCATCCTACCATTTTCCTAGACCAAGGGTAGAAGATGAACAGAATGAATAAGTTCCTCATTTTTATGTAAGTCTGAATATCCATTATATGACTTTTCATAATGCCATGTTATACTCAGGAGCTTCACACAATTTAATGCCTAAGGCGATAATGGAAAGAATAGGTTTAGAGATCACTAGACCTTACAAAGATCTATTTTATTTTGACTCCAAGAGAGTCCAGTGCATAGGTCTCATTAAAGATGTTGTTTTTGGCCTAACTCAAGTACCTGCTAAGACAGTGGTGATGGAAATAGTGGTAGTTGAATTTCCTCCAGATTTTGGCTTCCTTTTATCCAAATCTTAGGCAGCTAGAAGTAAAGGGACTATGTAGATGGATATGGCATATGCCACCATTCTAGTCTTTTGTGAGCAAAGGAGGTTGTATAGATAAAGTAGGATGGATTACATGGTGAGAACAAAGAAAAACCTCAAATGTTTCCTATTTATGCAGTTGAGACTGAAAGGGGGTCCTCAATTTTGTTTAATAAACTTACTAATGAGGAAGAAAATGAGAAAAAGACAGAAAATCAACAAGCAGAAAATCAGGGTTGTGTTGAGGAAAATGAAGAAGGTTGGTGGCATTTATATTTTGATGGTGTTGCTGGAATAAAGGGGGCTAGAGCAGGGATATGGATTATCACTCCTAATGATGAAAATATTTTTTTGTCATACAAATTAAACTTTGATTGTACAAAAAACATGGCAGAGTATGAGTCATTATTTTCGGGTCTAGAAACTTTGAGGAATTTAGGCACCAAAAATATATCAGTTTTTGGTGATTCTAAATTAGTGATCAAGTAGGTAGAAGGGTCTTATCAGACCAAATATGTTAGGATGAGGACCTATAGAAACTTAATCATTAAAATTCTTTAAAATTTTCAAGCATACACTTTCATTTTAAAAACTAGAAATCAAAACTCATTGGCTAATTCTTTTGTTGTCTCTACTAGTTTATTTTTCATTCCAACTCATTCCAATGAGAGGTATGAGGTTGAGGTCAGACATAGGCCAAAAATCCCTAATAACATAATTCATTGGAAAATGTTTTATAGTGATCAATAGGTCCTTGAATTGAAATAAGAGATTGAGAATATCCAAGTAGATCAGCAAAATATGTTTGTTGAAACTAAAGTTAATCCTAAAATATTGCAGCTGAAAAATAATTGTATTCCCAAAGCCCTTATTCCCCTTGAGAAATTATTTGATCAAAATTATGTTTTCAAATCCTAAAGGATGAAGGTTGGTGATGGAGAGGTGGAGAATTGCAATCTTGACACAGAAGAAGTTCCTAAAATGGTCAAATTATCTAAGTTTCTTTATATGGAGATGAGACAAAGGTATGTGGATATGATGAAGAATTATATTGATGTCTTTGCATGGAGCTATGTTGATTTGAAAAGATATGATCCCAGTATTATTCAACATAGTATTCCCATGTAAGAGAATGAAAACCTTTCAAGCAGAAGTTGAGAAGAATTAATACTTTGCTCATGCCTTTGATTGATAAAGAGATTAAAAACAATTTTTGATTCAAATATCATTATCCCTTTAATATTTTCAAAATGGCTTGCTAATATGGTACCTCTCAGAAAGAAGAGTGGTGAGATTAGAATTTGTATTGATTTTATAAATTTAAACAAAGCTTCTCTAAAGGAAAACTACCCTCTTCCTAAGATTGATCAGATTCTGCAGAATATTATTGGCTCTCAAAGAATGTCCATGCTTGATGGATTTTCACATTACAACCAAATATTGGTACATCCAGAGGACCAAGAGAAAATTGCTTTTACTGCGCCATGGGAAACATTCATGTATGCCAAAATTCCTTTTGGTTTAATGAATGCAGGGGAAATTTTCCAAAGGGAAACGGATATTTCTTTTGTTGAGTAGAAATAAAAATTAGTGGTGGTAAATTTGGATGAAATCACTATATTTTCAAAGAAGGAGGAAGAATGCCTTAATCACTTGGAGAAAATTATGCAGAAATGTAGAAAATTTGGTATATCTCTCAATCCTACTAAAAGAGTCTTTGCTCTAACTTCTGGAAAATTGTTAGGACACATTATATCAAAGGATGGAATAAATAGTGATCCAAAGAGAGTCAGTTCCATTCATAAAATAGATCTTCCAAGGAATAGGAAAGAGATTCAGTGTTTTCTTGGAAAGGTAAATTTTGTTAGAAGGATCATTCCAAACTTTGCTGAGATTGTCAAGAACATTACTAAGATGTTAAAGAAGGAGTCTAGTGTTAAGTGGACAGCATAATCAAAGAAATCATTTGAAGAAATAAATAAATCCCTCACTCAAGCCCCAATTCTTATAATTCCTGACTTTTCAAGTGAAATTCTGGTTTTTACATTCGCCTCTAAACACACAAGCTAGAGTATTATTGCAAAAATGGAAACAAGGTGGTGAGTAGCCTATTCCATTTTTCAGTAGGAATCTTTCCAACTCTGAATTGAAGTATAATAGCATATAAAAAAGGAATATGATTTAGTCAAAGCTCTCAAATATTTCAGAATTTACATTTGCATTCTCATATTATTTCATTTGTGCCTAACATTGTGGTGAAATATATTCTAACCCAAGTTGATCCTGATGGAAAAAGAGGGAAATGGATCGTCACTTTACTAGAATATGATATATAAATTAAGCCTACTAATTTGGTGAAGGGTTATGGATTATCAAAACTGATGTCACAGTCAAATTTTGAATGCCTAGATGAGAATTTCATTGAATAAATTTCAAAGTTGGTAAAAGAAGAATTATTGGTCCCTATTGAAGAGAATTTTTTTTTTTGAATGGTACAGAGATGTGATCTTTGTTCTACATCATCATAAATCCCCTCCACAATTGACTAAGTCCAAGTCAAGGTTTGTGAAGTTGAAATCATTGAGATACTACATTTTGAATAAAAACTTGTATTGGAAGGATACCGGTGGAATTATTTTGAATTTCTTATTGGAATAAGAGACTGAAAAGGTCATTGAAGAATTTCATAAGGGATATTGTGGAGGATACCATTACTGGAAGGACACAGCTAATAAGATACTCAAAGAAGGATATAATTGGTCTTCCATGTTTAAAGATATCTACAAGAAGATTGTTGCATGCCATGAATGCCAAGTTTTTTATGATAAGAAGAAGATAACTCCTTTACCACTGAAAGAAATATATGTTTAAGCTCCTTTCTAGCAATGGGGGTTGGATTTCATTGGAAAAATACATCCAGCATACTGAGGGAAGCATTGATGTATTTTGACAACCACTGATTATTTCACCAAGTGGATTGAAGCGGTCCTAGAAGGTAGGCTACCTACTAATTCATGATTCAATTCTTGGATAACAACATTTTGTCCAGGTTTGGTTTTCCTATGAATATTATTACTGATAATGCACAATATTTCAAATATAAAAAACTAATTAGTTTTTTTCAGCAATATCATATCACTCTTGGTCATTCCCCAACCTATTACCCTCAAGGTAATGGCCTAGTAGAATCATCCAATAAAATTATAGTGAGGATCATAAAAAAGGTGTTGATATAAAATAAAAGATCATGGAATCTAAAGTTAAAGCTTTATTTGTGGGCTGATAGAGTTTGTACTAAGATATCCATAGGTACATCTCCCTATGAATTGGTATATGGAGCTAAAGCGATCATTCCAACTTCTTTGGGGGTTTCAGTAATGAAACTACTACAAGGACTTAAAAAAGAGCCTAATGCCATCCAAAGGAGGATAAACCAGCTCATATCTCTAAATGAGAAAAGGGAAGAGGTGTATGAAAGTCATAAAAAATCGCAAAACAGAGTGAAGAAAATTTTTAACAGAAAGACTAAAGAAGAAAATTCAAAAATCCAGGATTTAGTTCTAAAATGGGAAGCCAGAATTGAGGAAAAGGGGAAGCATTGAAAGTTTGAAAACATTTGGAAGGGGCCATTTTTAATAGTTTCATACCATGGCAACAACACTTTTATACTTCAGGGGATGGATGTACAGTTGTGTGTAGGAGGACCTATCAATGGTAGGTTTCTAAAGCATTATTCCTCTTATTTTATTTTACTGAACTACACTCCATTGTACATATTTCATTTTTTTTTATGATGTTTTGCTAATAAAGATGAATTCACCATCAAGCTTGAGCCTGAGGAGAAGTTCATAAGATTTTGGAAAATTCTTCATCAATTTCAGAAAATTTCAGTTTTTAAAGGAAGGCACTAGAACTAAAAGTTCTTTGTTGTACCACAGGGGCACACCATCCCTAGTGGATCCATTGTTATCACAAATAAAATTTCAGTTTTTTAATTAATAGGGTCATTATGCATAGGTTTCATTTGTCTCATAAAACTTGGTTCATGAAATTGATGAAAACTTATGAATGGGTCATTATCCTAAGTTTAGAGAGTCATTTGTCATGTCATCATGGTAAAATCTATCAAAATCCACCAATGGTCTACATGCATTGTTTTAAAATTAAGTAGTGGCCACCTATATGTTTTTTCCTAAGTCTGCAGCGAATATAATTGTAAACAGGTTTTTTTTTCTATGGACTCACCTAACCAATTCGTAGCAAATCTAACAGATTTATAATAGAAAACGTTGTGGAATTGTGTTTTTCTGCATTGGTAAAGGGAAATATGAGGTGTCAATTTTTTAGAGGTTTAGGTTAAATATGAGGTCACGCGATCGGTTAGTAGAGTCATCCAAACATGCGTAATCATAAGTAGCACTCATCATTACACTTAACTCCTCCTCTTTGTCACTATCCCTCCCATATTTGAATTTCACCTTTTAAATTCACCTCCAAATTTGATCTTTATCATCCTTCTTTCGACCTCTGTGTACATTTTTTTTATTGTCATCCTTGAGTAGTCTAGCTTCATTACAAACTGCTTGCTGTTCACTTTCTGTATTTGCAGGTGTCACAACATCATGAAGCCGACATAGTATTAAGGGAGATGGAAATGCAGAAGAAAACCAATAAAGGGGGCTCCTGTGTAAGATATGAGCCCATGGATCTAAAGTTACTCAATGAGGAACCTGTCTTTGCAGAAGCTTTCAGCAGTGTTGGATGCATGAGATTCTGCCAAAAACTACAAGGTTTTTATGCCTAGGTCTCAAAATATTTTGCAGTGAATTTCATAGGTACGGCTTCGAAGGTGGGGGTGTTGAGTTTTAGAGTGTCACATGAGCCAATTTCTCATGCCACAGAGATACTGAGGACAGGTGAAGAGTGGTTCAAATCCACTAAGTTCAAGGTACATAATTGTGATGAATTTATAAAACCTGAACACATTGGAGTAGACATGACATCTGGAATCCCAAGGAGCTACCTTAAAGATAATCACTCCAAATTGCTGCTTTTAATCCAAAAATACTTCACATGTGGGGGGAGTTTCCATATGATTTATCAGTACCATTTTAGGCTCTTGTTGCACTTCAATGGTAAGCAATCTCTAGACCTTCCATTTTTCTTGTTTAGGAGCTTAGGCGAGATGTTAAACAAAGTTTAGGCTAGGCCAGAAAGTAGTGAGACTTCAATTTTCCATCATAGGTTTATCAAACTTCTAGTGTTGGAGTAGTTGCAAAAACTGAAGAGAGATTGGGCCACATTCCTTTTTCTCAGTGGATATGAGATAGATAAATTAACACACAAGAAAACTCCAAAATAAAAAGCCACTCCCTCAAGCAAGACTGAAAAACCTATAGTTGAAACAGAAGGTGTGAATGAGGAGGAAATGGAGCCTAGTATAGAGCCAATGGATGTTAAAGTAGAGCCTGCACAAGAGACATAGTTCCATAGCCTACTCCTACAAGTAGCAAACCAAAGATCAACAAGAAGAGTCATGGAAGGATAACCAGAATGCAAACAATTGGGAAAGGAAACCTTGAAGATATTCTTCAATCCATAGACATTGAGGAGACTACAATGGTCAAAGTTTTACATATTAAGGGGAGTAAGAAGAAAAAGAAGGGTATAACTGCGAAAACTTGATTTCTCGGGGGAAGATGCAGGGTTTATGTTTCAACCAAGAAAACCACTCACCAAGCTGTAGCTTGCCAAAGGTTTCATGGAAAGTAAAAGGATATAGGTTACTGAAAAAGACAAGAAACCTATGATAGAAGATATCATTGATTTGTATCCAGAAAAATAAGAGATCATTGTGCATAGGAAGGGTAAAGAGAAAGTGGTTGAGAAAACTGAAGTGCAGATGTTAAAGGAACAATTAAGAGAAACTAGAGAGGAGGTTATTGAAACCAAATTAGAATTGCAAGAAGCCAAGCTAGACAAGAAAATAAGGGAAGAATTCAAAGAGAAGGTAAGTGAGCAAATCAATCAATATGATGAGTCATTGACCAATGCCAAGAAACTGTTGAAAAGGAAACTTCCTCTACGAAGGGTAATGAAGCACACAAGAAAGAGGAATATGTGGTTGCAAGCTGAAAGAAATAGACTTAAAAACAAAGTTAAAGAGATATAAGAGCAGATGGAGATGATACAATTAGATTTAAAGAAGAAAGGTCTTAAAATAACAATCATAAATGAACCTGAAGAGACTCAAGCTCATACTGCCAAAGGTGAAGCCTCTAAAGCTCAAAGAGTGGACAAATTACCTTTTTGACATTTTTAACGTTTCAGAATCGGCATTTGTAGATCCATAGGCAAAATTTTGAAGAATAAAGGACATTTTTTGAGTTTAATAATAATTAGCCTAGTTCGTAGCATATCTCATGCTTGAAGCCCATATTTCGCTACGAACTTGTTGTAGGTGTATTTTTGTTATAAATCACAGATATGGTCATAATTAAGGTGGGTAAAAATTTTTATTTATCACTTTTGTCTTAAAAAACAGTTCCAAATCATAAAAGAGAGCTAACAGGTGGTAGAGATAGGTAAAATCAAATTGCTACATACTTTTTCTACTAACTTTCCTTAACTCCCCTGTTTCTGCAGCGATCAATTTTTTGTAGAATTTTTGAGTTTTGATGGTCTATTGGAGGTAAGCCAGCCATGTGGAAATATTAAAGGACATTAGAGGAATATTTTGGTGGAGGCATGGTCTTCGAAAAATTTATTTAGTTCCCCAACTCATCATGAAGACACTCATCATTCATCATGACACCACCTCCTTAAAAGTAGGAAGAAATTTCTCTTGACTTGGTGGGGGAATTTTTTTTTTGGTCATGATCAATGCCACCCAGGCACATGACTATCGTCAATGTAAATATTCATTTTTTTAGTTTTTTCATGTAATAAATAGGTTATAGAGCCCTATTAGGTCTCTAAGTCCTAAATTTAGTAGCTAGCAGTTTTATTTCCATGTAATTTGCTTATTGTTAGATTAGGTGTCAGCGAAGAGACTCGATTATCTAGCCATGTTGGCATATCCAATTTAAATATGTGTAAGCCTATTAATAGGTAGAATATCAAAGAATAGGGGCTTGAATGATGTTGACTACAGATCTATTATTGTAAACACTTTCTTCTTAGTAATATACAGTGTGTTAGTGTGAATTCTAATCGCAAGCGTACGAAAAAAGCTCACTTTAGTTGTGCATAAAAAATAGCCCTAACATCAAATGTGGTTGTCAATTTCCTTATATCTACAGTTAGTGATCAGAATAAATGCTACAGAAATCTAGATCTATGCAGTTAAATACATTAAACAACAAATAATAAGCAAGAGTTGCTCCATGCATCCAATGAACAAGACGAGAATTTTTTAAAGAATTTTTTGTACTATGACACCTAGGAAGGGAACATAGAAAGATGCTACAAAACCCCCTCAATGGGATGGTTTCTTGTATGTTCTCAATGCTTCAGTTCTAATATCTCTCTCTCTCTTTTGATGGTGCAGAAAACCCAGACAAAATGGAACTCAAAGGGAGCTCACAACCAAAAGTAGAAAAATATGACAATGATGGGAGGATCAAAGTGAAACCAAAAGTATAGATCAAGAGTGATCTCTAGACAAAAAAAGGTCATGAATGAATGGAAAACCACTTCTATTTATTACAAAATATTGAGTTAGTCTAGATATTGGTGCATAATTAAAATATCATTAACCAAATCTAGATCCAACTTTTATGGAATATTTTATTTTTTTGGAGGGAAAAGGAATTTGAATTTGGTCAAATCCTTTTATTTAGAAATAATAAATAAATAAATGATTTATTTATTATTTTAATAATTTGGTTAAATAATAATTAAATAAATATTGATTTATTCAATTATTTATAGATGATTTAGTTAAATTTAACGAGGAACATTATCAAATAATGTTTTAAATAATTATTCTTAGAAAATAATAAGATAAATAATGATTTATCTAATTAATTTTCCTGTTTTGGGTTAAGTATGACCAGGAATATTAATTAAACGGTGGTTTAATTAATTATCCCTTGAGGAAAATCAAACAAATAAGGATTTATTCAATTATTCCTCCTGGGGTTTCTTGTTTAGACCATAAATAACTTCATAAAATATGGGTTATTAAGTTATTTTTCATAGTGAGAGAAATTTTACTATGGTAAAATTGGTCTTACATGGTGTAATTTAGTCCATCTAATAATAATAGATTAGATGACCAAAAATTGGTGTAACATAGTGGTTGTTGTTTCTTTCTTCACCTGATATTCATCGGATGTTTTCATGAGCACTTGTATTATGTATCCTGCCATTTTGTCTTCAGTACTTTGATGTTTGATTACTTAGAATTCATATACATCATTCTCTAACTTCCTTCAAGCATTATATGGATGTGTGTCTGTGTGTGTTTCTTTTTCATAAAAACATATATATGCCTCAACTTCCACAAGAATAACCATGTCACTAATTTTATTAACACGGACTCCATAAGCCAAATGGTAGTGATTTCTATACATCTCTCACCTCCATACAAACATAATTAAAACACTTTTTGTCAAAGTTAGCCATCTTTGTAATTTCATTTGAATAAAATCATTTTTATCTTTGAGAGAGCCCTTCTTAGGCTGAAAAGGCTAATTTTTAGCTAGAAGTTGGTTTGAAAGAGTTACTCTAGGTTGTCTAGTGGAGCAGACCATCTCTACCAACTTAGTGATAAAAGGCCCTACAAAGTGGACAAATTTTATGATAATGTCGTAGTTCAAATAAGAACCATAGATGAGGAGGGTATTCCCCTACTTGTCAATGGTTATAGGCTTAAAGGTTACAAAATCCCCTATCTATAGCTGAATTTATAAATTCCATAAAATGGAGGTGTATGTCATGGGAGACTCCATAGTTTCCACTTCCTCCCCCTCCTAGAAAAAAAAAAAAAAAAGGAAAATAAAGAGGCATGGGTGAAAACCTCTTTGAAGTGCCCAGGGCCAACTCTAGGGTTGAAAACCTGCATGAGGCAATCTTGGAGCAAAAAAAAACACAAAAAGTAAAATATCCTTGGGTGAAAACTTCTCTGAGAACCCAAGGTAGGCCTGTGGGTTGAAAACCTCTGTGGAGGCAGCCCATTTTCCTTCAAAAAAAAAAAGAAGAAATGAAAGAGAAAAAAGGAAAGAAACAAAAGAAAAAAAGAGAAAGAAAATACCTATGCACTCTTTTTTTTTCTGTTTTGCAGGTTATTGATCGAAGATATTTTTTGGATCCAGAGGAGCATTTTTTCCTCACTTCTCCCTCTCCTCTACTTACATACTCCATGAACCACTCCAACATGCACCCATTCATTCATTTCACCCCTCAAATAGGCATAAAACTCCATTTTTTCTTCTGTCTGTAATTGCCACACGCAAGTCTAGCAACTACAGGATTCCTGTAGCACTACAAGAAACTCCTATAAATGCTAGAGGAAACTTATTTATGGGAAAAAGAGATCTGTCAAAGATTTCTAAACCTCAAGGAGTGTTGGAGCAGGGTCTCCCACACTGATGAAATTTGGTCCAATTTTGTATTGTTTTTATTATATTTAGTCTAGCGCAAGGATGATAGGGCTGATCAAAGCCCCAATGAGTTGTAAAGCGGGAAAATAGGTAAAACCAAGAGTCCACAAACCACGGTTTTTGGACCATGGTAAGTCTAGGATAAATTGGTATAAATAGTAAGTCCTTTTGAGTCGATAGGCAGAATATGAATAGAAGTGAATGTTAAGTGCAGATTGTTAGTTTTGGGTTTTGGGTATTTGGGTCGAACTCCTGCTGGCTATGTGCGCGAAGATCCTTTGTCCTGCTGTGTACAAACCCTGCTGGTTGTGTGCGCAGGTGGGATTTGGGGTTACGTAAGAATCTACTAATAATATATGAGAAGTATTTCCAGTATTTGGTTATGGATCTATCTATTATATGAATCTGTGCTCCGTGTTAAATCTGTGATAAGGTACGAATGATCTGTGTTATTTGCTATGTTTATCTATAGTATATGTTATCTCATCTGTTGCATGTACTATAATTTATATCTTTGATGATCGAACGCACGTGGATGCAGATCTAAGATCTAGATATGTAATACTGTGTACACCGATTATCTATTTAAGCCAGCGAACTAGCACTGTTTCCATAGATCTGTGCGTTGTGCGTGGCATGGCTTACTTTCTCTCTGTTCAGGTGTGGAAACCTAGTTCTAGCACCCTCCCATACTGCTTCAGGTGAGACTTTGACCTACGCAAGCAGGTCACTGCCGAAAGGGCCAGTAGTATGGGGGTTTGTTGGAAAACCTTAACGTGCGAACCTAGGTCAGGACCCCTCAAGCCAACAAATGGTTTCGTTTCTGGGACCAAGAGCATTTTGAAAGAGCAGTCAAGTAACTCCAGAACACCAAAAAGAAGGTAGATATGGCTGCGAATTTGAAACTACCTACCTTCAAGGGTGCGAGTGATGAGGATATGGATAGGTTATGGTTTGTTGTTGAATCGGTATGGACGGTGCAAAACATTACAAGTGATTCGGTGAAGCAGGCCCAGCTATCTCTAGCTTTCGAGGAAAGAACTCTGGATTGGTATATGGGATACATTGGACAACATGCAAATGCAACTATTGATGAGATCAAAAGGGCACTAAAGCAACAGTTCAAAAAACCTAAGTCCTATTTGCAGATAGTCAAAAAATTAAAAGACATCAAGCAGGGACCATATGAGTTTGTATGGGAAGCAGATCAACGATTAAAAAAAACGATCTGAGAAGGAGGGTTAAATTATGATGATAAGCAACATACGAAATGGTTTATTGCTATGCTCTTGCCATACTTACGGATACCAATGGGTCACCAAACTATTGACACACAGGAGAAGGCATTAGAAATAGCCATGAAGCTGGAAGTTGTGCCAAGGGATGAGACTCAGCTGGGTTTACAACAAATACAGGGTCAACTAGAAGCTATGCAGGTTGAAATACAAAGTCTACGTAGGGAGCATGAAATAGGGTCTAGTATGCTACAATCCCCAGACACGAGGAAGCTGAGGGAACCTCTGCTATTGTGCAATGATTGCCGAGTTGAAGGATCGCATGATACTCATCACTATCCCCGCCTAGTAGCATATGTCCCAGAAGTAAAACAACAATGGTGCAGATTTTGCAGGTCCATAGGCCACAATGAACAAAACTACCAAAATATGACTTAATGATGGATCGAGGAAGTATATACTGAATGAGATCAAAGTCCACATCACCTAGATCATCCCTCAGCAACAGAATTTCCCCTACTAGAAGCGGGAATAGGGGGAAAAGGGGAAGCGGAAGTGGAGAACGAGGACAGTTAGTCTGTTATAACTGCAGGGAGGTAGGTCATTTTGCAAGAGATTGTGTGCAGCTATCTCGAATAGCCTGTAGATACTATAGGGGGCGGGATCATGTGGTCGAAGAATGTCTGGTCCTGATAGCTAGAATAAAAGAGAAGCAACAGAAACCTACATAGAATATTCAAAGGGTCAAGGCTAAACCTCTACCAAAAGGGGCCAATATTAATGTTATAACCTGTAGTGGCATGGCCACAGGTGGGAGTATGGAGAAGGCCGAAGTTGAGCTGCTAATTAGAAAAGCACCCATCAAGCAAGACGGGTTAGATTTGGCTAAAGAAAAGGAGGCTTTTGTCATAGCTCACTAAGATATTGATATTACAAAGGTACCTGCACACACTACGGAAAATGAGGAGGTGAGAGTATTTCTGCAAACATGCATGAAGATCCTTCGTAATTAGCAAGTTGTGGCAACCCTCCAGGCTCTAATCGATAAATGTACAGGTAGAAAAACTTTGGTTGTAAGACAAAAGGATGTCCACAAGCTATATAAACAGGTGACATGCACTGGGCAGGAGATGCAACTGACAACACAAATTGACAACTATGAGATGAATCAGGTCATCCTCGACTTGGGGTCGGATGCAAATGTCCTCCCTAAAAAAACATGATTACGGATGGGGAAACCTTAGCTCGAATAATCAGATATCTAGCTGCGTATGGCCAATCAGCAAAAAATAGTCCCATTGGGGAGGCTATCATAGGTAGTCATTGATATCGTTGGGATTAAGATACGAGCAAACTTTGAGGTTATTCAGATTAAGGAGGATATATACCCCTACCCGGCACTCTTAGGGCTAGGTTGGGCCATCGACATGGGTGGTGTCATTAACTTAAAAAAATGCAGCATCATATTTGAAGTCGATGGGACACGGGTGGTCATCCCTTTAGACCCGACGGAGGGAGAGCGATACACCGAACCTGTACAGACAAAAGACGAATTAGACTGCATCTATAAGTTGACCGCCTAGGATCATGAGTGGGTCAACCCTATAGACGAAGGTATGCTTTGCTAGTGAAAAGAGAGTGAATTCTTATTCGACACTGATGACGAAATATACAAATGGAAAAACAAGTTACATGATGTATTTGCGCTGCACTGCATATCCATGGAGGTAAGGGACCTACCCTTCTTTGATGGCTCAAAAGAAGTTGAGACATTTTTGCGAAAACTTGAGGAGGAGGTCCCGGAAGAAATGCGGTTATGGGCCCTTAATTTGGCCCTACGCGCCACACCGGCGAGATGGTGGAAGACCCACAAGGCAGCACTTTCGAAATGGGAAAGATGTTAGGAAATGATGGTCCTGAGATTTAAAGCTCCACCTCAGATAAGAATTGTAAAGTTCTTCAGCCTAGGAAACCCGCGCAAAAATTTGCAAGTGTTGATGGATAATTGGCAGAATAAAACCTCCAAGGAATGGGTTCATTCATTTATCCACACATTAAGCCCAATCCCAACTGCCTGGTACTTGGATGCGAAGCTGCATCAATGGACCTCCCTCTAGAAAAACTTGCAGGAGGACTTTATTAGGACCTTTGGGTTGGTCAAAGGTTTGGAAGCATTAGACGAAGCTCTGTAGGACCTGGATGTGTATATATTTGGTAAATCTAATCCATATACTACAATCAGGGAACCAACCCGCGATATGAAAATGCGAGACATTGCCAATTGCTGCAATATTACGATCGCTGGGGAAGAAGACAATCCACGCAATGTCTCTATTCCAGAATCTAAAGGTGACCGTGCAGTTGCAGGACCTTCACTACAAATGGTATATGTAACGAAACCGCTAAAGTTGTGCGAAGTCAATATTGGGATGGCAACCCAGCCCAAGTTGGCCAAGATCAGTGACTATTGGGATAATGACACCATCAGCAAGGTGGTGAAGTTGCTGACAGAATATCAGGACCTATTTCCAACCAAATTCTCCAAACTCAAGGGGATCATTGGTGATCTGGGAGTTATGCACATCAGGCTCAAGCCCGATGCCTGACCAATAAAGCAGTGGCCTTACTGATTGAGCCCGAAATACAAACAAAAAGTGAAGGAGGAATTGGATAAAATGCTCACTTTCGGTATCATACAGCCAGTCGAACAGTCATACTGGGTCAGCCCGATGGTTGTTCAGGAAAAGAAAACAAAGGGGGAAATTCAGATCTGTGTTGACCTACGCAAGTTAAATGACGCCTGCATACATGACCCATTCCCGATGCCCTTTTCAGATGAAATACTAGACAGTGTAGGGGGTCAAGATGTGTACTCATTTACCGATGGGTTCTCGGGCTATCATCAAATCCGCATTGCCCCAGAAGACCACAGTAAAATTACGTTTTCCACTAAATGGGGGTCCTTCTAGTATACTGTAATGCCATTCGGACTCAATAATTCTCCAGCTATCTTCTCACACGTCGTGGTTGTAGTGTTCAAGTAATTCATCCACAAGTTTGTAGAATTCTACTTTGATGATTGGACTGTATTTGGCTTAGTACGAATGCATGTCTCAAACACGCACTTAATGTTAGATGCCTGTCGCAAATACCAAATCTCCCTCAACATCAAGAAGTGTGTTTTCTGCATACCTTTCGGCATTTTACTTCAGCATATAGTCTTCCAGCAAGGGTTGATGATGGATCCCACCAAGATTGTTGTCATCATCAACCTGGCTATCCCCAAAACTAAAAAACAGCTGCGCTCAATTCTGGGACATACAGGCTACTATAAAAATTTCATTCAGGGGTACGCACTAATCACAATGCCACTCGAGAAGCTACTTAAGAAGGATGTCATTTTTTTTTTGGGATGATGAATGTCATAAAAGTTTTGAACTACTCAAAGAAAAGATGGTTTCGGCACCTATTCTTGTCTTTCCTGATTGGATGAAGGAATTTCATGTACACATAGATGCCTCAGGCATCACTTTAGGAGCCATCCTTACGCAACCGGGTGAGGGGGACATTGATCATCCAATTGCCTTTGCTAGCCGAAAAATCTCAAATGCTGAACGCAATTATGCCACAACAAAAAGGGAAGGACTGGCCATGGTCTGCGCACTACAAAAATATTGCCAGTACTTGCTCAACGGTCACTTCAAAATGTATACTGACTATTCAGCCTTAAAATACCTGGTGAATAATCCTGTGTTGGGGGGGAGGGGGGAATCTGTTGATGGTTGTTGTTTTTCCAGAAATATAACTTCTAAATCATAGTTAAACTAGGCAAGCTGAATGCGAGACCAAATCACCTATCCCGTATTCATACTAGAGAAAAGCTTACTAGTCTGGAAGAAGGCCTACCTAACACACAATTGTTCACCATTAAGTTTTTCAATGCACAATTTGCTGATATCATCCAGTTCCTAACTACCGGTATGGTGCCAATAGACTACTCGGTCCAGTAAAAGAAGGAGTTGGTCACACAAGCGGCAGATTTTACTTTCGTCGCAGGCCACCTATATAAGATAGGTGCGGATGAAGTACTACACAAGTATGTTCTGGAGCATGAGCGACAAGCCATCCTAATAGAATCTCATGAAGGAATAGCAGGTGGTCACTATGCGAGCAAAGAAACGGCGCAAAAGATTTTACGGGCTGGGCTATGGTGGCCTACTATACATAATGATTCCCGAGATTATTGCAGAGCATGTGATACATGTCAACGAACGAGATGACCATCAAGGCACGATGAGATGCCCTTACAACCACAAATGGCCCTGCAAGCCTTTGATAAATGGGCCATAGATTTTTTTGGACCTATTAATCTGCCAGGAAAGAAAACAGACGCCCGTTAAATCACTGCCACAGATTACATGAGCCGATGGGCATAAGCCCAAGCAGTAAGAGATTGTACTGTGGAGACTACTGCGTGCTTCATTTTTTAGTAGATTATAACCTACTTTGGGTGCCCCAAGATCCTCATGAGTGATCGGGGCACACACTTTGTTAATGAAACCATCCAAGCCTTGAATGAATAATTCCAGATTCATCATGCAAAAAGCACTCCTTATCGCCCACAGGCCAATGGGGTTGTTGAAGCATTCAATAAAATATTGGAACAGGTGCTAAACAAGGTCTGCAACACTAACCACAGTGATTGGGACGTGCACATCCCATCAGTTCTCTAGGTTTATTGAACCACTTGCAAGAAGTTAATAGGACAAACCCCCTTTCTATTGACTTACGGCAAGGAGGCCATCATGCCTATGGAGTACATTGTTCCTAGTCTACGTATTGCAACCTTTACAAACATGGATTACCTATATGCCCTCAAATTAGGGGAATTTTGAGGTCTAAAAGGAGCCTCCTAAGGAAATTATAAAATAATAGTAGAAATAATAAAATAATATTTGATTACATCATCAAAATTTAGAAGGAAAAAAGAAAAAACTACTTTTGCAACTCATATTTTCAACTTATCTCCCAAAGTTTTTACTCAAATTTCGAGCGGGAGTACTCATTGGATGAAAAATTTGATTCCTCATCCAAGGAGTACCCATGTTTCATACTTTCAATGGGTCCTGCTACACAAAAAATGAGAAATACATGAAAAATGTGATTGTAATCATGTTTTTTTATGTATTTCTCATTTTTCGTGTAGCAGGTTCCATCGAAATTATGCAACATGGGTACTCCTTGGATGAGGAATTAAATTTTGCATCCAACGAGTACTCCTGCTCAAAATTTGAGTAAAAACTTTGGGAGATAAGTTGAAAAAGTAGTTTTATTATTTTATTATTTTTTAATCTTTTACCCTTTTACTTAAAAAATGGTGAATCATCCCCCATGGTTGACATCATCATATTTAATTCTATTGGTTCTTATAAAGTTTATTTTTGTTGTACATTTTTCTTAGGAGGACCATTTTAGACCTCAAAATTCCCCTAATGGAAGAACAGTTGATGCAGCTCACCGCCCTAGAGGAAGACCGGTTTATGGACAAATTTCATCAGAAAGTCCAGAAAACACATGATAAGGTATGGCATGACCATCATATTCGCTAGAAGACATTTGTAGCAGATGACCTGGTACTCTTATATGACAGCCAGTTTGCAAAGCTCCCAAGTAAGTTTCGACAACATTGGTTGGGTCCCTATCTAGTCAAGGAAATCACAGATGGAGGAGTTGTCTGGTTGGCCACCCTACAGGGTGATATGCTTCCAGGATACTTTAATGGTAGTAGAATCAAACCATATCATAGAAAATGACTACATGGCCGGAGTAGCTGTAATATGTCAGTCAGGCCACAGCAGTATCATCAGGGACTTCGAACGCAAGAGTCGGCTGAAGAAATATTTGGAACACTACTTCGTAGCGTAGCCCTTCGACAATAGAGGATAACGATTATGCAGACACTGAAGGTACCTCTTTCTTTGAATAAAGATGATGCACGAAAGAGGAAGGAAGACCTACGACCACCGTGACTTGAGACGAGTCACAAGATTGTGTTGGGGGACTGTTGGGGGACTGTTGGAGCAGGGTCTCCCACACTGATGAAAGTTATTCCAATTTTGTATTATTTTGATTATATTTAGTCTAGCGTAGGGGTGATAGGGCGGATCAAAGCCCCAATGAGTTTTAAAGCGGGAAAATAGGTAAAACTAGGAGTCCGCAAACTACGGTTTGCGGACCATGGTAAGTCTAGGCTAAATTGGTATAAATAGTAAGTGTTTTTGAGTCGATAGGCAGAAGATGAATAGATTGAATGCTAAGTGCGGATTGTTGGTTCTGGGTTTTGGGTATTTGGGTCGGACTCTTGTTGGCTACGTGCGCGGAGATCCTTTTTCCTGTTGTGTGCAAACCCTGCTGGCTGTGTGCATAGGTGGGATTTTGGGTTACGTAAGAATCTACTAATAATATATGAGAAGTATTGCTGGTATTTGGTTTTGGATCTATCTGTTATATGAATATATGCTATGTGTTAAATCTGTGATAAGGTACGAATGATCTATGTTATCTGTTGTGTTTATCTATAGTATATTCAATCTGGTCTACTACGCATACTGTAATTTATATCTTTTTTGGTTGAACACACGTGAATGTGGACCTAAGATCTAGATCTGTAATACTGTGTACACCGATTATCTATTTAAGCCTACGAACTAGCTTTGTTTCCATATATCTGTGCGATTTGCGTGGCTTGGCTTACCTTCTCTCTTTCCGGGTGTGGAAACCTGGTTCTAGCACCCTCCCATACTGCTTCGGGTGAGACTTTGACCTGCGCAAGCAGGTCACAGCCGAAAGGGCCAGTAGTATAGGAGTTTTTTGGCAAACCTTAATGTGCGAACCTGGGTCAAGATCCCTCGAGCCAACAAGGAGAGAATGATAATTTATTTTTTCCCTATATATACCACTCCTAACCCCTCATTTCACTCCATGCACAAGGATTCACTCTCTAAACCATATGTTGCGCCATTAGTAGCTAGATCATCTGTAACTTAGCATGAGACATCTCCCCTTACCTATCCACCCCTCCACTCATTCCATGACTCCATTAATAACCTCTATAAACCATTTCCCTTCATTTATAAGCAATTTGAAGCCCCAATAAGCAAAAATAAGACTGCTACAGGAAATTGGAAAGTTTCCTGTACCAATTATGTGTATGGCACAACAAGGCCACAATCTAAAGATAATTTGATGAAGATCACTTCAAAATACCACCAGAAGGCTCCAGGAGAATGAACACACCATAAAAGGCACCTAAGGACCTCCATGCAGCACCTGCAAGAAGAAAAAAGCAAATGAAAGGTCAAGTAGCTCAATCAGAAAACAAAATACTCACTCAGAAAATAAACAAAAAAACAACAAGAGGAATATCATGTTTGAAACCACAAGCTCTATTTCCTTGCATCATATCATTCTACAACACACCACCACTAGGTAGGCTCAGGTATGTCCCTTCACCTCTTGCTATGCACTCATAATGACTAAAATAGTTTAATTTCGAGGTTTAGAGACGTAAAAGGAAAAAAAGGTGGCCAGTTAATTTAGCCACCTTCGTAAAGTTAAACTGAATGAAAAGTAAAAGGCACATGCGTGGGCATGTAAAATAAATTCAAGAGGGAGTGAACAAGTATGAGGAGGTGATTATGAGTTTGTGCAATCATTAACTAGAATGGGAACCAACAGTCTCAAAAAGGAAAACTCGTGTTAAGTCCAAATCAGCACCGCGCTCCAAATTTGGTTAAAAATACCATAAAGGTGAGTCCATCCTCATTATAATGACTTCACTAAGAATTTCAAGAAAAGTGAGAGAAAAATAAGTCAGATGAGCCATCAGGGAGAGAAGCATCGAATTTTGAGCTTACATGCACCATTGTGCTACATGAAACAATGAATTGCTACAGGCAATTGCACACAAAGATTAGCAAGGATACAAAGGGAAAAATAGATTCACCTTTGGGTTAAATTTCTTCCTAAGCACACCATATCCCAATAAAAAACAACAGAGGATAGAGGTAAGTGGTTTCCACCCTCCATAATTGAAATTTCTCCATGAAATTTGTTATGACACTCAAAATTTTCAAAATATTTTTTGATAAGGTCACTATAGGTTTCATGTTGTGTTATGTTGGGTCATGCATTTGATGAAAATTTTATAAAATCATGTTTATCCTAAGTCTAAAACCCACTGTGAGTCATGTCATGTTAGTCAAATACACTCCATGTATTTTATTTTTCACACCCATGCCTTCAAATTACAAAAATGAGCCACTCATCAGTTTTTCACAGTTTTGTAGCGAATACAATGGAAAAACAACATATTTCACTACGAAACTACCTGATAATTCCGTAGAAAAAATGCGAAAACAAAATCGATGAGTTTTCATTTTCTATTGGCTTTCGGGAAAGGTGAGATCACCTAGTAGGTTATGACAGCTATCCAACATGTGAAATCATAAGTGCTTGTCATCATTCCACCTTCATCCCTCCATTTTTCATTTCCCTCTCATATTTGAATTTCATCTTTTTAAAAGAATAACCCAAGATCATCTCTGTCATTAAACCTTCAGCCTTTGCATGTAAATCATATTAGTGTCATCCTTGAAAAGTTTAGCTTTGTGGCAAGCAGCTTACTTTCCAATTTGCTTTTACAGGTGTCACATTTTAAGAAGGCAACATGGTTATAAAGAGAGATGGCCATGAATAATAAAGTGTAAAAAGGAGGCTCTGTGGTTAGATAGGAGCTCATGGACCTTAAGCTATTCATGGAGGAACCTAGCTTTTTTGAAGCATTCACCGATTCAGGTTACTTGAATTTTTGTTGGAGCTACAAGGGAATTTGCTTTGTCTTTGGACTGTGTGAGAAGTAAATTTAAAGAGGATATTATGGATGAATAGAGATGAATTATGAAATACTGAGAGAGTTTATTGTCAAACACAGAACAAGGAACAATAACCTCTTTCACGTTTTTAATAGGTGCTGCCAATTTTGACATTCGAAGATATATTTGGGACCTATTTGCATAATTCTGAATTTTCCTGTTTTAGACACGTTTTTCTAATGCATATTCCTAACAGATGGAGATGTTTTTCAAACAAACAAGAGAGGTTTTTCTTAAATATGAACTTATTTACAAAAAACTCCTCCATTTTTGAAACATCTATCAAGGATATGAAGATAGGAGCTCATATCTAATCCCTATTTTTCAGAAAAAGAAAAAAAAAAAACGGAGTCATTTTGTTGGTAAATTAACTTGCTAAAGGTTAAAATGATGCTTTTTGAAGAGGGTAAGAGGAATTTTGAACCAAATGTGACTTATTAGCCTTCATCATGCCCATTTTCAAACATACAGGTGAAAGTTTGAAGAAAAAGGGAGAATTTTGAATTTTCTACACTTTAGGTAGTTTCATAGCAGCTCCCAGGCTTGAAGCCCAAAATCTACTATGAAACTGTTGTAGGTGATTATATGGCAAAAGGGATGGGTAAAATCAAATTCAAGGCCTTGAAAAAATTTTATTTAGCTCTTTAAACCCAACAAACATGTCTACATTAGCAAAGAGAGCTAAAAGTTGACTTAGATGGATGAAATGAGTTTGCTACTAAACTACGCTACGAAACTACCTATTGCACTATGTTTTTTTAGCATAGTTTTTTTAGTTCTATTTTGATGTCTGGAAAGTGTATTAAAATACAACCAACCACGTGGAGGAATTCCAAGGTAGCGGTGGAACATTACAGCAGAGAATTGGTCTTCTACAAAGTTTCCTTTTTCACCAACTCAACAAAAGACAGTCAACAAATGTCATGTCATCATCTCCTTAAAAATAGGAAGATCAGTTTCTGAATCTAGTGGAGGTATTTATAGTTTGATCATGGTCAGTTCCATCTAAGCACATGAGTATTTCCATTGTAAATATGCGGTCCTTTTAGTTGGAAAGTGTAATAAATATGTAGTTGATTCCTATTAGGTATCTAACTCCTAAATTTAGTAGGTGTCATTATCATTACCATGTATTTGGATTTTTAGTTAGATTAGGTGTCAAGAGAAGGATTCAAAGGTCCAACTTGAAGGAAGATCCAATGTGAAGGTGCTAAAGCCTATTAATAGGCATAATATTGAATAACAAAGGGTTGGGATATGTTATGTAGGCACTACTCTTGTAATCTTTGTTTATCAGTAATATACAGTTGTAGCAGCCTATTTCAGACCTGAAATTATTCGATGTATTCTTATGTATGTTTCTTATATCATTCCTTTACTTTCTCTCTAGTGTTCTAGTTGTATAATCACTTGGGATTGATGATTACATTCTACAACTTCCTTTATACACCTAGTCTTTAGTTTTGTCATGTTTATTAGTTTTCTTATGTATAATCACTTGGAATTCATGGTGACATGCTCCAACTTCATGTATACATATAGCTTGTTGTTTTTTCCTTCTTGTGTGGTTTAATAAGAATAAAATTGCCTAAAATTCCATGAGATAAGTTGACTTGTGACTTACTTTTCATATTGACTCCATAAGCCCAATGGTAGTAAACCCTTTACATCTTTCACCTACACAAAAACAAAATATTAAATCCAATTCAGATTTAGTCATCTATTTTCAAGATTACTCATTGAATATCCTTTATTCTTTTGAGAGAGCCCTCTCAGACTGGAGAGGCTAATTTCTAGTTGCAATTTTTTTGAAAGAGTTACTCCAATTTGACCATTGAAGCAACCCAACAGGAACTCAATTTGGTGATAACAAAATTTACACACAACAAATTATAATTTGGAAACTAAATGGTAAAAATTTGAATTTGTTTGTAATATTCCTAATTAGCTTCTAGCTAGTTAGAATATTAGATTTTGTTTTTGTCAATAATATAGATGAATAAGAGGGTATAGGGACCCATAAATATTTTTAGTAGGAATAAAAAAACTTCTAATGTGAATGTGGATTAGTGCATCTAATTGAATAAAGCACTCCTTGGTGTGAATGGGGGTCAGTGCATGTGGATGGGGTCAAGGTTGACCAAATCAACAACGCAGTCATGGAGGTAGTGGAGGTAGTGGAGGACAACACAGTCATAATGGGAAGAAGTATCCATGAGCGTAGCATATTTATTGAGTGGGGGGAAGGGGGAGGAGGCTCAAAAAGCATATAATGAAGGGGATGAAATCTATGGAAAGAATTCTGAATATTATTTATGTATGGTCTTTTATGAGTTTCTACACGCTTCAACTATTTAGCGGAGTCTACTGTGTTGTTTAGCACAAGTGTGTTTATGGGCAGAAATCCCACCCTCATCCCTGGAAAACTTTGAGTGCCCACTCAGTGGAGTTTCCTTTGAGCTTCATTCCGTCATCTAGCATCAGGAAAATCTTTAGCCACCTTCAGCAGCGCAGTCTCCTTTAGGAATTGTGCAATCCAGGAGGGCAGTTTTTGTTGTGAAACCAACTCCAAAAATAGAAGAAAAGAGAGATCAACGCCTTAGAAATCAGCCACCTCGAGGGGGAGACCTCCAATACATTACATAAATGAAAAATTGTTAGATGATTCAAATGAAAAAACCTCCTTTCTATATATAGGAGTCCATGGGGCCACAATGTAATCCTATTGGGGCCATAATGATGTAATCCTAGCCCACCTAACAATAATAATGTAAGGGCACAATAATAACAATATGGGGGTTACAGGGGTACAACAATAAAAATAAAGGGGGCTACACTAACATAATAAGGGACTACACTATTAATATAGGGACTTAACATGCCCCTCTCCTTCAACAAGTGTTGTCCTCAACGCTTGATTATTTCTTGATGCTTCTGCATAAAATTATCATCCTCCCATGTGGAATATTCTACAGGAAAGTTCTTCCACTTGCTGAGATACTCTGAAATTAATCGTACTTGTCAATTTCTTTTTTCTGTGACTGCATCAGAACTTCTTTCAATGTGATGTTGATCTTCCTGTTGTTTCATTAGATTCTGCACCAAAGTTAGGTTATCCTTTGAGAGTTGGAGAACTTGCTTTTGACGCTTGATGTGATATTCCACTAATTTATCATCCATATTAGCTATTATTTGATCCTTCAAACCATCCAACTTAGCCTCAATTTCTGCTTTTAAACCATCTATGTCATCTTTGGTTGCGCTTCGTAAGATCGAAATTTGTTGCACTTGGTACCGTAATTTTGATACCTCATACTGCAATTATTCCTCTTCATGCGTTATAGTATAGATTTTTGAAGGCTTAATGGGTATGGAATTATTTTTTTGAGGAATTATAGAACCCAATACTGATAAAATTTCTAAAATATGCCCTTGGAATCACTTCAAACTACTTTTCAAACAAACGTTATGCAATTTTAAAAACCAAATACACACCTTTTTCTTGATTTTGAGAAGCTTGATATTGAAACTGAATTATCTATGTGATTTCGGATCCTCAATAGCTGAAATTAGGCCCTATAGTAGTCCTCTGAAGCTTATTTCAAATTCCATAGGTCTGACTTGATTTTGATTCTTCAAGGAAAAGTTATGTCCAATCTCCCACAATGACCCAATTATGGACTGGTTCAGTAGAGTGAACTTGTACGACTTGCCATGTGTCACTGTTTCCTCCTTTGGCTCTAAAATTGATACTTACGAAACTCATGTCCGTGTACTTCCAGCTACATTTTACAGAATTACAATCTGATGCTCAGAGAGAGATTTATGAAGATTTTCCTACGATCACCTCTTTGAGATGAAATTCAAGAGCCTGAAAAAGAGCTAACTTCCACAGATCATATCTGCAAAACTATTGCGAACCAAGATCTAAAATTTTGCAAAGTTGTTCCTCTGTATTGTATCTTTGCGCTCTAAAAATTTCAGCTTCTGAACCTTCGTAGAAAAAAATTTATAGCGACAATTCCACGATGACTTGTTTGGTGCAGCGAAACCCTAGAATCCAAAGCTCTGATACCAAATGTTGTGAAACCAGCTCCAAAAATAGAAGAAAAGAGAGATCAATGCCTTATAAATCAGCCACTTCAAGGGGGAAACCTCCAATACATTACATAAATGAACAATTCTTATATGATTCAAATGACAAAACCTCCTCTCTATATATAGGAGTCCATGGGGCCACAATGTTATCCTAGTGGGGCCATAATGTAATCCTAGCCGACCTAACAATAATAATGTAAGGGAAAAATAATAACAATATGGGGGTTACAGGGGCACAAAAATAACAATAAGGGGGGCTACACTAACATAATAAGGGACTACACTATTAATATAGGGACTTAACAGTTTCAATGGGGGGTTGATAACCCAAGATTTTGAGCTTATTTTCCAGTGAGATGAGCATCCCTTCATCCGAAAAGTTAGTTGGGAGGAGTATTATCTATTTTCACATCAGACTAGCAGTTACCCAGCTACATATTGTAATTTAGCCCTAGGTCTGCATTGTTCATCTTGTGTATTTCTAGAAACCCTTCCTGGGTTATCTTGGAATTGTGCTATAAAGCCCAGATCTCTGATCTCGGCATTTTACGAGCACTATATCAGTAGATATATGCATTCCTAGTTCCAAACAGTAGTTATTTCTAACAGGATTTTGTATTCATGCCCTCCCAACAATTTATGTAGTATCATTTTTTCATGTCTTGATGTATAGGTTCATTTGAGGCTTGTTTTTCCTAGCTTGAGTGTCTTTTCCTCAAGATCTTGTACTTAATTTTCTGCTATCATATATAATAAAATGGCTCAATGATCTACTCATGTTTTGATGTGTTGATGTTTACTGCATTTTCCATTTTTATGTTCAATATTCATGTTTTTCCTATTTTGGAATATTACAACGGTATCAGAGCAGAATCTTGGCTCATTATGTGGGGCACTACATCTATAACATATGGAGCAATGGATGAAAAGGAGTTTCCAAAACTTCTTCTCCAAAATATGCAAGATATTTCCAAAGAAATCAAGGAGATGAGGGTAGAAAGATAGAAGGAATCCCATAGAGGGTTTCAAAATGGAGAAAGTTCTGTCACCTCACATCATTGGTGTGAGCAACCGACAGTACATCAAGTTTCACAATGCTTCACCATGCCTACATTCTAGCAGTGGGAAATGATGCTAGAGGACCCCAAGAGGAGGATACTCTTGGTGATTACTTCCTAGAATATGAATCTCAATCTCAAAGGTTCAAATAGCATCTGAACTTCCAAGAGTTCTATTAGATCAAGGATAATTGAAGACCCCATAATAACAAATAGAGGTGGAGGGTACATGAAGAACAATGATCTGTAGTGTACTGTGGGTAGATTATTTTTGTCTGCTTTTGATGGGTCACTCAAGTGCACAGCCAAGGCTTGGGTAGAGACATTAAACATATATTTCTAGATAAACCAAGTTTCATAGATTAAATCCATTAAGATAGCAATGCTGCACCTTAAAGGTGAAGCACATGAATGGTGGTTTCATGGTCTATATACATTGGGTCATGAAGGTGTGACTGCATATGCATAATTCACCCGGACGTTGGTGGAAATATTTGACTGAAGAGATCCAGAAGCACACTTTTTTGAGCTAGCTAAGCTCAAATAGAGAGGAGATCTGGAAACGTATATCTCTAAATTTCTGAAACTTTCAATCATGGTGCCATATTTGTCTACAACTAGAAGAGTATATATGTTTATTGATGGGCTAGCAGAACCTTTGCATGGGTTGGTAAAATCCACCAGAAAAACTATGCTCCAGGATGCTATTGAGAGGGCTAGAGACTTACAAAATTCTTTGCCAAGGGAAAGAGCTCCATTCTAGAAAAATCTCTCCTTTCAGTCAAAGGGGAAGGATATGAAGGCTCCTCCCTCAAAGGAGAACCAAGATAAAGTATCTCTTACTGATTATATCTAGAGATATCTAAGGAGGAGAAATATTGGCTTCACTTGGCAAAAAACATGAGCACCAGGGCATCGATGTTCTACCAGAAAGACGCATTATATTGAGGTATTCCTTGATGGTGAAGAGAGGAAGAAGAATACTTATAGGGAGATACCAGCGTTGTAGCATCAAGGGGAGATCCACCACCACCAGGAGGTGGAAATGGATCATTTTCTCCAACTGGAGGAGCCCTTGCAGCTTTGTGGGGAGTTCCCAAGTATCTAACATTGAGAGTCCGAGGCACTGTTTGAAATAGTGGGTGTCAGTGTTGATAGATAATGGGGCTACCCATAATTTTTTTGATACCCAATTAGTGCAGAGGAGAGGCCTTCCCACAAATTATTTCAAGTGATTGTCAGTTTTGGTTCCCAGAGCTAAAACCATGTAGTGTGTAAAGTGTGTTCTGACATTGACTATCACCTTGGGGACTTACACATTTATAGACCACTGGTTGATATTCTAGACACCAATTTGATATTGGGTTTACAATGGTTTATCACACTGGGGAAGGTCACCACAAATTGGGAGACCTTGGAGATGGAATGGACAAATAAGAAGTGCGGTAAGCACCAAATGATCAGGGGCATGCACACCTATCCACCTCATATAGTCTCAATACATAGGATGAAGGCCTATTTGCATAGAGGAGACATAGAATGGGTAGCAAAACTGCCTATTTCAGAGGCAGGAGGAAAGGGTACACCAGTCCACCCATATGTGCAGTCTATTCTAGACCGCTATTCTACAGTATTTGGGGACATACCACCAGGAAGGCCACTGGACTAGGGGCTTGAGAATATTATTTAGTTTGAGTATGGGATCCAAGCAGTGATGATCACACCCTATAGGCATCCCAAAGCCTATAGGGATGAGTTTGAAAGATTTGTTTAGGAGCTCTTGGCTTTAGGACATATCCAACCCAACACCAGTCCTTTTTCTTCTTTTGTGGTCTTGGTGAAGAAGAAGGATGGTACATTGAGGATGTGCATTGACTATAGAGCCTTGAATAAGAAGAAAATGAAGAATATGTACCTAATTCCCAGGATCGATGAGCTGATGGATGAGCTAAGGGGATAAAATTTCTTTCAAAGATTGATTTGAGGTCAGGGTACCATCATCTCAAGGTAAGGGATCAAGATATCCCCAAGATTGCATTTAGATGTCATTATGGCCACTTTGAGTTCTTGGTGATGCCCTTTGGGTTAACCAATGCTCTGGCTACTTTTCACTCGTGTATGAACCACATCTTCTGTGGTCAATTGAGGAAATTTGTGTCAGTTTTCTTTGATGAAATTATTATCTACAGTCACACATGGGAGGAGAATATGTAGCATATTGAGATAGTATTACACATTCTAGAGGAGCAGGAATTCTATGCTAAGCTCTCCAAATGTGAGTTTGGGCTCACAAATATGATTTATTTTGGCCAAATCATCGGATTGGATGGACTGAGGGTCCATGAGGAGAAGATATTTGTTATTCAGGATTGTCCAGAGCCAAAGAATGTAACGGAACTTCACGGGTTTGTAGGCATCTGCACCAACTACCGAAAGTTTTCCAAAGGGTTCTCCCAACTAGAAGCACCACTCACAGATCTAATGAAGAAGGGAGGCTTTTGTTGGATAGATACTACATAGAGGACCTTTGATAGGCTTAAGGAGGTGATGAGTAGTTTACCAGTGTTGGTATTGCCAGATTTTACCCAGCCCTTTGTGCTAGAATGTGATGCTTCAAGGAAGGGAATTGAAGCAGTCTTGACGTAGGGGGGGCACCCCATAGGTTTTGAGATTTAGAAGTTGATACCTCATGAGAGGTTGTATCATATATATGATAATGAAATGTTGGTTATTATGCATGCATTGTCTAAATTATGGCAATATTTGGTGGGTAACAGATTCCGAGTGAATACGAATCACAACAGTCTTCATGATTTTCTTGAGTAGAAGCAGCTGCAAGAGAGGCAGCAAAAATGGGTTAGTAAAATCCAGGCATATGACTTTGACATTGAATATGTCAAAGGGAAGAGTAATTTGGTAGTGGATTCCTTATCACAGAGACCAGCAATGATGTCATTGATGAGTGTGGATACAAATTGGAAGACTCAGTTGTTGGTGGAGTATTCCTATGACTGCTTCACATGTGAGATCCTAGATGCGCAGGTGACTGATGAGAGGTATAGAGTGATGGATGAGATCATCTATTACTGAAACTGAATCCTCTTGACTAGGTATTCTTAGCTCAAGGGGAATATTTTTCATGCAGCACATGATTCACCACTCTCAGGCCACCAAGGATACGCATAGACATATTGGGCCATTAGAGAGAGATTCTCATGGAAGGGTCTAAAGGAGGATGTGCTTCAGCACATCATGGAGTGCATATTTTTCCAACAGAATAAAGGATAGAACAACCATCTACAAGGTTTTTTCAACCACTTATTATTCCAGAAGGGAAATGGGAGAGTATTTTGATGGATTTCATTACCGGTTTTCCAGCAGTACAGGGAAAGGATTGTATCTTTGTGGTCATTGATCGACTAAAAAATTATTCACATTTATTTTCCATTTCCTCACAATACACTTCTTTACAATTGGTTGAGCTCTTCTTTAGAGATGGTTTCAGACTTCATGGTCTTCCTAAGACCATAGTCAGTGATAGAGATAGCCACTTCATGGGTGGATTTTGGTAGGAATTTTTTTGTTTGTTGGGCACCAAGTTAACACCAAGTACCAGTTATCACCCCCAGACAGATGGGAAAACAGAGATAGTAAACAAGTGGTTGGAAGGTTACTTGCAAAACTATGTTTCGGGGAAGAAAAGAGCATGGTTGTGTTGGTTCCACTTGGGAGAGTATTTCTACAATAAAACATTTCATATGTCGATCAGTATGTCTCCATTTCAGGCTCTATATGGATATGATGCTTTATCATTTTTTTATGTGATGTTTGGAGCAAGCAAGGCTCCTAGAGCTAAAGAGTAGATCCAAGAGAGTCAAGATATACTCCATGCTCTCCAGGACAACATTGCTACAGCCCAGAATCAGTAGAAGTTGTATGCAGATCGTGGTTATGTGGAGAGACAGTTTGAGGAGGATGATTTGGGATATCTTTTTCTTCAACCTTAAAAGCAATCTATGCTGAAGGATAAGGGGGATAATAATATTAAGCCTTGTTTCTATGAACCACACAGGGTGATCCGTCATGTTGGTGAAGTAGCATATGAGTTGGAGCTCCCCATTGGTAGTAATATCCACAACATTTTTCATGTCTCATGCCTCAAGAAGGCCATTGGAAAGCATGTAGTTGCTACCATGGATCTCCCACATATTGATGATGAGGGCCATCTGGTTTTATAACTGGAATCTATCTTGGATACTTGTGAGAGGCAGCTAAGGAATAGGGCGATTAGAGAATATCTGATTTGATGGAGGAATCTACCAGATAAGGATGCTACTTGGGAAGGAGAGAAGATTTTTCAGAATCCATATTTGCAGTTGCTTGAGAATAAGCAACATTTGGGAGCGAGGACTTTAATATTCCTAATTATATTTGAGCTAGTTAGAATAGTAACTTTTGTTTTTTTCAATTAAATAGATGAAAAAGAGGGTAGAGGGACCCATAAATCTCTTCATTAGGAATAAAACCACTTCTAATGTGAATGTGTACCAGTGCATCTAGTTGAATAAAGCACTCCTTAGAGTGAATGGGGGTCAATGCATGTGGATGGGGTCAAGGTTGACCAAATCAACAATGCATTTATGGAGGCATTGGAGGTAGTGGAGGACAATGCAGTCATAATGGGAGGAAGTCTCCATGAGCGTAGCATCTATATTGAGTGGGGCCAAGGGGGAGGAGGCTCACAAAGAATATAAGGAAGGGTATGGAAGCCATGGAAAGAATTTTGAATATTTTTTATGTATGTTATTTTATGACTTTCTGCACACTTCAGCTATTTAGTGAATTTTTTTGTGCTATTTAGCACAAGGATGTTTCCGGGCGGAAATCCCACTCTCATCCTCGGGGGACTTTGAGTTGCCCACTCAGGAGAGGTTCCTTTGAGCTTCATTCCATCATCCAATATCATTCTAATCTTTAGCTACCTTTAGCAGTGCAGTCTCCTTCAGGAATTACGTAATCCAAAAGGGTAGTTTCAGTGGAGGGTTGATAAACTATTGTACTGTACAACAACCCTCCCCTTTTTTGTAAATTTTAGAATAAATTTCATTTAGAAATGGGTCCCTTTTATTATTTAGATAGAAATAAAAAACTTTGAGGAAATCCAATCATTATAAAATAAAACAATAAAAAGATTCATTGATTAAAAATCATGTATTGCATATCACATATCTCAAGTGCAAATAAACAAATGTAACATTAAGTTTATTCCGACCCAATCAACTATAAAGCTTATATCGCATCGGCACAAAGTATAAAATTTTTCATGTTAAAAAGTCTGATGCGATAAAGTAAATCGCAATCGCATATCAGTAGAGTGTTATTTTTTCATATTGTCTTTGCAAAAATCCCATGCAATGTGACTTATCACAATCGCATTTCGAATAAGTCATATTTCATTCAGGTCGATTTGATAAACTCCAATGCGATGTCATAATCACAATCGCATTTCGAAAAAGCAACACCACAGTTACATGTTTTATAAAATATCTGATGCGATGGACCCCACCATCATCGCATTTCGGTGAAGGTCATGTACAACTCAAGTCCTTTCAAAATATCCGATGCGATATGACCTTATCGCAAATCGCAAATTGGGAAAACATGATATGTTGTTTTGTTTCTCCTTTCGAAAACTCCGATGCAATGAATCATCAGTCTTCACTAATCGCTATTTGCACTTCACATATATCATTTATCGCCTATCACAATCGGAAGCTTCAAAAGGACATTTTTACGTTAAGATTTTAATATCGCCAATCTCCGATTATACGAGCATCATTAATTTGAAAATCAAATGAATTATGGTAATCGATTTTATTATGAATGCGTGAATGTGACTTTCCTTTAAGGCATTCAATTTTAATACAGAGCTAATCAATTTGGTATCATTAATAAAATATTTTCTCATAAGTGTTCTTCTAACTCCATTTCTTCCCGCTTCTGAAAGGTTTTTTCTCATTTGCAGAGCTATAGAACATCAAACCCTCTCGTCCGCCGAATTAGTGAAATGATACCAGATGAAGAAAATGTCTAAGAAACTTAATAAATCAAGATTTTTTGTCGTCTCAAAGGCCGCTACCACTACCACAATGCCAAAAGAAAAACCATCCAAGATAAAGCTAGTTACGGATACTGCATGCCAAGGTCTCCGAAAGATTTCCTGGGAAGAAGTATATAAATTGCTGGAAGCTGAAAATCCTACAGTTATAGAAGTAAAGGTGACGGTGCTAGATGAAGAATCAGATTCAAATGACAGTCCTCTCAAAGAACTTGCAAATTCTTTTCTTCATAGAATTGCAGCTCGAGCGAATGTATTCCCAAATTACGACATATTACGATGGGTGATAGACAACACCACTATCACCAACAAAACATTCATGACAGTTGGGGGAAATATGTTTGGGTCCTTTAGAGTAGAAGACATAAAAGCAATGTACCATCTACCATATCCTCAAAAGACCTACAACAAAGCCTTCATAGAATATTTCACCTCAAGCAATGAAATTAAATCAGACCCAGTTAGAGAATGGAGACGATCTCCAGAAAAAAATAAGCATGAGACCTCAAGTATGTATTCTGTAGAGTCTCTTGCACCTCCATATTTCTATGTTGCTGCCATGATGTGCATAATTTTTGGGTATGATAATTCTGCAACGTTTTCTATTCAAATCGTACCCATGATTGAGGCTATTGTTGGTTCTGTTATTATTGATTGGTCAATTATTTTATCAGAAAAAATAGCAAATAAGATTCTGGATTACAGAAGAAATAAGCATACTGAAAATGTTCCCTAGTTTCATTTATGTGCTTATATTTTAGATGCCTTGTGTTTTAATTTTGAATTTCCTATTCTGGGTTGAAAATGGACCCCTCAAGATCCTATCCCTTCACACATCTACCATAAGCATTTTGGAAAGCCCATTTCAAGAACCATGTATACATAATTTGCCATTGCTACATGTTTCCTATTTACCAGACCATTTTTAACCAACCCCCTCCTCGGCTCTCTAATAAGGCAAAACTTGACATATCCCAAATCAGAAATTGGTTCAGTGAAGAGAATTTCACCTATATTAGAGTATTTGGAAGCATTTTTGAGACTCATGTCTTACCTCTATATGTCCCTAATAAAATTTTAGCCCAAGAGATTTCTTACCAGTTGACAGAAAAAGGGATGTCCAGGTGTTTAAAGGATTCCAAAAATTGATGTGGCTTACTTTCACTTTCCATTGTGGAACTTATACCCTTAATGATTTTAAACATGCTGAAAAAGAAGTCCTTAAGATGCGAGATCTGAAGCTTGCAACTGTTCCAGGTAGACAATATGATCCAAATAAAGCGGCTTTTGATTTCACAACTTTGGTTCAAATTGCTAAGTTTGAGCATGAGCCTGATGTCTTTGATGATTTCTTTGTCTCAATTGAAAAAATTTCCCAAGTTTATGATCTAGCTAAATCTAAGTTTCAAGCAGAAGATATGAATAAATTTATGCAGTTCAGAACCCAGAGATTACTTAAAGTTCCCCTTTACCAGCTAAGGATTCCTTCACAAGAAAATAAAAGTATTGAAATAGAACAAAAGAAAAAGGAAGATACAGCTAGCAAAATAGAGAAAGAAGTGACAACCAGAAAAATTGATGTGTAGTCAGAGAAGGAGAATACAGGTAGAAAGCTTGATGTACAGTCTGAAAAAGAAGATACAAGTAATAAGCCTGATGATCAACTTGAAAGATAAAAGGCCTCACAGAAAGAAGGAAATTCTGCTGAAATGATTATTACTCCACATTTGCTACAACAGTATGAAAAATTCGCTCAGAAATAGGAGAACAAAACAATCCTCAAGTTGATAATCTGAACAATCAGGATATTGAAATCATTCCTGAAAATCCATCTGAATAAATTGTGCTGAGAGTTGAAGACATACCTCCTCTAGAAATCTTTTACAGCCCTAAGCATAGGGCTATTGTCAAAAAACAAAGAAAGAGGAGGATTGATCAAGGACCACTTGCAACTTCACAAGTTGAATTAATGAATGTTGTTTGGAAGAACACTGAAGTAAATCCTTTAGAGGATCTTACCAAACTATCACAATATGCAGGTGCCTATAGTGCAGCTACTATAGATAAATCTATTGAAGTCACTCAATTGGTAAAACAAAAAGACTTACAAATAACATTATTAGAAGACAGAACAACAAGTGACCAGCAAAAGATATTACAGTTAGAGCAGCAGTTGGAACAAGAAAAACTTAGAGTCAAACAATTAGAACAACAATTGCGTATTGAAAAAATAAAGCTTGATCAACAAGCTTTAAATAAACAACAACAATTGTCTCAAGAGGTATCCAAATTGCAAACATTGCTGCAAAATGAAAAGGTTTCCAAAGAAGAGCAAAGTAAAATATTCCAAGTGAGATTGGATAAATTCAAGGATTATCCTAAAATTGACCAATTCAAAACAGAAGCTCTGGAAACAAGTAAGTTGTTATCTCAACAGTTGGATGATCTGTGTCAAAAAATTGCACAAGCTGAAACTCTATGTGAAATGAAATCATCTCTCATCGATGAAGCAGTCAACACAAGAATAGAATTTGAAAATGCAGATGAAAATATTTCAGAATTTATTTCATGGCAGGACTCAGATCAGGGAAATATTGCAAATCTTCCCAAAATTGAAGAAAATCATAAAGAGATATTTTTTCTGAATGGGAATCACAGTTGATTAAAGAAGAACGTGCTATATCAAGAGCAATATCCATAATGAACGATTCAACACAATTGGTTAATGATAGTCTATATGCAGCTAATTTAATTTTAGATTGCACTCCAGGAAAGTTGGCAAGGATAAGAGGAATTGATACTAGGTGGAAGCAGGAATCAATCAATCAGGATCAAAAAATCAGTAATATACAAGAAAATACATGGGATGTCTTATGGACATATTTGATTAAACCACACAGTCAGCAGATGGCAATCAAATGCCTTTCTAATGGCATCAATGTCATCATTCCAGAGCTCTCTGATGCCACATACACCAGTCAGTTGCATTCAAGGCTGAGTCATCCAACCGAAGTGAAGGATATGCTTAAAATCTGCCAGCTTAGCACATTGGGTATTGAATAAATTCAATGAATCCATTTTATTAGATATCGCAAGTCTATTCTTATATCTCCGATGATCATTTCTAGCATAAGTTTTAGTTAATTTGTTTTGTTAATTTCATATTTAAACCACTTTCAAACATTTGAGAATGGGTCCTGAATTTGTAATATTTTGGGCTTGGACAATACATTTTTGTACTCATTGACTATCTTATTTTTGATAAAGGATCATATCTTGTGATTTTATGGTGAATTATTTTTTAGAGTTGCATTTCTGTACCTTGAACATTGTTCTAAGTTAAAGCACAAGATTCCTGTGATTTCATGGTGAATTGTTTTTGAGAGTTGCATTTCTGTACCTTGAAGATTGTTCTAAGTTAAAGCGCAGGATTAGAATATCAAATTGCATCAGGAAGATATCAAATGTATTTGGTATTTCTATCAATTTCGTTTTATTTTATTTATGCGATGAAATATTCTCATTAAAATTTGTTATCGCTTATATATAGTTATGTCTAAAATATTTCTTTATCATATCATTTCTGAAGATAGAGGGATATCATCTTTCATAGTGTGTGTAAACGATATAAATTTATGAATGCGATGTGCTATTATAAATTTGTTTAATTTCTTAAACAGAGTTATCATTATATGATACTGCATCTTTCTTTTAAGTAAATAATACATTTTCATGGTTATTTGTTAATTGAAACAATCTTTAAGTTGTATTCATATTCAATACCCAGGTTAGTTTTAGAATTATTTGCAAGTCATGTATTAAGTTAGACAGTTTAGCTTAGTTAGTTCCATTATTCACTTGCACAAACACCCCATCACCAATATTTTTCATTACTAGGAAACTGGTCCTATAAATCCAGTCGAGCCACCATTCCAAACGGATAAGGAACTATTCTAAGGTTCGTACCAGCTAGTTTTCCCCCAATGTTTGAAGCAACAATTTTCGAGGCTTCAACATTTTTGGTGCTAGAAGGAGGGCCTAAGCTATGAATGGCAAGTAAATCCAGATCTACAGGCCATTCCAAGAGCAATTCACCCTCATCACCTTCTTCAATTTCCTCTACATCTCAAATCGCTAGGGAAGAAATTGAGAAGAACATCAATACACCAACTACCAAAGCTTTAGATTTGTTAGACAATCAACCTCCTGAGTCCCCTAAAATACAAGCTTTAGTTCATAAACTCCAAGGGTTCTCATTATCTTTAGAAGAGTCTGAATTATCCAAAGGTAGTGTTACTTCACAATTCATATCTTCAAAACCACTTATTAGGTCACAAAGTGAAAAACTTGGTATTCCTCCAAAGGAATTTCCTTTACCTAGTTGAGTTAAAACCAAAAAAACACCATCGGAATCAAGTAGTGATATTATTTCTTCATCACAAACTCACTCATCTGCTTCCCAAACTCAAACCCAAAAGAGTACAGTTATTCCAACAACCTCTACTTAAACACCAGTTGTCTCTTCAGGTCCCTCAACCGTTATCAGAATAATGGCACAAAGACCATGGACTAATTCAGGAGTTGTTGAAATGCCTGCACCTTTGCATTATTTTCCAGATCATCCTGAAAAATTGCTTCCAAAATTTAGTCCTGACCTTGGCATACAAGCTGAAGAACACATTAATAACTTTATGTTATATGTAAATTTAAATGCAGTACAACATGAAGATGTTGTGGTTAGGTTATTCCCTTATACTTTACAAGGGGTAGCAAGATCCTGGTATTTTTCATTACCATCAGGATCTATTACAAGTTGGGATATTTTCCAGGAACATTTCTTAACCAAATTTGGAGATGATAGATCAATAGCAACTCTAATTAACGATCTCTCCAATTTGAGAGCAGAATCCAAAGAACCCATCAAAGATTTTAATTTTCGATTCAACAAAATTTTGAATAAAATTCCTACAACCTCAAAACCCAATGAGAAAGTCCAAAGTTAATGGTATATAACAACTTTGCCTTCAAATATAGCCATTTTTGTAGATAGAGCTGCTAAGCCCACTTTAGCTGAAAATATGAAAGAAACAATTGCAGTAGAACGACAGATCATTGCTTTGGATAAAAGGAATGCTAATGAGGAAAGAAAAGCCAAAAAAGTTAGTTTTAAGGATGATTCGAAGAGAAAACACCTGGGGATCCCTATGACATGGAAGGCTTACATAAAGTTCTGAAGATTTTGTCCAATGAAATGATCGAAATCAAAAAACAAGTAGTAGAAACTTAGACCAATAGATCTTTTAGGAACTTCAAAAGGAATCAAAAAACTGAATCTAAACCACCCAATTCAATATCCAATGCAGATTCAGATCTAAAAGAAGATGAAGAAGAAGATACACCTCCATTATCAAAAGAATAAGAAGAAGAAGAAATAGTTGAATTACACGAGATGTGGGATTTCATTTTGCCTGAATCAGACAGTGAAAAAGAAAAAGAAGCCCTGCTAGTAAGTACTAGAAGTAAATCTATAGTAGAACCTATTCAAACAGTCCCCAAGAAGAAAAGTTCAACTCTAAATATCAAAGATAAAACCCCGGTAAATAAAACTTCTCTTTTGCCTACTCAAAATAAACCATCGTCTTCTAATCCTCCTACAACAACATCTAAGACTCTAGTAGTGTCTGATTCTATTGATTATAACATTGTTGAAGACATGAAGAAAACCAGAGCAAATATTTCTCTGCATGAACTCAGCAAACTCAAGCATCAACAGAGGCTATTATTGAAAGAATTAAATGCAACACCTATTTCTCCTCTACCAAGTGGTGTAGTTGCCAAAGCAGACAAAGGATCAGGTAAGCCAGCAGATAAAGTAGATGCTACTAATATTGTTCTTATTGGAGAAAGATCCAACTCTCAGACACCTCCTTTTCTCTTGACTTATGAGATCTACAACAAGAATTTACACAACTTCTTGATAGATTCAGGAGAATCATCAAATATAATTCCTACTTCAGTCTGCTCAAAATTAAACATTGAACCCCAAAAATCCGTAGTACTTATTGTTCAATAAAGATCGAACTAAAGTGCAAGTTGTGGGAGAAATCAATTCAGTCACTATTAGGTTAGCCTCTGATCCCATGATACTCTAGAGAATTGATATTCTAATTATAGATATTCCTGAGTTTTATGGATTAATATTAAGCAGGGATTGGTCTGCAAAACTTAATGGTTATATCGCCATTGATTATTCTCACGTGGCTTCCCCACAAAGGGAAACCGAATCAAATCAAGGTTGAAAGAGAAAAACACATGATGCATACTATGACAGAATTCGAACAAGAAAATGAACCGGTGGCTTTTAATAACAAAATTCTCGGAGGTTATTCTGCTGAATCATTCCTTAGAAATTTCACAACACCTAAATCACCTTTTTCTGTAAATACATTTACTTCACAAATTGAAATTTTTTCACAAAATTATTCTTCAAGATACATTAATTTTTTTGATCAATCTGTAAATAAAACTGTAGATGAGTCTTTATTTTGGTCTTTGTATTTTGATGGATCAAAATCCAACAATGGCGCAGGAGCTGGATGCATTTTAGTTGATCCAGAGGGAGAAAAAACTATGCTATCATGCAGACTAGAGTTTGAGTGTACGAATAACACTGTTGAATATGAAGCCTTGATCTAAGGGCTTTATAAAGCAATAGGGTTGAATGTTAAATACCTGAAAGTGTATGGTGATTCCAAAATTGTTATTAGACAAGTAAGAAACACTATCCATTGTCTTTCAGATCAATTTAAACATTATAAATCCCTTGTTCAAGATCTTACCACTCAATTTCTAGCATTCAACATCTCTTATATCCCTAGAACTTAGAATTCATCTATTGATTTATTAGCTAATGTCGCTTCCAAGCTTCTCCCAGCTGAGGATTATAGTCTAGATAGGTTTTCAGTTGAATTAATTTTTCGACCTTATGTACCTGATAATATCACTAATTGGAGAGTATTCTATCATGATGAATATATCTTAAATTTTTTGACTTCAGAAAAATCTTATGATGACCAAATCATTGATGAAAGTGATCATGATCTTCAAAACACATCAAAAGACAATGAAAATCCTATTCCTAGGTCTGTAGTTAAACTTGAAGATCTATATGATATCAAAGATAGATTCAAAAAGGTTATCAATGCCAAACTCCAAAGTTCTACTTTGAAGTTTGAATTAGTAAATCTTGGTACTGAGTCTAAACCACAAAATGTTAATTTAGGACTCAAGTTAACTTCATAGGAAAGGATTGCTTGCATCAAGCTTCTGAATAAGTACAAAAATGTCTTTGCTTGGAATTATGAAGATTTGAAAACTTATGATACTTCCATCATTCAACATACAATTCCAATGCTTTCCGATGTAAAACCAGTGCAACAGAAGTTGAGAAAAATTCATCCCAATCTAGAAATTCAAATCAAAATAGAATTGAATAAACTTTTGAAGGCGAAAAATATTTTTCCTGTAAGACATTCTAGTTGGGTCTCAAACATGGTGCCTGTCAGGAAGAAAAGTGGAGATATTAGAATCTGTATTGATTTTAGAAATCTGAACAAGGCATGTCAAAAGGATAACTTTCCATTACCAACAATGGGAAAAATACTTCAAAAAGTACTTGGTTCTGAACTAATGTCTTTTCTTGATGGTTTTTCAGGTTATAACCAAATATTGGTACATCCGGATGATAGACTGAAAATTACCTTCAGAACCAAGTGGGGAACTTATTCCTACCAAAAAATGCCTTTTGGTTTGATCAATGCAGGAGCTACTTTCCAGAGAGCCATGGATATATCATTCAAAGGGTTGATTAATAGATCAGTTGTTATCTATCTTGATGACATAACCATCTTTTCAAAGAAAAGAGCTAATCATCTGCATGATTTGAAAAAGATATTTGAACGATGTAGAAGGTTTGGAATTTCTTTGAATCCAAAGAATTTTTTTTTTTGCTCTCAATGAAGGAAAGCTCTTAGGATTTTTTGTGTCTAAAGATGGCATATATATTGACCCCGATATAGTGAAAGAAATTTCTAATATTTCTTTACCACATAACAAGAAATCCATGCAATCCTTTTTAGGACAGATAAATTTTGTGAAGAGATTTATTCCTGATTTTTCTCAAATAGTTTTACCTTTTCAAAATATGATAAAGAAAAATTTAGTTTTCAAATGGTTGAATAAAGAAAAATAAGCCTTTGATTCAATCAAACAGGCAATCATTAATGCACCTACATTAAATACTCCTGATTTTTCTAAACATTTCATTCTGTATACTTTGGCTACTGAAACATCCTATGTTTCTGTTTTAACACAACCCAATGATCAACAAGTAGAAGCACCAATCTCTTTCTTTAGCTCTAATCTGCAAGGAGCCGAACTTAATTACTCTGATGTAGAAAAACAAGCCTTTGCTGTATTTAAATCAATCAAACATTTTATACCATTTCTCCTAAAGACACATACAAAAATAATTGTCCCATTCTCTGCGGTGAGACAATTGTTAATACAAAAGGAAGTAGGGGAAAAGAGAGCTAATTGGGTAACAGCTTTACAAGAGTATGATATTGATATTAAGCCAGCCAAAATTGTTAGAGGACAAGGTTTTTGCATATTATTAGCAGGAGCTTCCAACATACCAGAACATCAGGATCAAGATAATACTATTCAAGTAAATCAAATAAGTATTATATATTCTGAATATCAATATGCTGATCTAATCTTTTATTTGAAAAATTGGCATGCTCCTCCTAATCTCAGCTATAAAAACAAGCGCGCTTTAAGATTAAAATCCAAACACTTCGAAATCATTGATGATGTGTTATTTAGAAGAAATTATGATTCCATTCTATTAAAATGTCTTGAAAAAACTGAAGCACACAAGGTGTTGTAGGAATTGCATGATGGATCAGCAAGTGGACATTCTGGAGGAGACACTACAGCCCACAAAATAATCCATGTTGGTTACTATTGACCTACCTTGTTCAAAGATGCACATGACTATGTAAGGAAATGCAAGAATTGTCAAACTTCTAGTGGGAGACAAAGGAAACTAGCCTTTCCTTTACAATCAATAAATATTGAGCAACCATTTGAACAATGGGTACTTGATATTATTGAAGAAATTGTTCCACATTCTTCCAAACAACATAGATACATCCTTACAGCAACTGATTACTTTACGAAATGGGTAGAAGCAGTTCCTTTAGAGGTAGCCAATTCTGATGCAATCATTGAATTCATTGATCAGTTCATCATTACCAGGTTTGGTGTACGTAATGCCTTTGTTTTTATAATGCATCTTATTTTTCTAGAAATAGTGTAATGGAATTTGCAATCAAGAGAGGTTTCAAATTGAAATATTAAGCAAATTATTATCCACAAGGTAATGGTTTAGCTGAATCAAAAAATAAAAATCTCATCAAAATCATCAAAAGAACAATTGATCAGAGTCAAAATAATTGGCATAAATCTTTAATTTTTGCACTATGGGCTGATCGCATAACTCAAAAATCTTCAATAGGAACTTCACCTTTTAATCTAGTCTATGGAAAAGAAGTTGTTATACCATTAAACCTAGTACTTCCATCTCTAGCCCTAGTCCAATTCATTGAAGAGAATCCTTTGTCATCTCTTCAATTGAGATTTGATAAAATTATTAAGTTATAAGAAGATAGAGAGAAAGCTAAAAGTGTTCATACCAAACATCAACAACTCATAAAATCTTCTTTTGATTCAAGTTCTACCGGATCCAAAACTTTGCAAATTGGTGATCTTATTCTGAAATGGGACAAAGCATATGAAGATAAGGGTAAACATACCAAATTTCAAAAGATGTGGCTTGGACCATTTTATATTGTTGAAAAGATAGGCTCATCAATGTTCATATTGCAAGATTTAACAGGAAAGAGAGAATCTCTTCCTGTGAATGGGCTTATCTTGAAAAAATTCTTTTCTTAAGAAGGCAACCCCTTCTTACCTGTACATATTCTATTATTCAAGTTTGTTTATTTACAAATAAGGTTGTTAATAGTCTTTAATTGACTTTTTACTATTTGAAAATTTCTTTGAAAAAATATGGTAAATACTTATTTATGTAAATAAGAATTTTTAAGGAAATGATTACAGTTTTGGATAGTTAAAATAAAATATTAAACTTTGAAAATCTATTTAAAACATTTTCAAAATCTTCCAAAACCTTGAAAATATTGTAAATCATTATAAGTTTGTTAAGCAGAGAAAGGTTATCTATAAAAAGTAAAGACTTCTCCAATTTTGGCACTTAAAACTCTAAAAAATTGTCATCCATTGACTCTTAAGGAGAAAGTCATTCACCCCATCCATTAAGGTTGTGATTTTTTAGAATATAATTCTAAAAAAAAAATATTTGTCTAATAATAAAAGATAAGAGGTCTCATCAAGAGCCTGCTTACCATGATCATAAGAAGTAATTAAACTGACATTACCACCACTGCATACCAAAATAGGGTAATGGCTTATATTATAAGACAAGGGGTCTCATCACGAGCTAGCTTGTTCAGTTTGATTACAACTAGTGAGTGGCATTGTTATCAACTCGCTACCGAACCAGAACAATGGCTTTTAAATTAAAAGAAAAAGAGAAAAACACAAGATAGTATATCTTATGAATTTATCTTTTAAAGAGTCATGCTCTTAGATGGATGGGACAATGAATGATTAATGGTTAAAAGGTAACCCTGTCGAGACTATGAATGTTTGCAGGCAGCAGAGGTACTACCTGTGACAATAGAGTAAATCACAAAGCTAAGAGCGGAGAGGCCCCCTACTTTATCTTTATCAACCAATCAAAGATTGATTAAACCAAAAATGTTTTTATTCTTTTTGAGGAATTAAAAAGAGATTGTAAGTCATTTTTATTTCTTTTTCAGAGTTATATTTTATTTAAATTTTTCTAAGATAGTTTTCATTTTCCCTAAAACTTTTACTTACTAAAATTATAGTTTTCATTTTATTTTTTTCAGAGATAACTGTTTCTTCTAGTGAATTGCCAATTGTTGTACTATACAACAACCCTCCCCATTTTTGTAAATTTTAGAATAAATTTCATTTATAAATGGGTCCCCTTTCTTATTTAGATAGAAATAAAAAACTTTGAGGAAATCCGATCATTATAAAATAAAACAATAAAAAGATTCATTGATTAAAAAGCATGTATCGCATATCGCACATCTCAAGTGAAAATAAGAAAATGTAACATTAAGTTTATTCCAACCCAATCAACTATAAAGCTTATATTGCATCAACACAAAGTATAAAAGTTTTCATGTTAAAAAGTCTGATGCGATAAAGTAAATCGCAATCGCATCTCGATAAAGTGTTATGTTTTCATATTGTCTTTGTAAAACTCTGATGCAATGTGACTTATCGCAATCACATTTCGAATAAGTCATATTTCATTTGGGTTGATTTGATAAACTCCGATGCAATTTCATAATTGAAATCGCATTTCGAAAAATCAACACCACACTACATTTTTTCTAGAAGACCCGATGCAATGAACCCCACCATCATCACATTTCGGCGAAGGTCATGTACAACTCAAGTCCTTTGAAAATATCCGATGCAATATGACCTTATCGCAAATCGAAAATCGGGAAAACATGAGATGTTGTTTTGCTTCTCCTTTCGAAAACTCCGATGCGATGAATCATCAGTCTTCACTAATCGCTATTTGCACTTCACATACATCATTTATCACCCTATCGCAATTAGAAGCTTCAAAAGGACATTTTTACATTAATATTTTAATATCACTGATCTCCGATTGTACGAGCATCATTAATTTGAAAATCAAACGAATTATGGTAATCGATTCTATAATGAATGCATGAATGTGACTTTCCTTTAAGGCATTCAATTTTAATACAGATCTAATCACTTTGGTATCATTAATAAAATATTTTCGCATAAGTGTTCTTCTAACTCCATTTCTTCCCGCTTCTGAAAGGTTTTTTCTCATTTGCAGAGCTATAGAACATCAAACCCTCTTGTCCGTTGAATTAGTGAAATGATACCAGATGAATAAAATGTCCAAGAAAATTAATAAATCAAGAGCCTTTGCCATCTCAAATACTGCTACCACTACCACAATGCCAAAAGAAAAAACAACCAAGATAAATCTAGTTATAGATACTACATGCCAAGGTCTCGGAAAGCTTTCCTGGGAAGAATTCTATGACTTGCTGGAAGCAGAAAATCCTACAATTAAAGAAGTAAAGGTGATGGTTCCAGATGAAGAATTAGATTCAGATGATAGTCCTCTCAAATAACTTGCAAATTCTTTTCTTCATAGAATTGCAGCTCAAGCTAATGTATTCCCATATTACGACATAATACGATGGGTGATAGACACACCACCATCATAAACAGAATATTCGTGACAGTTGGGGGAAATATGTTTGGGTCCTTTAGAGAAAAAGACATCAAAGAAATGTACCATCTGCCAAATCCTCAAAAGACCTACAACAAATCCTTCATAGAAGATTTCACCTCAAGAAATGAAATTGAATCAGACCCAATTAAAGAATGGAGATGAGCTCCAGAAAAACATAAGAATGAGACCTCAAGTATGTATTCTATAGAGTCTCTCGCACCTCCGTATTGCTATGTTGCTGCCATGATGTGCAGATTTTTTGGGTATGATAATTTTGCAAGGTTTTCTATTCAAATGGTACCCCTGATTGAGGCCATTGTTAATTCTCTTATTATGGATTGGTCAGTTATTTTATTGGACAAAATATCAAATAATATTATGGATTATAGAATAAATAAGCATACTAAAAATGTTCCCCCGTTTCATTTCTGTGCTTATATTTTAGATGCCTTGTGTTTTAATTCTGAATTTCTTATTCTGGGTTGGAAATGGACCCCTTGTTATAAAATTAAATATTACAGAGCAATGAAACACATAAAATATGCGGAAAATACAAGCACAAAAAACACATAAAACTAGAGAGACACATATATACGTGGTTCACCCAGTTTGGGCTACGTCCACCTCGAACAGCCAGTCCTTCCTTTCTATTATCCAGCAAAAATTGAAGAGACAAAACCTACAACAGATCCGCTATAATATCCTCTGTTCTCTCTCACAGTCTCCCTCTCTGTTTCTCGCTCTGAGAATACACATACATATTGCACAGCCGCAATACAATACCCTCATATATACAAGGGGGTTGCCTTCTAGGGAAAAAAACCCTAATCTAAACATAACTTATACCGTCAAATCATTTGCCTAATGAACGACCCAGATTGACTAGAAATTACTATACTTTTACAAGGAAATTTTACATCTGTATTTAGCTTCAGGGGCGCTGCCCTCGAACCCCCGCCAGGGGGGGGCTCCGAAAAGCGCTACCGCCCCCCCTGGACCCCCCACGTCAGCGATTAATTACAGGTGGTGTTGCCACCCCTTTTAAGGTACAGGGGTCCAATGTTGTGATACAAAGTAAACAAGATAATCAGGCTCCACACCCAACACCCCTCAAGATCCTATCCCTATAGACATCTACCATAATCATTTGTGGAAATCCCATTTCAAGAACCATGTATACAGAATTTTCCATGGCTACATGTTTCCTATTTACCAAACCATTTTTAACCAACCCCCTCCTCGGCTCTCTGATAAGGCAAAACCTGATATATCCCAAATCGGAAATTGGTTCGGTGAAGAGAATTTCACCTATATTAGAGTATTTGGAAGCATTTTTGAGCCTCATATCTTACCTCTATATGTCCCTGATAAACTTTTAGCCCAAGATATTTCTTACCAGTTGACAGAAAAAAAAGAAGTAAAATATTACAAGCGAGATTGGATAAATTCAAGGATTATCCTAAAATTGACCAATTCAAAACAGAAGCTCTAGAAACAAGTAAGTTGTTATCTCAATAGTTGGATTATCTGTGTCAAAAAATTGCACAAGCTGAAACTCTATGTGAAATGACATCATCTCTCATCGATGAAGCAGTCAACACAAGAATAGAATATGAAAACGTAGATGAAAATATTTCAGAATTTATTTCATGGCAGGACTCAGAACAGGGAAAGATTGTAAATCTTCCCAGAATTGAAGAAAAGCATAAAGAGATTTTGTTTTCTGAATGGGAATCGTAATTGATTAAAGAAGAACGTGTTAAATCAAGAGAAATATCCATAATGAACAATCTGACACAATTTTTTAATGATAGTCTATATGCAGCTAATTTAATTTTAGATTGCACTCCAGGAAAGTTGCCAAGGATAAGAGAAACTGATACTAGGTGGAAGCAGGAATCAATCAATTAGAATAAAAAAATCATTAATATACAAGAAATTACATGGGATGTCCTATGGACATATTTGATTAAACCAAACAGTCAGTAGATGGAAATCAAATGCCTTTCTAATGCCGTCAATGTCATCATTCCAAAGCTCTCTGACGCCACATACACCAGTCAGCATTCGAGGCCAAGTCATCCAAACGAAATTAAGGATATGCTTAAAATATGCCAGCTTAGTGTTGAGCCCCAAAGATGTTCTTCTCTTTCACCACATTCCACTTAATTTTCTTTGTCCCTCATCAATTACAGGCTTAACTGATCAATAGGATTAATTAAAATTTCTTTAAGAATTTATATAATGACCAACTTGCTATGTTTTCATGATTTTGTTGGTGTAGTAATTTTGACTAAGACTCGGCTACAGAATACAGGCATTCCGTAGCCAGTCGTCTGTTCTGCAGCCATACTCATGTTTATGTAGGTTCCAGGTGTCACTGCAAAGAAAAAGGAATATGGGTGAAATCCACAACACCTCCCCATCATCTCTTGCTCCCCACGAAGTCTGAGTTAAAGTATTAAAGCAGTTATGCACATAGAAGAGAAGCAGTTTCCTATCAAAACAAGGACTTTACAGATGTCCGCAGTTAAGCACAAGACTGTTAATAAGAGTTTTAATTTGATTAGAAGTGGGAAAGACACTTATCCCCATTTTTCTCAAAGAGTAGTTATGTAACTTCATTATAAGTATGACTCGGGAGACCGAGAAACTGTTGGTTAGATTTTGTTTTGTTTCTAGATCTTTGAAGGCCGTAAATACTCTGTTTTGAAGAATTTCTCCTTTAATGAAAGAAACATCATTTTATTGCACGAGCTGATTCAATATTGAGTAGATTTGCGTTCTACTCTGGTGGTAGAGGGCCCCTGCTACCTGAGGAGCTTTGTTCATATAATTTAGATAAGTAATTTAGCCTCGTTTCATTCCTAGTTTAATTGAATTTTTGAACTTTGGGTTTTATATTCATTTGCATTAGATGCTACAGTTTAGTCTCATTCTTACGTACTCTTCCAAAATATCACTAATGTCGAATGAGGTGTGACTGCAGTATTTTAGGAGTTAGTTTTACGTTCTTATGCTCAATTACATCAGTTGTACAACTAGTCATGATCTTACAAACTCTTCCAAAATATCACTAATTTCGGATGGGACATAGCTGTGGTGTTTTAGAGCTTTGTTGTGTTTTTTTGAATTGTATGCTTTCATGCTCATTTACATAACATGTGGCAGCCAGTCCTGTTCTACAAACTATTCCAAAATACCACTAATTCTGAATGAGACAGAGCTGAAACATTTTAGTGATTATCTGCATCTTTAGTCTAGTTGTAGCACTTCGGAGGTAGATGTCATTTAGTTTAATTCTGTCACTATATTTCAAGTTTGATAATGGCACTCTAGTTCAGTTTTAATTCACTGCATTTCAAGTTAGATTAGTGGAATTCTAGTTCAACTTTGTTCACTATATTTCAAATTAGGTTAATGGCACTGTAGTTTTGTTGTGGTTACTATGTTTCAAGTTTGATCAATTGCATTCTCAGTGTTTTCCATTGTTCCTTAAGTAGTATTAATTGTTAACATCAGATTCCACGGCCTTCATTATTTAGAAAACTTCTTTTGTTCTGACTTTCTATTAATACATCATCATCTGGACAGGAGTTAGTAATATTAGTTTAAGGCCTCGATTATTCTGCAATCCTTTGTAAATTCACAATTAAACCTTTCTTTCCAAAAACTATTTTAGAAAATCTCTAACTTTTGGATGAGGTTTACTAGTGACAAGCTGAGCTGCAGAATGGAGTAATCTTGGCATTACAAGTTAATTTAGAGTAGAAATATTATTGTGCTACAAATAATCTCTTTTAAATTGTGTTCCAATAAACCTGTAGCCATGGATGAGATTCTTTGTAATATTGTAAGATGATTGTGTCCTTAGGAGAACCTCATTTGTATTAAAATTGTTCTTTTCTCAAACTATTCCAACATATTCCTAATGAATGAATTGGATGAGTTCATGCTATGAGTTTTTGAGTTCATGTTGTGATTTGTTTCCTTACTAGGAGTCATTATCAAGCTTTGCATTTTCTTTTCTTTAGTGTCATACACAGTTTAGAGTAGGTTTTGCTTTGTTTTAGTGTAACCATCCACTTCTATTTACCAACACTTAGTTCTTTTCCTTCTTGACATAAAACCATAAAACCGAAAACATCATAAAAAGAATAAACACAACGTAGTGAGAAATAGATACCTAGGCACATATAGTGCACCACACTTCAGCAATTTACTGACCCTGGTTGATAATTTATGACCTCAATTTAGCAACACTAAGTTGAGCACAAAATTTTGGCACCATTACCGGGGAAGTGTAACTAGGCAGCCTTGTTTCTTACCACCCAAAAACAATGATATGCGTAGAGAAAGAGACTCAAGGGGTATATTCATAAGAAGCAAAAGCTTGATTCCTAGAACACCACTTGTTTCACCAAGACCTAGAGCCAGCACACCTCCAACTCAAACCCACATTCCATCATTTACTGATCCTATACTTCCAGAGAACTTAAGATCAGATATTCCATTAGAAAGATCTTCCACTTTACCCACTGAACCTGTCTTAGAAGGAGATTCAGGAACCCCTGCTAGGGACATAAACTTTTCAACTTCTACAGAAGAATCAACTATGGCAGAAGAATGGGGAGGAGGAGTTTCTAATGGAGAACACACACTATTTGGAAGGGGTAGAGGTAGAGGTAGAGGAGAAGGAGGTAGAGGTGCAGAAGGAGAAGGAGGCAGAGGAAGAGGTAGAAGAGAAATGGGAAGCTCTTTTGAGTTTCCCATAGTAGATGAAGAAACCAATACAACTATGAAAAACATTTCATCCTCTATCCTTCCAAACTTTTATGGAATGAAAACTAAAGATCCTGAAACCTTCCTATTTGAATTTGAATTCCTGTGTAGAACCTATGACTATTTACAAGATGCTCAAAAACTTAAATTATTTCCTTCAACATTGAAAGGAGCAGCATTGAAGTGGTTTATGAGTTTGATCAACAGTTCTATTAGGACATGGGAAGACATGAAACAAGTATTTCTAGAAAGGTATTTGGACTACTATATGCCAGCCAATCATAAGGAGGAAGTGTTTAAAATGCTACAAAAAGAAGATGAAAATCTGGAATATTTGTTGGAGAGATTTAACTACAACATCAAAAGAGAAAAAATGGAAAACCTAGACCAAGACACTTTGAAAGCTCTCTTGTTGAAGACAATTAGTAATGAATGGTTAGATATCCTTAACATGATGGGAAAAGGGGATATATCTCAGCTTACATTACCTGAAATAGCTGAATTATGTATCAACCTTTCAAGAGGGAAATCTAAAACTATAAAAGGACCAAGAGACCCTGCTCTTGCAAGGGCAAGTAAGTCTGCTTCTGGGACAATAAGTAGGGAGGAAATAGGACATATGCTTGATGAGTTCAAATCTGATATCTTGGGGAGTCTTAGTGAAACAATAGACACCCTTAAGTTACAAAACAAGCAAGAAGCTGAATATGATGCCTTAGCAATCTTTTGTCCCAAATGTAGAAAGAAACATGCCTTGAGAGAGTGCCCTTTGGATGCCAAAGTTGTGGAGACTTGTGTAATTTGTTCAGAAGAACATGAGACCAAGAGTTTTCCTTCACTTCCTGGTCTTAAAGCTGTCTTTCAAGAAGATACTCCTTCAAGTTCCACAGAATCTCTCAATTTTGTCTCTATAAGGCCTTGGCAAGGACCTCAAACACAAGGATTCCATGATCAGATGTACAATCAACCTCCACCAAATTGGAATTCTTGGCAGCAACCTTGGCCCCAATTTCAAAATCAATCACAAAATTGGGAGCAAGGAGCACGAAATCCCTATGGAAGATACTCTCAGTATTATCAATATCCACCATCCTATCCACCATATCCACATTTCCCTCCTCAACAAAAATTTCAACAAAATCCTCAAAATCCACAACATCAAAATCAACCACTTCCATTACCATTTCCTCAGAAAACAAATCAGTTTCCTGCCCAACCCATACCAAACCCCAACAATAAAAATCCTCAGAACACATACATGATAGAAGGCCAACAATTTCCAACTTATTTTATCACTCCTTTATACCTTAGTGATGTTAAAATTAGGTCTGGAAGGATACTTGAAAAGAGGAAACCTTTTGTAATCATACAAGAGCAAGACAATTCTGAGGAATATTCTCTACGGGTAAATAAAAGTCTTGAAGAGAACACAACTTTCCAAGACCCAAACATTGAAAAATCAAAACAAAAAGAACCAATAATTTCAACTCCTATATTAGAGCATCTATCAACATCCACTTCTACACCTCCCTTCCAAGAAAGATTACAAATTGATAGGGGTGTAGAAAAACAAATTATGGTGCCTAATTATGATTTCCTAGATGAGCTGAAAAATGTTTGTATTAAGATCCCATTATTGCAAGCCATCAAGGAAATTACAATCTTAGCAAAGACAATAAAGGAGTCGAGCATGAAGAAAAAAAGAAAAAGAATAAGAGAGATAAAGAAAATTCAACTGGCAGGAAAAATATCAGATATCATGATGGGTAAGATTGCTATTCCAAAGTATCTAGACCCAGGAAATCCAGTTGTCAAAATTCACATCAATGGAATTGAAATCCAAAACACACTCATTGATTTAGGAGCAGCAATCAATATTATGAGTAGACAAATCATGGATAAAATGAAACTTCCTAATATTATTTTTACACCCACATTATTACAATTAGTAGGCAGATCTGTGATTAAACCTGATGGGGTAATAGAAGACATTCTAGTGTCCCTAGACTCTTGGGAGTATCATGTGGATTTTATGATCCTAACTCCTAATAATAATCTAGGAGGACATCCTATTATATTAGGAAGACCTTGGTTAGCTACAGTTAATGCTTTAATTAGCTGTAGATCCGGTGATATGTACATCTCTGATGGTAGTTCAACTAAGAAATTTACCTTGTATCCTCCAGCAATAACAATTACAGAATTAGATGATACTCAATGGATAGAGGATGACGAAGACTTACAACCTCTCTTCACAATTTCAGAAATTAATGAAGATAGCCAGATTCTGAATACCTTGGAAAACTTTGAATCCTCTTCGGAATATAAGCATGAACAATTTCAAGAAGAATCCAACATTGAGTTTTTGTCATCAAGGCAGATGTCTCTCTATTCCATGGATAAATTTGGCAGCTCTACAATTGAGATATTTCCAGGAAAAACTTTAAACATAGACAAGAACCTAGAGAAATCTCAACAAGAAGAGCTAGTCAAGATATTACAGAGACATTCTTCTGCATATGCATGGGAGTACACTGATATGAAAGGGATAAGCCCCAAGACTTGCACTCATCACATCTACATAAAGGAAAATTGTAAACCAATTAGACAACCTCAGAGAAGGATGAATCCAAATCTTAGGGAGATTGTTAAGGAAGAATTGCAGAAATTATTAAATGTTAACTTCATCTATCCCATTTCAGACAGTCAGTGGGTTTCTCCTTTGGTAATTGTGCCAAATAAAAATGGTAAATGGAGAGTATGTATTGACTACCGTGAATTAAACAAAGCTACTCTTAAAGATCATTTTCCCTTACCTTTCATAGATCAGGTGTTAGATACATTAGCTGGAAAAAAGTACTTCTCATTCCTAGATGGGTTTAGTGGTTATAATCAAATCCAAGTAGCACTAGAAGATCAATATAAAACCACATTTACCTGTCCTTGGGGGACCTATGCTTACCGAGTATTTCCATTTGGACTATGCAATGCACCCGCAACATTTCAAAGGGCAGTACTAGGAATTTTTTCAGATCTAATACATGATTGTGTAGAGGTATATATGGATGATTTCACAGTTTATGGAAACACATTTGAAGAAGCTTTAGCAAACTTGGAAAAAGTCTTAAAGAGATGTAAAGAAGAAAATCTTTCACTAAGTCATGAAAAGTGTTTTATGATGTTTACTGAACGAATTTTTTTGGGACATCACATTTCAAGGGATGGGATTAGAGTTGATGAGTCAAAAGTTGAAGTAATCTCTAACTTATCTATTCCAAGTTGTCAAAAATATGTTAGGAGTTTTCTAGGATTTACAGGATATTATCGAAGGTTTATAGAAAACTTCACCAAGATAGCATCTCCACTTTTCAAATTACTTACCAAAGACTGTGAATTCAAGTGGAATCCCGATTTCCAGTTAGCCTTTGAGACCCTAAAAAAAAATCTCTGAAGTACCTATTTTAAGGGGACCTAACTGGAAGCTACCTTTTCATATTTCAACAGATGCCTCAGATACAGCTCTAGGAGCAGTATTGGGACAAAAAGACTTGATTCCTTATGCCATCTACTATACCAGTAAAAACTTGACTTCTTCGGAGTTAAACTATACTGTAAATGAAAAATATTTTTTAGCTGTTGTTCATGCCATAAACAAATTCAGACACTATATAACAGGCTATGAAACTTTTGTTCACATAGATCACTCTGCAATTATATATTTAATGAACAAATCAATTACTAATGGCAGAGTCATAAGATGGTTATTTCTTTTACAAGAATTCAACATTACCATTCTAGATAGGCCTGGAAAACAAAACATAGTAGCTGATTTCCTATCTAGACTCCAAAACATCCAAGACAATACCCTAGTTGAAGATCAATTTCCTGATGAATATCTTTTTGCAATTTCTACTCAAACTCCTTGGTTTTCTGACATTGCTAATTATTTAGTTTCAAGGAAATTTCCTTCAATAATGAATGCAAGATACAAAAGAAATATCATTCATGACAGTGAAAAATATTAATGGGTTGCTAATGAGTTATACAAGACAGGTCCAGATTTTATCATTAGGAGATGTGTTCGGGAAGATGAGATGCCTGAGATTCTCAAGGCATGTCATGATGAACCTTGTGGCAGACACTTTACTGATAAAAAGACAGCCTATAAGATCCTTCATTTGGGATATTATTGGCCATCCCTGTATAAATATGCTAAAGAGTATGTCAAAAGGTGTGACAATTTCCAAAGGGTAGGGAAACCTTCTCCTTCAGGTGAGATGCCATTGTAGCCTCAGGTACATATTGAACCTTTTGAAAAATGGGATTTGGATTTTGTAGGACCTATTAGTCCTCCATCAAGACAAAAGAAATATATATTAGTTTTCACTGATTATGTTACTAAATGGGTAGAGGCCAAACCATTACTTTCTGCTACTGAAGAATCTGTAGTTAATTTTATTTTTGAGGATATTTTTACTCGTTTTGGTGTCCCAAGGGAAATTGTTACAGATTAAGGAGCTCAATTTACATCAAATCTAGTGGAACAAATGATGGAGAGGTACAAAATCAGACACAAAAAATCTACTCCCTATCATCCACAAGAAAATGGTCAAGTGGAATCTACTAATAAGGTCATTGAAGGGATCCTAACGAAGACTATGCATTTGCATAGAAGAGATTGGGCAGATAGGCTTCCTGAAGCCTTGTGGGCCTATAGAACTACATGGAGAAGCACAACAAGCCATACTCCTTATGAACTTGTTTATGGAAAGCAAGTTTTGTTTCCCATAGAGTTCCAGATTCAAACTTTCAAAATGGAAATTCAGCTAGGACTTGATCTAACATAGGCACAAAAGCATAGATTGGAGCATATTAATGAATTGGATGAGATCAGACAAGATGCGGTTCAGAAAACAAGTATAGTCCAACAGCAAAGGACTAGGTGGCATGATAAGTACATCAAGGAAAATAAGTTCAAAGAAGGTGACTGGGCTCTCTTGTTTGATTCAAAGTTCAAGGATTTTCAAGGTAAATTCCAAACACATTGGCTTGGGCCATATGAAATTATAAGAATTTTTTATAATGGAGCAATAAAAATCAGGACAATAGATGAAGAGAAGGTCACTTTTCTTGTGAATGGTCATAGATTGAAGCTGTATCATAAGCCACTCTCAAGAGAAGAATTTGTCAAGAAATTCCAGGAAAACAATGATGTGAAGTTAATGAAGAAGAATTTTTCTTCTTCATCAACTTAATTGAATTTTCTGAAGTCAGATAATTGAAAAAATAAAAATAATAAAATAAAAAAATAAAAAAAATAAAAATAAAAAATAAAGTATAAACATGAAAACTAATCTCTGATTATCATGTTTATACAGAAAAGATAGAGTGAAAATCATAATCTTTCTGACACTTTAGCTTTTCAAGTTTGTTTTTTTTCTCTGCAAGCAGCTATCATAAAATCATAAGTGATTCACATCCCACTTATGATCCATTTCACTCCATTCACCCATACTCCATTTCATTTCATTCATCCATACTTCATTCATTTCATTCCATGGTCCACCTCATTTCCATCTCAGAGTTTTAAGATTGATTTCTTTCTGCAATTGAATAATACATATCAGAAGTTGCAGGCCACTTTTTCACTCCACTTCATAATTGTGATTATTTTCATCCCATTATTCACTTCACCCATAATCCATTACACCATATTTAATTATCCATTTTTAATTCATTTCATACAATATTCCATCATTCCATTCATGCTTCAAACCATTTCATTCCATGTTTTAAGACTTCTACAGGTACATTCTGCAATCAATCAGACATTCTGCAGCCAATCAGACATTCTGCAGCGAGTCATACATTCTGCATCCAGACAGACATTCTACAGCCAGAGACCCTGAAGGCACTATCCAGTAAACATTTGATTTAGTAGCAAATTGATCCCGCATATTCAAAACAACAAGAAAAATAAAAATTTTATGAGGAACTGAAGATCAATGATTGAGGACAAGGCATATCGAGACCACAAAGAAAATCAAAGGAAAGGCAAAGGTATGAAATTATTATGGTGACAAATCATGAAAATTTTAGCATAGTTAAGTCATATATGATTCAAAAAGGTTATTTTAATTAGTCGTGTTGATCATGCCTATCAACCATATCATAAAAAATTTGAACAAAAAAAACCCTTCCATCTTTCCATACCCGATTATCATTTAAAACTTAACGGTTAAAGTACTGAAGTGATTTGATCAGTCACATCATTAGGCCGAAGTATTTAATGATGATTTTGAATTGCTTAACAAAATATCTCCGCGGTATTTTCTTCTGTGTTATCTTTCAACTCATATGAACCACCTCATTGCATTATACTCGTTTCAAAACCACTCCATATCATTCATTTCCAAAGCCAATACTTAGCCATTCCGCTCTATAAAACGGAGGAAACATCTTTGGGGTAGAAATATCTATTTAACAGCCATTTCACCGTGAGCAGAGGAGCAGTAAACTGAAGGTTGGAAGAAAATCTATGGGTCTAATAGTGAGGACTGAATGGGTTGGAACCAATTACTTGGAGGGATATCTACAAATCAGAGAAATGTTACAGCAAGCAGGTTGGTTGCAATTTTTTGAGAAATTTAGTGGTTTTCACAAAGAGGTGACTAAAACATTTGCAAGGTCCTTCAATGGATCCAGGTCGAAATAGGAGACATTAAATTCACTGTTACAGAGGCTTTCATTGTAGAGGCAAAGGAACTACCTAGACAAGGAGAAAGGTGGTTCAAAAATAGGGAATTCCATAACGAAGCATAGAGGAAAATGCTTAAGACTCCAGGTATGGATGTTTCCATTTTTAAAAAGGGTATTCCTAGCTCGGCATTAAAGAATAAGTGCAGGAACATGTTACTCATTTTGCAAAAAATTATCACCTGTGAAGGTAGATTTGGTACTCTCTATGTCTACCATATTCGGTTAATGATGCATTTCCTAGATGAGGAAATTAATTTCCCTTTTTCCTATTTCATAGTCTGAAAAGAATGGCCTCAAACGTTCAAAAAAGGGTTCAATTTCTAGAAACAACTTTGTATCACCATGGTTTAGTCAAAATCTTAATTGAACATCATTTGAGGAAAATGGGAGATAATTGGGAAGAATTTCTAGTGAGGAACCATTTTGAGGAACCCAAAGAATCTCCACCTGAAAGAAAACCTACAAGAAGAAGCAGGAGAAGGGAAACTTCCAAAGCTATTGAAGTTGAAACTGGTAAATCAATTCAAGAGGACAGTGAAGAGATGATTTCTGAGAAGTTGGCTCAAATAAAGAAGCAACTTAAGAAGGAGAAGATAATAAAAAGATATGCCAAAGAAAGAGGTGAAGGGCCATCTCAACCAAGATGGAGCCATAGACTTAGAGGTATACTAAAGAAAATAGAGGTTAGACAAACAGGGATCATTAACATTGAGGATGAAGAAACTCCAAAAATTGACCCAGCACAGCAACAAGTTTACAATTATATTGAGTCATTAGAGAGGAGAGCTTCAGAAAGTAGAGACAAAACTCCTAGCCCACCAAAATCTAAAATTGATGTGCTAAGAAGAGATAAGTATGAGTTAGAAGTACTCAATAGGCACATCAAGAATGAGAATGACATCTTGAGGGAGCAGGTGAAACTAAAAAGTGATATGAATTCAAATCTATCTTTACAAATGGAGAAATTGTACAAGGCCAGTGAAAAATTGAAGAAGAAAAACAAAAAGCTAATCAGGGCACTTACAAATTTAAGATTCAAGTTAGTCATAAGGAAGCCCAGAAGACCATTGACTATCAGGCAAAGCAGAAGAAGAGGTTGGATGTCCTAGAAAAAGTCTCAGAGTACATGGAGTAGTTGCATGAGGACATGCAAAAACCTTGCAGTGGGGGTATGTTGAGCCCCAAAGATGTTCTTCTCTTTCACCACATTCCACTTCATATTCTTTGTCCCTCATCAATTACAGGCTTAACTGATCAATAGGATTAATTAAAATTACTTTAAGAATTTATATAATGACCAAATTGCTATGCTTTCATGATTTTGTTGGTGTAGTAATTTTGACTAAGACTTGGCTACAGAATACAAGCATTCCATAGCTAGTCATCTGTTCTGCAGCCATCCTCATGTTTATGTAGGTTCCAGGTGTCAGTGCAAAGAAAAAGGCATATGGGTGAAATCCACAACACCTCCCCATCATCTCTTGCTCCCCACGAAGTCCGAGTTAAAGTATTAAAGCGGTTATGCACGTAGAAGAGAAGCAGTTTCCTATCAAAACACGGACTTTACAGATGTCCGCAGTTAAGCACAAGACTGTTAATAAGAGTTTTAATTTGATTAGAAGTGGGAAAGACACTTATCCCCATTTTTATCAAAGAGTAGTTATGTAACTTCATTATAAGTATGACTCGGGAGACCGAGAAACTGTTGGTTAGATTTTGTTTTGTTGCTAGATCTTTGAAGGCCGTAAATACTCTGTTTTTAAGAATTTCTCCTTTAATGAAATAAACATCATTTTATTGCACGAGCTGAGTCAATATTAAGTAGATTTGCATGCTACTCTGGTGGTAGCGGGCCCCTGCTACCTGAGGAGCTTTGTTCATATAATTTAGATAAGTAATTTAGCCTCATTTCATTCCTAGTTTAATTGACTTTCTGAACTTTGGGTTTTATATTCATTTGCATTAGATGCTACAGCTTAGTCTCGTTCTTACGTACTCTTCCAAAATATCACTAATGTCGAATGAGGTGTGACTCTAGTATTTTAGGAGTTAGTTTTATGTTCTTATGCTCAATTACATCGGTTGTACAGCTAGTCATGATCTTATAAACTCTTCCAAAATATCACTAATTTCGGATGGGACATAGCTCTGGTGTTTTAGAACTTTGTTGTGTTTTGTTGAATTGTATGATTTCATGCTCATTTACATAACATGTGGCAGCCAGTCCTGTTCTACAAACTATTCCAAAATACCACTAATTCTGAATGAGACAGAGCTGAAACATTTTAGTGATTAGTTGCATCTTTAGTCTAGTTGTAGCACTCTAGAGGTAGATGTCATTTAGTTTAATTCTGTCACTATATTTCAAGTTTGATAATGGCACTCTAGTTCAGTTTTAATTCACTGCATTTCAAGTTAGATTAGTGGCATTCTAGTTCAATTTTGTTCACTATATTTCAAATTAGGTTAATGGCACTGTAGTTTAGTTGTGGTTACTATGTTTCAAGTTTGATCAATTACATTCTCAGTGTTTTCCATTGTTCTTTAAGTAGTATTAATTGTTAACATCAAATTCCACGACCTTCATTATTTACAAAACTTCTTTTGTTCTGACTTTCTATTAATACATCATCATCTGGACAGGAGTTAGTAATATCAGTTTAAGGCCTTGAGTATTCTACAATCCTTTGCAAATTCACAATTAAACCTTTCTTTTCAAAAACTATTTTAGAAAATCTCTAACTTTTGGATGAGGTTTACTAGTGACAAGCTGAGTTGTAGAATGGAGTAATATTAGCATTACAAGTTAATTTAGAGTAGAAATATTATTGTGCTACAAATAATCTCTTTTCAATTGTGTTCCAATAAACCTCTAGCCATGAACAACGTAGTGAGAAATAGATACCTAGGCACATATAGTGCACCACACTTCAACAGTTTACTAACCCTGGTTGATAATTTATGACCTCAATTTAGGAACACTAAGTTGAGCACAACAAGTGGTATCAGAGCATAATCTTTGCTTAGCCTGTGAAGTTTCAGCCAATATGCTATAAGAAGAGGGAGAGAAGGAGAAGAGATCTAAAATCATGGAAGGAATGAGCTTTGTCTCATCACTTTTCATATCTATGAAGAACCTATCTAAGGAGGTTAAGAAGATGAAATGAGAAAGATACAATGATACATCTAGAGGGATTCAAGAAGGAGAAGGTCCTTATAGTTCCTATTCTCAGAAGAAATAACTAGTGTTACAAAAATCTCCAAAGCATGACACTATGCCCTTTCATTTTGAGGAAGAATACAAGAGGCATGGAGATAGAAGGCACTTGGAACATGAGATCCTGAGTGGATACCTTGCAAAATATAAGTCTCAACCTAGAGCTTTCAAGGAGACTCTAACTCTTCCACGGTGTATACAGCTTGAAGAAGAAAGGAGGTCTTGCAGCAATAGGAGAATGAGGGGAAATATATTTTTATTATCTACTTTTGATGGGTCATCCACATGTACAGCAAGGGCTTGGGTATTGAAGTTGGATGCATTCTTCCTACTACATCCAGTGGTAGAAAGGAAGGTTGTTGAGATTGCAGCACTGCACCTTGAGGGTGAAGCAAACATTTGGTGGTTTAGCCATTTGAGCCATGCAAGAGTGACTACTTTTGCAGATTTCACTCAAAGCTTGATCGAAAATTTTTATAAGAAGGAATCAAAGGAAGAGCAGCCTTCACCACCACTTGAAGAGACTTGTACCAGCATTGATACAACTATGGTAGAGTAGCAATTATCATCAACAATTGGGGGATCCAACTAATTGAAGGGAGGAACTGTTGCAGTCATACAAAATGTTCCCAAGCTTCACCAAGGTATGCATAAGTTTCCACTTTCTATTATTTCAACACATCTTATGGATGGTTGTGGAAATATGTCATTGCATGACCAAGGGTCAAAACATATTGTTGATTTGGAGCAGTCGACTTTCATTGCTCTGTGAAACCTTGAGTTGTTCAAGGAGAGGATAAAAAATCATCCTAGTGTATCATTATTGAGATTCAAACAACACTTTGGGTTGGGGTGTGGATTTTTGGAGGATAGAATGATATTTTACCTAAAAAATCAAATGCAGAACTATATGTTCAACATTGAGCTTGAGCATGATACAACAAATACACCATTGGGAAGATCAACAATGTTGTCATTGAGCTGCATTGATGAGTTGGGGGACCAATTATTATTAGAGCATTATGATGACCATTACACTTGTGTGACATTGGATGAGAAGATGATCAATGAGAGACACTTTGTCTTTCATAATTGTGATGGATCTATTTGCATGAGCATTGTACATGCCTAAGAGGAGGTTTTGCGTTCAGCATACCTGGATCCTTATGGATCCAATATGCTCATTGGTGTGGGGTATTTTCTGGGAGATCTCAAAGAGGTTTCATTTCAACATCCCATGAAATGAAAAGGTAGAAATCTGATGTGGGAGTATGGTATTCTCCATCGGAGGAGTACCAAGATCAAGCATGGTGGGAGACACCCACATCTAGATGAATGGGTGTGGAAGGTGAGCAAGCGGTTGTGAACCACTTGCATATTTATGACATAGGGCAGCAGGAGGCATGGCTACGTTGGCTACTCCTGAAAGAGTTTGGCCATCATGTGACATATCCTTCTTCAAAAGGTATGTTGGTGGAGGAAACTTGGCAGGACACTTGCCTCATATGGCAGCAAGGATTTTGGGTGCATTGTGTTGATATGACATTCTTTATGTCAATCATCATATCTTTACCTTATGATTTGTATGATGGAAGTGTGAGGGAGCAACAAGAGTTATTGTTGCTTTGGCTACTCTTGGGAGAGTATGGGAAGATTTTCTTCCATACTTGGCATGATATTTCAGGAGAAAGGGATGGCACAATCAAAATGCAAAGAGGCTACCCTTCAACATTGGAGGATAAGGAGGTATTTCCACATAGGAAGGGTATCTCCACACATAGCAACATGATTGTGGATGAATTTATCATATTGCATGTCAAAGAAGGAATTCATGGAGTGACAAGAGCCTTATCACTAACGCCAATAGCTTTGTCACTTAGGAGTATGTTTCTATTGATGGAGTGTTGCAAGGGGAGTATGCATCCCTTCACTTTGCAGACTTTTATGAGAATATTATCATGGGAGGACTCATCCATGTAACTCACTTTCATCCTACTCACTATGCACGGTAAGAAATGTATTTATGTACTTATTGATCATTTCATTGAGTATTTGCATTATCTCACCATCTATGTACAGTGCACTGCTCCACAAGAGGCCAAGATTATTTTTGGGTTTCATGGTCATTCTAGGACCAACACTTATGATGGAGATAACCATTCTCTACATGACTTTGCGCAAGTGTGTTGTTATTCTTGTCATGCTCAGCTGATATATAATACTATTTACTACCTCGTAGTAGATGAGAAAACATGCACAACTAGAAACTTGTTGAATGACAACTTGCCACATGATGTTCTAAAATAGCAGTTGGAAAGACTGCGCTATATCCACTGGAAAAACCATTGGGACAATAAAAACTTGCACCTAACCTTAAAAAATTTTCTGATTTGGATACCATATGGTGATTATGTACCATTTTTTTTGTATGGGATGGATTGGGCCAACATGATTCATGATTATATGAAGATGATCTTTGAATATCCAATATTCTTCTTGCCACTTGAGGGCAACAATATTGCATCCAAAGATCGGCAACTACTCTGCACTTATCATAAGTGGAGAGAGATATAGCATGGGGTAGGGTATTTTTCCTACCATGTTCATGTATTCAACCCACCTACATTGCAGAAGCCCAAGATGGAGGAGATTTTTCATGAGTTACCATTTTGGAGGGTGGCTCATTTTGTGTGGATGATAGCTTAGGGATGGGAGATTCACATGGGGATGATATATCCTGATATATATTTGATCTCATGCCTCAAGAATGCCTCTACATATATCATATCTCACGCCTCCATGGGTGTTTTACTTCTACACGATGATAGCTATTTGGGATGGTTACCAAAAGCTAACCTGTATATTTGGGAGGGGAAACTTGGAGATATATTGATGAGACAACATCTTGTTCCTTGGATGAATTTATCATATGAGGATCCTACAAGAGGAGGAGAGGAGGACCTTCAGTTCTATCCTTGCATTTTCTTGAGGACAAGCAACATTTGGGAGGGGAGGATTGTAATATTCCTAAATTAGCATGTAGCTAATTGGAATATTAATTTTTCTCTTAACCTATAGTTAGATGAATAAATGGGTAGGGAGGCCCATAAATCATTTTAGCAGCAATAAAATCCCTCTTAATGTGAAAAGGGATCATATTCATAGCTAGAAAAAACACCCTCATTTGTGAACAAGGGCTAATGCATGGAGACAAGGTCAAGTTTGACCAAATCAATAGAGATGTAATGGAGGGAGTGAATCATCAATAGAGACAGCCAGTATGAATGTGGATTAGTTTAGATATATATATAAAATTTGTATTGAAGACCCTTATGTGTGAAAAGGGCTGGAGTAGGTTGAAGAGGTCAATTTTGACTAAATCAAACAACGATGTTATGGAGGAGTGGAATTAATTATGGGAAAACGCAGTTTTGGAGGGAGATTGATTGTGAGATGGTGGAAACCCTAATGAGTAGGACCCAAGGTGATAAGGCTCAAATTGTTTATAAGGAAGAGGATGGAAGCCATATGGGGTTATCTTATGAACTATATTTTGATATGTTTGTTTAGACTTTTGCTTTCTTCAGTTGTTTAGCTAAGATTGCTGGTGTTGTTTAGCACAAGGTATTCATGTTTATTAATTCCATGTCTTTCCTTGAGAGGCCTCTTGGGAGAGTCCTGATCTATCATTCCACACATCTGGAATTCTAGCCAAGCTTCAGTCTTCAGCTACAGTGCAACTTCTGCAAAAAATTGGGTTGTGTTGCAGGGTGTTGCAGTGGAGGGTTGAAAAACCCACTTTCTAAGCTAGTTTTCATAGGAGGAAGGATTCCTTCTCTTGGGAGATCCGTTTGGAGGGTTCTTGAGCACATTTTAGATCTTTGGCATCAAGCCAATATATTTCCATCGCCTACAGCATAATTTTAGTATGAAATTGTGTTATTTTGGAGGGAATCTTCAGTGATGGATCTTGTGGCTCTGTTAGAGTGTTTTCCTGTGATTGAAGGGTTCAGCCTTTCATTGGAGGAGACTTGTGAGTAGATATGCATCAGATCTATCTTATTACAGCCTCCTATCTTCATGTGCTTTAGTTTTCAGTGAATCTTCAGTCCTTGGGCTATATATCACCATTTATATTGGGTGTATTTCCAGAAACCCTTCGCGGGTTCTCTTGGAATTATATAAAGGAGACTAGATCTCATTTTTTGAGCGATATTGATTAATATATGAGCAGATCTATTTGTCTTTGTAATTTTTGAGTGAAAACCCTCATTAGACTACATTATCACTTGTTGTAGTATTTTTTTGTTGCAGTAGTTTTTGGGTTGCATTGTTTTTGGGAAAATCTAGTGTGGGAGACTTGTTTAACTCATCTATCATGATTTTTTTCTAATATCCTTTTGGATTTGGGTCCTATAATGAATAAAATAAGGGATCCATGAGATTTTATGAGTTATTAGAGCATATCTTTATGAAAAATTCATTTTATGTGCATGTATCGTTGATTTCCCCATTTGGAAATATTACACAAAGTAAGTGGCCCCAGTCCACGCATGCTTAGCTAAAATATTTTTCATTTTTCTAGTGTAACAGTTATTAGTCTTAGTTCAATTTTTTGCTCCAGGATTTGAGACTAGGATCAAATTGTCTTTAAAGAGAAAGTAATATTTGTTGATTTTTCACCTTTGGGTGATCCTAGGAAAGCATATTAACACTATCTATTGATAATTCACCATCTCCCTATAGTTGATCATTTAGATTAACTAGGAAGCATTGAAAGTAGCCCATATTCGCACATGTTTTTCTTTCAAGCAAGGAACAACCAAAAATAGATTAAATAGGGGATTTTAGAAAGTATCACCGCATATCCACATGTTCAAACTATGCGCTTTTTCACCTTTTTTTCACACACATTCACACCCTAAGTAAATTAAAGACACCTAAAAATAACTTAGCCAAACTCACTAAGCACTCCCTAGAGGGGCCATAAGAGAATTTATAGTTTAAGTTAGGATAAAGGGAGTAGGAATCCAATAAGCCGCCTTGGTTAGTCTACATCTTGAAACATAGAATTTGATCATTTAGGGAACTTTTAAATCTGTTTATCCGCCCACGACAAAGAAAACATGAGCATGGAAGATACTCGATTTATAGGGGGTTAAGCTTAGGTCCAGTGTGTTCGGTATTATTCAAGGCTACCTGACTCATCTAATACTCAGTAATGGTCACTGAATTACCAATAATATCAAGACTCAAACTCTTACGTGGGATGACGGTACTTAGTGGCCAAAACTAGGGCATACTTCCCTATAGGTGATGGTGCATAAGACACTAGATCCTCTACCCTTTCGTTGGTTGCTTTTCTTCGGTTGATTGGGGGTGTTGCCAGTTCTTTCAGGACTTTTTTCCATCATCCGCAAGATATATTATCAAGGATCAGTTACATTTTAGCTTGTGAGGATGATTAGGTATTCTAGGATTTGAGTATCATATGCAAATAACAAAAAACCATATTTTTTGATCGACTAGTCACGTAGGATTAATCTAAAGGGAAAATTTATCTTTTATTTTTGCTTTGTTTTATGTATGTGATCATATTATTTCTTTGATTATAATATCTATCCTCTCAATTATTTCCAAAACCATACCTATTCGATGCCAGAACAAACTCAACGGGACCTCGTCGATCTAGATGTCTTTAGGACCCGCCCCCATTACTGGGAGGGGTTCCAAGTCCTTCACCATTTAGGTGTCAAAGACAGAAAAATGCCACCCTTATTGGTTCATACTTTATTGGGGCATCATTATTTGGGAACCCTCGTCAATCGCCTAATGGCACACTGGTGAACACCCCCACAGGGTCACCACATACTACTCCTCCCACAACCCCCAGGGGTTAGAGGAGTGCCACCCATTCGAGAAGCCAGGTGAAAACACAACAAGGTATGTTGCAAAAAAACCCTATTCTTAACCAGAGCATTTTTTTTTCACAAATTTCAATTACTACAAACTCGTAATCACCTTTCTTAGCTTCGTTAAATCTACCAAATTTAACCAAGTTGACAAATGACCCCATTGCACACAACCCCACATGGCCTCCCATGCCCACAAAGCTCCCTTTAGACATTCCAAATTTTTAAGGGAAGCAAGTAGAAGACCCCGGAAATCATGTTATGACTTTCTACCTGTGGTGTTCTTCAAACAACGTCGTTGATGATACTATTCGACTAAGACTATTTCAACGCACCCTAACTGAAATAGCCGTGAAATGGTATGTGGAGCACCCCTCTGCTACACATGAAACCTTTAGTGCCCTTGCTACTGCATTCCTGACCTATTTTCAACTACCCACCCACCATGATTCCAGAATTGAATTACTGACCCACTTTAGGAAAAAACCTGTCGTCCATATCTTAGACCTTCTCCACGAATGGCGATGGTGTCGTAATTTGTGCAAAGATAAACTCGACGATCAATTTCTGTTAGAATTGTTTCTGAAAACTCTCACTGTAGAGATTTCAAGGTATGTGGTGAAAAAAAAGGCCATATTCTAAGAGGACACCATCAGTAATGCCCAACAACTCGAGCTGATTTATACACAGTCAGGGTATATTTACAATATCCTACCTAACACCCCGCGCCTACAAATATACAGAGAATTTCTAGTCACGTCGAACTCCATAGAGGTTTAATTGGGTCATTGAACCAAAATCACCTAATCAGCAGTGTTCCATACCTCGGTTACACATATGATTTTACCCAAAACATACCATAACTCGACTACCAAAGTCATCTTGCGCTTCACAAAATTTTACCAGTAGGGCATCATCGTACCACCATCAACATGAAGGACCCTATCCTCTAGCTCAGGGGACCCAATATGCACCTAGACATGTTGATGTAAGATCTTCCCCCAACATCTATTTATAATCTAGGGACAAGGACCGCAATATGCCCAGTCCCTAGCACAAAACCCACCCATGTATAATAATGCACAAGTGAAATTTTTGAAACCTTACCAAGCACAACCGCACCAACCATACAATTAGGAGAATGAAAATTTTCCTCCCAAAGCGCTAAGAAAAAAGGAAAAAATAATCCTAAAGGAAATGTTGGACAGGGGGGCAACAATCAACAATGCCCTCCGTGATCTCAGACTAGAGGCAACTCCATCTGAAATCAAAACCAAGAACCAAGTAACCCCCAAAGATAGAACAAGTGGGAAAATATTTGGACAAACCACTCTTGTTCAATTTGTAGCGAGTACAACAATTACAATCCCCACTGTCCTAACCTCCCTCAGCTAAAGAAGCTTCAAGGAAACCATGGAAAAGGGGGATCCTCCTAGCAGACAATAGTTATGCAGGAGCCTCTCCCCCATCAAGGGACTTTTAGCACTCAGCAAAAACAAAAATCTCCTGACTATTCCAGAAAGAATAACCATGAAATCTACATGACTAGAAAAAAAATGTTTTTTAGAAACAGAACCAAAATTACGATACCCCACCAGACACTAATTCATTAGGGGCTAGTACAAGTGCACCAATAGCACCTTTGACCATATCAAATATGCCTATTGAGCCTTTGCCAAAAATGGCTAAGGGACCAACTCGGCAGGTAGAAAACCATTCCAAAACAACCCATAACTATATCATTGTGGATGGTCTAGCTCAATCTCCCATCGCTATGTTAGCTTTGGAGGTATTACAATCATGCTCAAAGCAGAGGAGAGCCTTAATTTCTACATTAGGCACCATGGACCTTGCTGATTCGTGCTGGATGGATTTTTATTTAGATAAATCCACCCCTACTCTTCCCTCAATGGTCACCTTTTAGATACCAGTATCAGTTCAAAACATCACCATCCACCGAAGTATAATTAAAGAGGGTGCATCCACATGAATCATGTCAAAGAAGGTCTGGCAGAAGTTAGGGTCTCCCGAACTAAAGCCATCAGACATCACGCCTAGAGCATACGATGGATACCCTTCTGCCCCAATCAGTATCTACCAAAATTTCTTGGTCTGCTTAGCTGGAAAGATGATCCTTATAGACATCAATGTCTTGGATGCTCAACTAGATTATAATATACTCCTTGGCTGGAGTTATATGTATGCCATGTCAGCCATAGCCTCCTTCGTCTTCCAAACAATGATGTTCCCCCATGAGGATCCCATCATTACTATCGAACAATTGACATACATCAAAAATTGACCCCTAAAAAATATTGATTTCATTCTACCCTACGTAGAAACAGTTGCCAAGACTCTCACACAGTACCAAGAATATGGTCCCGGCCAGTTCAAACCATCATCCATCGTAGGGTCATTCCTAGTAGATCCCCCCATTATACCAGAGTCATCACCGACTGTCACAAAAGCCACGGTGTACATGATGTCCACATCAAGCACCAAAGCTAGTAAAGACAGATAGATGAGAAGTAATAACACCGAGTCTTTAGCTACAACGACCTCTCTAGATTACGCCACCTCCCAAACTCCTTTTCTCTAGCCTCCAGCTGGTTTTGTATCCCAGCAGGTCTTGGCCACTATGATATTACCAAACGTATCCTTTTCAATCCTAGTTTGGTACCTGCTTCCACCTACTAGGATGAGAGCCACACACATCACCTCTATAGGGTTAGTACCCCTCAATCCTGAGGAGGCCCCACTCGTTCAGGGGACTGTCACAAACATCCTTGCGCAGGAAACTCCTACCACAAAATAGATTATTATGACCAAGAACACTAATAGAAGAGGAAAGAAGGTAGAGAATCCTAAAATACAACTGAAATCACTTCCCTGCACCATATACAACGTGGTAGGCCACCCTACACACATCTACATAGAGCTCATCTAATTAAAATTTCTCCTTAGCTTTATGGTAGACATCACAACAACAAGTTCCCGTAAAAAGGAACCTATAACCAAAAATCAAGGCAAGGCATTGCATACCAATCACTCATGCGCTATTTGTGGCATTTATGGGCATTACACCTATCATTTCCCAGATATTTTGCGATAAAGGGATGCCTTACATGCCATTGAGCCATCATCCCACCATCCAGTTAGCTAGAGATGAACCTTGAGTCATTCTACACCTACATGAGGAAGATAAGTCACCAGGAAGACAGCCATTTCTTCCTCCTCCCCCCAAGCCACCATACACCTACCAGGAATAGGGGAACCTGGTCGCCTCATCCACATGTGTCAATTATTATAGATGTTTTGATTGAGTCTTTGGCCCAACGTCACCCAGGCAGCAGTAATCTGTAACACTAGGATTATCACTTCATAAACACCCGAAGGAGGTACCACACATTCACACCTACGAAAAAATAAATTTTCATTGCCCACAGGCATTCCCTCTCTCATATTCATTTTTATAATATGTATTTCAATAATATTTGAGTAATGAAGATGCTTTCACTTGGGGTATGTTTTTGCAGGTATTGTGCAAACCATACATCGCTCCATCCATAAAAAACCCCAGAGTAGGTATCATTCTACCCTCAGCATGATAGATTCCCAGAAGAACTGTGCATATCCTCACATCATTTCTCGACAAGAAATCAACCATAGGTTCCAAGCATCCATCCATGTTTATCATCACCCCACCTTGGACATGATAAACATCCTTGTTGGTCGGTAGAGCCTCCCCTCCATGGTGCCCGTCACCCACAGTAGACAATATATCACAAAACTAACGATGCCATGGCCATACCACATTAGTCCAGGAAGCATCTCATGTGTGTTTCACTCACTATTCATCAGGTTAATTTTTACGATATTGAAATAGAACCCCTTTCCCGGACTACCAGGTTTTTGAAAGCAAATCAAAAGTGTGCTCCCATGCCTCACATTTGGCGTACCATACCTCCATCAGCATAGCCCATCTATGACATTTTCCATCTGCTTCATCAACCTGACACATGAGAAAAACCAATGCATCCCCCAACGTCAGAAAAACACCTTCCTCACATCATCAATGAGAGAACACTTTAATGTTTTGGGGCACCTGTCACTGTGTTTTGTACAAACCAAACTATAGTATTCCCAAATGGGGAAGCAACAATACATGAACACAATAATGGAAATAAGAGTGAGTAAATCAACTCACCATGATATGAGACAAATTTACAGCCATGTTATTAAACATATCAGCAAATAATAGGCATAAGATCTTGAGGATCAAGTCACTCAAGCAATACCAAACAAGCCTCCATAAGCAAAATATGCAATCACATGAGAAATAGTTTCCATAAAAATGCCCTGAGCTAAGACAATATAGTTTTAGGGCATAAACTACTGCATAAATATAGATCAATGTAGATCTATTTTTATATAGCTTAAATAATGTTAGGAGTGAAGATCAAGCCTCCCAGTCACCTTTCCAAGAGAACTCGGGAAGGGTTTCCTAAAATGTACCCAAATACAAATGGTGATCTACAGCCCTAGGACTGAAGAGTCACTGCAAACTAAAGCTCATAAAATAGAAGCCCAAAATAATATGGATTTGATGTAAATCTCCTCAAGGGTCTCCTCCAATGAAAGGATGAACCCTTCACCTACAGGAAAATGCTCTAAAAGAGCCAAAAGACCCTCTTCTGAAACTGCCCTCCAAAATAACGCAATTCCCAACTAAAACTATTCTATGAATGATGGGGATAGGTTTTCTTGGTGCCAAAGATCTGAAATGTGCCCTAGAACCCTCCTTGTTGATCTCCCAAGCGAAGGAATCCTTCCTCCTATGGAAACTAGCTCAGAAAGTGGGTTTCTCAACCCTCCACTGCAACACCCTGCAACACAGCAAAAATCTGAATAGAAACTACGTCGTAGCTGAAGAATGAAGCTTGGCCAGAATTTTGGATGTGTGGATATGATATATCACTACTCTTCGAAGGTGCCTCTCAAGGAAAGAGGTGGGATTCCCACTGGGGAACACCATGTGCTAAAAAACACTGCAATCTTAACTAAACAGCTAAAGAGAGCAAGAAAGTCTAAATAGACATATCAAAATAATAATCATAAGCTAACTCCATATGGCTACCATCCTCTTTCTTATAAAAAATGTGAGCCTTCTCAACTTGGGTCCCACTCATTAGGGTTTCCACCATCATGCAATGAATCTCCCTTCAAAACTGCGGTTCCACCATTAATGACACTCCTCCATAACATCGTTGCTTGATTCAGTCAAAGTTGAACAAGTATTCATGATCCAATCCCTTTTCACGCCTAAGGGTCTTCAATCTAGCTTTTAGATGACGCCTATTCACACTAGGAGTGTCTTTTATTCCTACTAAGGAGATTTATGGGTCTCCATACCCTCTTATTCTTCTATCTAAGAGAAAAATTAAAATTTAATATTCCAATTAGCTGTATGCTAATTTATAAATAATACAGTCCTCCCCTCCCAAATATGGCTTTTCCTCAAGCAACTGCAAGTACAGAACTAAATATCCTATTCTCTTCCTCTTGTAGCATCCTCATATGATAAGTTCCTCCAATGAAAAAAATGCTCTCTCATCAATATGTCCTCAATCTGCTCCTCGCAAGTGTATAAGTATGGCTTTGGTGAAAAATCCAAATGGCTCTCATTATGAAAAAATGGGATATCCATGGAAGCAACTATATGTGGTCTAGGGGCCTTCTTGAGGCATGGAATCTGAAATATATGGGGAACCATCATCCCATGTGAAGCCTCCATCCCCAAGATATCATCCACAGAAAGTGAGTCACCCTCCAAGATAGTAACTCCTGAAATATCTCCTCCACCTTAGGCTCCTACAAAGAAGGTGGGTTGCACAACTAAATATGATGGATCAAATTTTCCATCCCATGTTGTGTCTCTCTCCACTTATGATAAGTATAGAGTTTTTTCTAAATATGCGTTACAATAATGTTTCCTTCATGGAGCAAAAACGCAATAGGATCCTTAAAGATCCACTCTTTGGTTTTTGCCCAAATCATCCCATATAAAGTGAATATGTCATTATCATCATATGGAATCCAAATGAGAGAAGTAATGAAGGTTTTAGATAGTTTTGGAAGGTACCAAAAAATTTTCAAGTAGTTACAGCACAGTTTTCCCAAATGCGGTTTTAGAACATGATGTGGCAAGTTGTCTCCCAACAAATTGCTAGTTGCGCATTTCATCACATTTACTAGTGAATAGTAAATGGAATTGTATATCAGATAAGTATACAGGAAATAGTTCGACACTTGCCCAAATACATACAAGAAATGGCTCTCTCCATTATAGATGTTGGTCCAAAAATGACCATGAAGCCCAAATAGAGGCTTGTCGTCTTGTGGAGCAATGCACTGTATAGAGATGGTAAGAGAATGCAAACAATAGGTTAGATAAGCAGTCAGTGTAAAAACACAATTCTTACCATGTACTTGGAGTAATCTAATAATAATATCCATGAATGAGCCCTCCATAGTGGTATACCATACTCTCATGAAGAGGAATGAACTAAGTGCTGCATGAAGATATTTCTTCTTATGCTTGGAAAGCCAAGTCAAGAAGATCATATCATGGTAATATATGTCTCTATCCACTACTCCATCACTCTCTTCTCCTATTTGTCCTTCAAGTGCATCTTATGTGAAGTGATCCTAGGAACACTCCATCAACAACCCCAAGCTCCCAAATGACAACGTTTTTTGCCTTTGTAATAAGGCTCCTCTCATCTCATAGCTCCATTATTTGACATACCACATGCCAAAGCAACCAATAATAATGCTTCTATATATGGGAGATTACTTCCAAAGTTGAAGTACCTCCTGATCCACCAAGGCTAAGGAGTAACCCCTTTGCACCATGATAGTGCCATCACCCATTCCTACAACATTATGCAAAGTATCGAAGGAAATTAGTATTCATGATCCAATCCATTTTCACATCTAAGGGTCTTCAATCCAGCTTTTAGATGACCTATATTCACACTAGCAGTGTCTTTTATTCCTAATAAAGAGATTTATGGGTCTCCATACTCTCTTATTCTTCTATCTAAGAGAAAAATTAAAATTTAATATTCCAATTAGTTGTCTGCTAATTTAGAAATACATTCCTCCCATCCCAAATGTGGCTTGTCCTCAAGCAACTACAAGGATAGAACTAAATATCCTTTCCTCTTCTTCTTATAGCATCTTCTCATTGAGCAATGAATTTCTCATCAAGAAATATATATCGATAAGATGCCTCTCATCAACCATCTGCCTATCCTCTGCTATACAAGTAGAAAAGTCATTGGAATGCTCCAATAATGGCTGGGCCCCCAACTCATCACTACTGCTCAATGACAACACTGCTGATCTCCATAATGGCACATCTACTATCTTAAGATCATGCTCAATGTTGAACACATAGTTCTGCATGGCATGGTTAAAGATAGTACTCATCCCTTCCTCCATGAATATACACTCCAACCCTAAGAGTTGTGTGTAGCTCAACAATGATACACTAGGATTGCTGTATATATCCTCCTTGAAAAAATCAAGGTTGCTCAGTGCAGTGATAGTCTGCTGCTTCAAATCATCAATGTGGTTTGAACCTAGGTCATGCAGTAGTACATTCCCACAATCCTCAGTATGATGTGCTGAAATAATGGAAGGTGGAAACATGTGCATACCTTGGTGAGGCTTGGGAACATCTTGTACTACTACAAGGGTTCCTCATTCTGGTGCGATGGCTTCCCCAACTACTGATGATGATGGCTGCATCAGCACTGGTACAAGTCTCCTCCTCCTCATGCATCTCTAGAATAGTGCATGGGACTCTAAATGTCAGGAGATGAAGAACATATTGCAAATATGCAAGGGTTATTTCTGTTGATGCAAGTGCTCCTATAGAAAGTGGTGGTGAAGGCCTCTTCTCCTATGATTTCTTCTCGTCAAACTTCTTGATCAAACTTTAGGTAAAATCTGCATATTCAGTCACTTTTTCATGACTCAAATGGCTGTAACACGAAATGTTTTCTTCACCCTCAAGGTGCAGCACTGCAATCTCAACAACTTCTCTTTCTACCACTAGATATAGTAGGAATAATGCATCCAACTCCATTCCCCAAACTCGTGCTGTGCATGTGGATGACCCATCAAAGCTAGACAATAGAGACCTATTTCCCTATTTTATTCTATTTCTACAAGGCCTCCTTTCTTCTTTGAGCTAAATAATTTGTGGGAGAGTTATATTTTCCTTGAAAGCTCTAGGTTGAGATTTATTATCTGCAAGATACTCACTTAGAATCTCATGATCTAAGTGTTATCCATATTCATGCCTCTTTCCTTCTAAAGGAAAGGTCATAACATGTTTATTTGCAGCTCTATGCAATACCAGATCTTGTTTCTGTTGATAGTAAGTAATTGGACCTTCCTTGCCTTGAAACCCTAGTGTGGTTTCACTTCATTTCTCCATTTTTATTTGCTTAACCTCCTTTGTGAGGTCCTTCTTAGATCTAAAAAGATATGAGATAAAACTCATTCTCTCCATCATTCTGATCTCTTCCTTCATATCCTGATAGCATCATGGCTGAGATCCACAAGCTGCACCAAGATTATGCTCTAATACCACTGTAGTATTCCTAAATAGGGAAGAAGTAATACATGAACACAACAATGGAAAGAACAATGAATAAATGAACTCACCATGATATGAGACAAATGTACAGCCATCTTATTAAACATATAAGAAAATCATAGGAATAAGATCTTGATGATCAAGTCACTCAAGCAATACCAAACAAGCCTCTACAAGAAAAATATGCCCTCACATGAGAAATAGTTTCCATACAAATGCCTTGAGCTAAGACAACATAATTTTAGGGCATAAACTGCTTCATAATGATATATCAATGTAGATCTGATGTTATATAGCCCAAATAATGTTAGGAGTGGAGATCCAGCCTCCTAGTCACCTTTTCAAGAGAACCCGTGAAGGGTTTCCAAAAATACACCCAAATACAAATGGTGATCTACAGCCCTAGGACTGAAGAATCACTGAAAACTAAAGCTCTTGAAATAGAAGTTTGAAATAATATGGTTCTGATGTAGATCTTGTCAACGGTATCCTCCAATGAAAGGATGAACCCTTCACCTACAGGAAAACGCTCTAAAATAGCCAATAGATCCTCCTCTAAAAATTCCCTCCAAAATAATGCAATTCTTAGCTGAAACTACATTGTGAAAGATGGGGATAGGTTGACCTAGTTCCAAATATCTAAAATGTGCCCCAGAACCCTCCTTTTTGATCTCCCAAGAGAAGGAATCCTTCCTCCTATGGAAAACTAGCTTAGAAAGTGGGTTTCTCAACCCTCCACTAGAACACCCTGCAACACAACACATAGCTAAAGAATGAAGCTTGGATAGAATTTCGGATGTGTGGAAATGATAGATAAATACTCTCCTAAGAGGCCTCTCAAAGAAAGAGGTGGGATTCCCTCTCAGGAACACCCTGTGCTAAACAACACTACAATCTTAGCTAACTCCATATGGCTGCAATCCTCTTCCTTATAAACAGTGTGAGCCTTCTCAACTTGGGTCCCACTCATTAGGGTTTCCACCATAATGCACTCAATCTCCATCCAAAACTGTGATGTTCCACCATTAATGCCACTCCTCCATAACATCGTTGTTTGATTTGGTCAAAGTTGACCAAGTATTTGTGATCTACTCCCTTTTCACATCTAGGGGTCTTCAATCGAGCTTTTAGATGACCTCTATTCACGCTAGGAGTGTATTTTATTCCTAATAAGGAGATTTATGGATCTCCATACCCTCTTATTCTTCTATCTAAGATCAAAATTAAAATGTAATATTCTAATTAGTTGTCTACTAATTTAGAAATAATACATTCCTCCCCTCCCAAATGTGGCTTTTCCTCAAGCAAGTGCAAGGATAGAACTAAATATCCTCTCCTCTTCCTCTTGTAGCATCCTCATATGATAAGTTCCTCCAATGAAAACAATTCTCTCTCATCAATATGTCCTCAATCTGCCCCTCCCAAGTGTATAAGTATGGCTTTGGTGAAAAATCCAAATGGCTCTCATTATGAAAAAGTGGGATATCCTTGGAAGAAAATATATGTGGTCTAGAGGCCTTCTTGAGGCATGGAATCTGAAATATATTGGGAACCATCATCCCCATGTGAAGCCTCCATCCCCAAGCTATCATCCACAAAAAGTGAGTCACCCTCCAACACTGTAACTCCTGAAATATCTCCTCCACCTTAGGCTCTTGCAAAGAATGTGGGTTACATAACTGAATATGATGGATAAAATTTTCCATCCCACCTTGTCTCCCTCTCCACTTATGATAAGTGTAGAGCTATTACTAAATATGGGTTGCAATAATGTTACCTTCATGGAGCAAAAAGGCAATAGGATCCTAAAACATCCACTCTTTTGTTTTTGCCCAAATCATCCCATATCAAATGAATATGACATTATCATCATATGGAATCCAAATAAGAGAAGTAATGAAACTTTTACATAGTGCTGAAAGGTACCAACAATTTTTCAAGTAGTTACAGTGAAGTTTTCCCAACTACAGTTTCAGAACATAATGTGGCAAGTTGTCTCCCAACAAATTGCTAGTTGTGCATGTCATCACATTTACTAGTGAATAGTAAATGGCATTGTATATAAAGTGAGTATACAGGAAATAGTACAACACTTTCCCAAATCGATACAAGAAATGGCTCTCTCCATTATAGATTTTGGTCCAAAAATGACCATGAAGCCCAAATAGAGGCTTGCTTCCTTGTGGAGCAATGCATTGTATAGAGATGGTAAGAGAATGCAAGTACTGGGTTAGATAACCAATAAGTGAAGACACATAATTCTTACCATGTACTAAGAGTAATATGATAGTATATCCATGAACGAACCCTCCATATTGGTATGTGATACTTTCATGAAGAGGAATGAACTATGTGTTGCATGAAGATCTTTCTTCTTATGCTTGGAAAGCCAAGTCAAGAAGATCATATCATGGTAATAGATGTCTCCATCCACTACTCCATCACTCTCTTCTCCTATTTGTCCTTCAAGTGCATCTTATGTGAAGTGATCTTGGGAACACTCCATCAACAACCCCAAGCTCCCAAATGATAGTGTTGTTTTCCTTTATAATAAGGCTCCTCTCATATCATAGCTCCATTCATTGACATACCACATGCCAAAGCAACCAATCATAATGCTGTTATATATGGGAGATTCCTTCCAAAGTGGAAGTACCTCCTCATGCTTCAAGGCTAAGGAGTATCCCCTTTGCACCATGATAGTGTCATCACCCACTTGTGCAACATTATGCAAAGTATGGAAGGAAATTAGTCAATACTCCCCCAACAACATTCAAAGCAACAACAACTCTTGTTGCCTCCCTAAACCATCACCATATAAACTATGGAGCAACAACATGATGGCTGATATGAAAGATATCACATCACCCCAATATACCCACACTCCTTGCTTCCATATGATGTAAGTTCCATGCCAAGTTCCATCCACCAACCTACTCTTTGAAATAGAATGTGTCATATGATGAGCAAACTCTTTCAAGAGTAACCAATGCAGTCTTGCCTCTTGCTGCCCGGTGTCATAAATATACAAGTGGCTTCCCAACCTCTTGCTCATCAACATCACCCATCCAGCCAAGGGTTATTGTCTATCATCATGTCCAAAAGCGGCATCCCTCCAATGGATAATACCATCCTCCCAAATCATATTTTTGTCTTTTCATTTCATGGGATGTTGAAATGAAATCTCCTGGAGATCTCCAAATGAAGACCATTCCTCAATGACCAAGTTGATCCCATAAGGATCTAAATATTCTGAAGGAAAAATATTCTCATTGATTAATGAAGTGCTCATCAAGAAATATATATCGATAAGATGCCTACCATCAACCATCTGCCTATCCTCTGCTATACACGTAGATAGATAAGTCATTGTAATGCTCCAATAATGGTTGGGTTACCAACTCATCACTACTTCTCAATGATAGAGCTTCTGATCTCCATAATGGTGCAACTACTATCTAAAGATCATGCTCAATGTTGAACAAATAATTCTGCATGGCAGGGTTCAAGACAATACTCATCCCATCCTCCGAGAATCTACACTCCGACACCAAGAGTTGCATGATGCTTAACAATGATACTTTAGGATTACTGTATATCTCCTCCTTGAACAAATCAAGGCTTCTCAGTGCAGTGATAGTTTGCTACTCCAAATTAGTAATGTACTTTGACCCTAGGTCATGCAGTAGTACTTTCCCACAATCCGTCATATGATGTGCTAAAATAATGGAAAGTGGAAACATGTGCATAACTTGGTAAAGGTTGGGAACATATTGTAATGCTACAAGGGTTTCTCCTTCTGGTGTGATGGTTTCCCCAACTACTGATGATGATGTCTGCTCTTCTATGGTTGCATCAGCACTGGTACAAGTCTCCTCCTCCTCATGCATCTCTAGAATAGTGCATGGGACTCTAAATGTTAAGAGATCAAGAACATCTTGCAAAGATGCAAGGGTTCCTTTCGCTGATGCAAGTGCTCCTACAACAAGTGGTGGTGAAGGCCTCTTCTCCTGTGATTTATTCTTGTCAAACTTCTTGATCAACCTTTGAGTAAAATCTGCATATTCAGTCACTTTTTCATGACTCAAATGGCTGAACCATGAAATGTTTTCTTCACCCTCAAGGTGCAGCACTGCAATCTCAACAACTTCTCTTTCTACCAATGGATATAGTAGGAAGAATGCATCCATCTCCATTCCCAAAAATCTTTTTGTGCATGTGGATGACCCATCAAAGGTATACAATAGAAACTTATTGCCTTCTTTTCTTCTATTGCTGCAAGGCCTCCTTTCTTCTTAAGCTGAATGAACTGTGGGAGAGTTAGATTCTCCTTGAAAGCTCTAGGTTGGGATTTATATTCTGCAAGATACTCACTTAGAATCTCATGATATAAGTGTTCTCCATCTTCATGCCTCTTTTCTTCGAAAGGAAATGGTATATCATGTTTATTTGGAGCTCTATGCAATACCGAATCTTCTTTTTGTTGATAGTAATTACGTGGACCTTCCTCATCTTGAAACCCTAGTGTGGTTTCACTTCTTTTCTCCATTTTTATTTGCTTGACCTCCTTGGTGAGTTCCTTCTCAAATCTGGAAAGATATGAGATAAAAATCATTCTCTCCATCATTCTTATCTCTTCTTTAATATCATGATAGCATAATGGCTGAGATCCACAGGCTAAGCCAAGATTGTGCTTTGATACCACTATAGTATTCCCAAATAGGGAAGCAACAATACATGAGCACAATAATGGAAATAAAAGTCAATAAATCAAATCACCATGATATGAGAAGAATTTACAACCATCTTATTAAACATATCAAAAAATAATAGGCATAAGATCTTGAGGATCAAGTCACTCAAGCAATACTAATCAAGCCTCTACAAGAAAAATATGCCATCACATGAGAAATAGTTACCATACAAATGCCCTGAGCTAAGATAGTGTAGTTTTATGGCATAAACTGCTGCATAAAGATAGATCAATGTATATCTTCTGTTATATAGCTCAAGTAATTTTAGGAGTGAATATCTAGCCTCCTAGTCACCTTTCTAAGCAAACCCATGAAGGTTTTCCGGAAATGCACCCAAATACAGATGGTGAACTACAACCCTAGGACTAAAGAGTCACTGCAAACTGAAGCTCATGAAATAGAATTTTGAAATAATATGGATCAGATGTAGATCTCGTCAAGGGTTTCATCCAATGAAATGTTAAACCCTTCACCTACAGGAAAACACTCTAAAATAGCCAATAGATCCTCCTCTAGAACTGCCCTCCAAAATAATGCAATTCCCAGTTGAAAATATGTTGTGAATGATGGGGATATGTTTTCCTAGTGCCAATGATCTAAAATGTGCTCCACAACCCTCCTTGTTGATCTCCCATGAGAAGGAATCCTTCCTCCTATGGAAAAATAGCTCAGAAAGTGGGTTTCTCAAACCTCCACTGCAACACACTGCAACACAACACAAATATGAACAGAAAATGTGTTGTAGCTAAAGACTAAAGCTTAGACAGAATGACAGATGTGTGGAAATTATATATCAATACTCTCCCAAGAGGCCTCTCAAGGAAAGTGGTGGGATTCCCGCTCAGGAACACCGTGTGCTAAAGAGCACTGCAATCTTAGCTAAATAGCTGAAGAGAGCAAGAAAGTGTAAATAGACATATCAAAATAATAATCATAAGCTAACTCAATATGGATTCCATCCTCTTCCTTATAAACAACCTGAGCCTTCTCAACTTTGGTCAGATTCATTAGGGTTTCCGCCATCATGAAATAAATATCCCTCCAAAACTACGTTGTTCCACCATTAATGCCACTCCTCCATAGCATCGTTGTTTGATTTGTTCAAAGTTGACCAACTATTCATGATATAGTCCCTTTTCACACCTAAGGGTCTTCAATCCAGCTTTTAGATGACCTCTATTCACACTAGGAGTGTCTTTTATTCCTATTAAGGAGATTTATGGGTCTCTGTGCCCTCTTATTCTTCTATCTAAGAGAAAAATTAAAATTTCATATTCCAATTAGCTGTGTGCTAATTTAGAAATATTACAGTCCTCCCCTCCCAAATGTGGCTTGTCCTTAAGAAACTACAAGGATAGAACTAAATATCCTCTCCTCTCTCTCTTGTACCATCCTCATATGATAAGTTCCTCTAATGAACAAAATGCTCTCTCATCAATATGTCCTCAATCTGCTCGTCCCAAGTGTATAAGTATGCCTTTGTTGAAAAATCCAAATGGCTCTCATTATGAAAAAGTGGGATATCCATGGAAGCAACTATATGTGGTCTTGAGGCCTTCTTGAAGCATGGAATCTGAAATATATGGGAACCATCATCCCCATTTTAAGCCTCCATCCCCTAGCTATCATCCACAAAAAGTGAGTCACCCTCCAACAAGGTAACTCCTAAAATATCTCCTCCACCTTAGGCTCCTGCAAAGAAGGTGGGTTGCATAACTGAATATGATGGATCAAATTGTCCATCCCACATTTTCTTTCTCTCCACTTACGATAAGTGTAGAGCTTCTACTGAATATGGGTTGCAATAATGTTGCCTTCATGGAGCAAAAAGGAATTAGGATCCTCAAATATCCACCCTTTGGTTTTTGCCCAAATCATCCCATATAAAATGAATATGAATTTATCATCATATGGAATCCAAATGAGAGAAGTATTGAAGGTTTTACATAGTGCTGGAAGGTACCAACAATTTTAAAGTAGTTACAGCACAATTTTTCCAACTGTGGTTTCACAACATGATGTGGCAAGTTATCTCCCAAAAAATTGCTAGTTGTGAATGTCGTCACATTTACTAGTGAATAGTAAATGGAATTGTATATCAACTGAGTATACAGGAAATAGTACAACACTTTCCCAAATCCATACAAGAAATGGCTCTATCCATTATAGATGTTGGTCCAAAAATGACCATGAAGCCCAAATAAAGGCTTGTCGTCTTATGGAGCAATGCACTTTATAGAGATGGTAAGAGAATGCAAATACTGGGTTAGATAATCAATAAGTGAAAAAAAACAATTCTTACCATGTAATGAGAGTAATCTAATAATAATATCCATGAACGAGCCCTCCATAGTGGTATGCCATACTCTCATTAAGAGGAATGAACTATGTGTTGCATGAAGATCTTTCTTCTTATGCTTGGAAAGCCAAGTCAAGAAGATCATATTGTGGTAATAGATGTCTCCATCCACTACTCCATCACACTCTTCTCCTATTTGTCCTTCAAGTGAATCTTATGTGAAGTGATCCTGGGAACACTCCATCAACAACCCCAAGCTCCCAAATGACAATGTTGTTTTCCTTTGTAATAATGCTTCTCTCATATCATAGCTCCATTCTTTGACATACCACATGCCAAAGAGACCAATCATAATGCTGCTACATATGGGAGATTCCTTCCAAAGTGGAAGTACATCCTCATTCTCCAAGGCTAAGGAGTAGCCCCTTTGCACCATGATAGTGCGATCACCCACTCCTGCAACATTATGCAAAGTATGGAAGGAAATTAGTCCATACTCCCCCAAGAACATCCAAAGCAACAACAAATCTTGTTGCCTCCCCACACCATCACCATATAAACCATGGAGCAACAACATGATGATTGATATGAAAGATATCACATCACCCCAATATACCCACACTCCTTGCTGCCATATGATGTAAGTTCCATGCCAAGTTCCATCCACAAACCTACTCTTAGAAATAAAATTTGTCATATGATGACCAAACTCTTTCAAGAGTAACTAACGTAGTCTTGCCTCCTGCTACCTGGTATCATAAATATGCAAGTGGCTTCCCAACCTCTTTCTCATCAACATCTACCATCCAACCAAGGCAGAGTGTCTATCATCATGTCCAAAAGTGGCATCCCTCCAATGGAGAATATGATCCTCCCAAATCAGATTTTTTTCTTTGAATTTCATGGGATATCGAAATGAAATCTCCTGTAAATATCCAAATGAAGACCACTCCTCAATGACAAGGTTGATCCCATAGGGATCTAAATATTCTGAAGGAAAAATTTTCTCATTGAGAAATGAAGTGCTCATCAAGAAATATATATCGATAAGATGCCTCTCATCAACCATCTGCCTATCCTCTGCTATACACATAGAAAATTCATTGGAATGCTCCAATAATGGTTGGGCCCCCAACTCATCATAATTGCTTAATTAAAACATTGTTCATCTCCATAATGGTGCATCTACTATCTTAAGATCATGCTCAATTTTGAACACATATTTCTGCATGGCATGGTTCAAGACAATACTCATCCCTTCCTCCATAAATATACACTCCAACCCTAAGAGTTGTGTGCAGCTCAACAATGATACACTAGGATTACTGTATATATCCTCCTTGAAAAAATCAAGGGTTCTCAAAGTAGTGATAGTCTGCTTCTCCAAATCAACAATGTGCTTTGAACCTAGGTCATGAATTAGTACATTCCTACAATCCTCAGTATGATGTGTTGAAATAATGGAAGGTGGAAACATTTCCATACCTTGCTAAGGCTTGGGAACATCTTGTACTGCTACCAGGGTTCCTGCTTCTGTTGCAATGGCTTCTTGAACTACTGATGATGATGGCTGCTCTTCTATGGTTGCATCAGCACTGGTACAAGTCTCCTCCTCCTCATGCATCTGTAGAATATGCATGGGACTCTAAATGTCAAGATATCAAGAACATCTTGAAAAGATGAAAGGGTTCTTTCTGCTGATGCAAGTGCTCCTATAGCAAGTGGTGGTGAAGGCCTCTTCTCCTCTGATTTCTTCTCATCAAACTTCTTGATCAACCTATAGGTAAAATTTTCATATTCAGTAACTTTTTCATGACTCAAATGGCTAAAACAACAAATGTTTGCTCCACCCTCAAGATGCAACACTACAATCTCAACAAATTCTCTTTCTACCACTGGATATAGTAGAAAGAATGCATCCAAATCCATTCCCCAAACACTTGTTGTGCATCTGGATGACCCATTAATGGTAGACAATAGAAACCTATTTCGCTCTTTTCTTCTATTGCTGCAAGGCCTCCTTTCTTCTTTGAGCTGAATGAAATGTGGGAGAGTTAGATTTTCCTTGAAAGCTCTAGGTTGAGATTTATATTCTGTAAGATACTCACTTATAATCTCATGATCTAAGTGTTATCCATATTCATGCCTCTTGTATTAGAAGGTAAAGGGCATAACATGTTTATTTGGAGCTCTATGCAATACCGAATCTTCTTTTTGCTGATAGTAAGAAACTGGACCTTCCTTACCTTGAAACCCTAGTGTGGTTTCACTTATTTTCTCCATTTTTATTTGCTTGACCTCCTTGGTGAGGTCCTTATTAGATCTAAAAATATATGATATAAAACTCATTCTCTCCATCATTCTTATCTCTTCCTTAATATCTTGATAGCATAATGGTTGAGATCCACAGGTTGAGCCAAGATTATGCTCCAATACCACTGTAGTATTCCCAAATAGGGAAGCATCAATACATGAACACAATAATGGAAAGAATAGTGAATAAATGAACTCACCATCATATGAGACAAATTTACAACAATATTATTAAAAATATCAAAAAATAATAGGAATAACATCTTGACGATCAAGTCACTCAAGCAATACCAAACAAGCCTCTATAAGAAAAGTATGCCATCACGTGAGACATGGTTTCCATACAAATTCCCTAAGGTAAGACAACATAGTTTTAGTGCATAAACTACTGCATAAATATATATCAATGTATATCTAATGTTATATAGCTCAAATAATTTTATCAATGGAGATATAGCCTCCTAGTCACCTTTTCAAGAGAACCCGTGAAGACTTTCCGGAAATACACCGAAATACAAATGGTGATCTACAGCCCTAAGACTGAAGAGTCACTACAAAATGGAGCTCATGAAATATAAGTCTAAAATAATATGGATCTGATGTAGATCTCATCAAGGGTCTCCTCCAATGAAAGGATGAACCCTTCACCTACAAGAAAATGCTCTTAAATAGCCAATAGATCCTCCTCTAAAACTGCCCTCCAAAATAATGCAATTCCCACCTAAAACTACACTGTGAATGATGGGGATAGGTTGTTTTGGTGTGAAAGATCTAAAATGTGCCCAAAAACTGTCATTTTTTATCTCCCAAGAGAATGAATCCTTCCTCCTATGGAAAACTAGCTTAGAAAGTGGGTTTCTTAACCCTCCACTAGAACACCCTACAACACAACATAAATCTCAACAAAAACTGCACTGTAGCTAAAAACTGAAGCTTGGATAGAATTTAGGGTGTGTGGAAATGATAGATCAATACTCTCCCAAGAGAATTCTAAAATAAATGGGTGGGATTCCCTCTCAGGAACACCCTGTGCTAAACAACACCACAATCTTAGTTAAACAACTGAAGAGAGCAAGAAAGTCTAAATAGACATATCAAAATAATAATCATAAGCTAACTCCATATGCCTTCCATCCTCTTCCTTATAAACATTGTGAGCCTTCTAAACTTGGGTCCCACTCATTAGGGTTTCCACCATGATGCAACCAATCCCCCTCCAAAACTGTGATGTTCCACCATTAATGCCACTCCTCCATAGCATCGTTGTTTGATTTGGTCAAAGTTGACCATGTATTCATGATCCAGGTGCTTTTCACACCTAGGGGTCTTCAATAGAGATTTTAGATGACCTCTATTCACACTAGGAGTTCCTTTTATTCCTACTAAGGAGATTTATGGGTCTCCATACCCTCTTATTCTTCTATCTAAGAGAAAAATTAGAATTTAATATTCCAATTAGCTATCTGCTAATTTATAAATATTAAATTCCTCCCCTTCCAAATGTGTCTTGTCCTCAAGAAATTGCAAGGATAGAACTAAATATCCTCTTCTCTTCCTCTTGTATCATCCTCATATGAAAATTTCCTCCATTGAAAAAAATTCTCTCTCATCAATATGTCCTCAGTCTACTCCTCCCAAGTGTATAAGTATGTTGTTGGTGAAAAATCCAAATGGATCTCATTATCAGAAAGTGGTATATCCATGGAAGAAAATAGATGTGGTCTAGAGGCATTCTTGAGGCATGGAATTTGAAATGTATTGGGAACCATCATCCCCATGTGAAGCCTCCATCCCCAAGCTATCATCCACAAAAGGTGAGTCACCCTCCAACACTGTAACTCCTGAAATATATCCTCCACCTTAGGATCCTACATAGAAGGTGGGTTGCATAACTAAACATGATGGATTAAATTTTCCATCCCACCTTGTCTCCCTCTCCACTTATGATAAGTGTAGAGCTATTTCTGAATATAGGTTGCAATAATGTTACCTTCATGGAGAAAAAAGGCAATAGGATCCTCAAACATCCACTCTTTGGTTTTTGCCCAAATCATTCCATATAAAATGAATATTAAATTATTATCATATGGAATCCAAATGAGAGAAGCAGTACAGGCTTTACAGAGTGTTGAAAGGTACCAACAATTTTTCAAGTAGTTACAACGTAGTTTTCCCAACTGCGGTTTCAGAACATGATGTGGCAAGTTGTCTCCCAAAAAATTGTTAGTTGTGCATGTCATCACATTTACTAGTGGATATTAAATGGCATTGTATATCAACTGAGTATACAGGAAATATTACAACACTTTCCCAAATCCATACAAGAAATGTCTCTCTCCATTATAGATGTGGGTCCAAAAATGACCATGAAGCCCAAATAGAGTCTTGCCGCCTTGTGGAGCAATGCACTGTATAGAGATGGTAAGAGAATGCAAGTACTAGGTTAAACACAATTCTTACCATGTAATAATAGTAATCTGATAATAATATCCATGAATGAGCCTTCCATAGTGGTATGCGATACTCTCATGAAAAGGAATCAACTATGTGCTGCATGAAGATCTTTCTTCTTATGCTTGGAAAGCCAAGTGAAGGAGATCATATCATGGTAATAGATGTATCCATCCACTACTCCATCACTCTCTTCTCCTATTTGTCCTTCAAGTGCATCTTATGTGAAGTGATCCTGGGAACACTCCATCAACAACCCCAAGCTCCCAAATGACAATGTTGTTTTCCTTTGTAATAATTATTCTCTCATATCATAGCTCCATTCTTTGACATACCACATGCCAAAGAAACCAATCACAATGCTGCTATATATGGGATATTCCTTCCAAAGTGGAAGTACATCCTCATGCTCCAAGGCTAAGGAGTAGCCCCTTTTCACCATGATAGTGCCATCACCCACTCCTGAAACATTATGCAAAGTATGGAAGGAAATTAGTCCATACTCCCCCAAGAACATCCAAAGTAGCAAAAACTCTTGTTGCCTCCCCACACCATCACCATATAAACCATGGAGCAACAACATGATTGTTGATATGAAAGTTATCACATCACCCCAATATACTTACACTCCTTGCTGCCATATGATGTATGTTCCATGCCAAGTTACATCCACCAACCTACTCTTTGAAATAAAATGTGTCATATGATGACCAAACTCTTTCAAGAGTAACCAATGTAGTCTTTCCTCCTGCTGCCCGGTATCATAAATCTGCAAGTGGCTTCCCAACCTCTTGCTCATCAACATCTACCATCAAACCAAGGGAGAGTGTCCATCATCATGTCCAAAAGTGGCATCCCTCCAATGGAGAATACAATCCTCCCAAATCAGATTTCTGTCTTTTCATTTCATGGGATGTTGAAATGAAATCTCCTGGAGATATCCAAATGAGGACCACTCCTCAATGACAAGGTTGATCCCATATGGATCTAAATATAATGAAGGAAAAATCTTCTCATTGAGAAATGAAGTGCTCATAAAGAAATATATATCGATAAGATTCCTCCCATCAACCATATGCATATCGTCTACTATACAAGTAGAAAAGTCATTGCATTGCTCCAATAATGGTTGGCCCCCAAACTCATCACTGTTGCTCAATGAAAACATTCTTGATCTCCATAATGGTGCATCTATTGTCTTAATATCATTCTCAATGTTGAAAACATAGTTCTGCATGGCATGGTTCAAGACAATACTCATCCCTTCCTCCATGAATATACACTCCAACCCTAAGAGTTGTGTGCAGCTCAACAATGATACACTACGATTATTGTATATATCCTCCTTGAAAAAATCAAGGTTGCTCAGTGTAGTGATAGTCTGTTGCTCCAAATCAGCAATTTGGTTTGACCCTAAGTCATGCATTAGTACATTCCCACAATCCTCAGTATGAAGTGTTGAAATAATGGAAGGTGGAAACATGCCCATACCTTGGTAAGGCTTGGGAACATCTTGTACTGCTACCAGTGTTCCTCCTTCTAGTGCAATGGCTTCCTCAACTACTGATGATGATGGCTACTCTTCTATGGCTGCATCAGCACTGGTACAAGTCTCCTCCTCTTCATGCATCTCTAGAATAGCGCATGGGACTCTAAATGTCATGAGATCAAGAACATATTGCAAAGATGTAAGGGTTATTTTTGTTGATGCAAGTGCTCCTACAACAAGTGGTGGTGAAAGCCTCTTCTCCTCTGATTTATTCTCGTCAAACTTCTTGATCAAACTTCAGTAACGTTTTCATGACTCAAATGGCTGAAACACCAAATTTTTGCTTCACCCTAAAGGTGCAACACTGCAATCTCAAAAACTTCTTTTTCTACCACTGGATATAGTAGGAAGAATGAATCTAACTCCATTCCCCAAACACGTGTTGTGCATGTGTATGACCCATCAAAGGTAGACAATAGAAACCTATTGCCTTCTTTTCTTCTATTGCTGCAAGGCCTCCTTTGTTCTCTGAGCTGAATGAAATGTGGGAGAGTTAGGTTTTCCTTGAAAGCTCTAGGTTTAGACTTATATTCTACAAGATACTCACTCAGAATATCATGATCTAAATTTTCTCCATATTAATTCCTGTTGTCTTCGAAAGGAAAGGGCATAACATGTTTATTTGGAGCTATATGCCATTCCGGATCTTCTTTTTGCTGATAGTAAGTAATTGAACCTTCCTTACCTTGAAACCCTAGTGTGGTTTCACTTCTTTTCTCCATTTTTCTTTGCTTGAACTCCTTGGTGAGGTCCTTATTAGATCTAAAAAGATATGAGATAAAAATCATTCTCTCCATCATTCTTATCTCTTGCTTAATATACTGATAGCATAATGGCTGAGATCCATAGGCTGAGCCAAGATTATGCTCTGATACCACCGTAGTATTCCCAAATAGGGAAGCAGCAATACATGAACACAATAATGGAAATATTAGTGAATAAATGAACTCACCATGATATGAGACAAATTTACAACCATCTTATTAAACATATCAAAAAATAATAGGAATAAGATCTTGATTATCAAGTCACTCAAGCAATACCAAACAAGCCTCTACAAGAAAAATATGCCATCACATGAGAAATAGTTTCCATACAAATGCCCTAAGATAAGATAGTGTAGTTTTAGGGCATAAAATGCTGCATAAATATATATCAATTTATATCTGATGTTATATAGCTCAAATAATTTTAGGAGTGGAGATCTAGCCTCCTAGTCACCTTTTCAAGAGAACCCGTGAAGGTTTTTCGGAAATATAGCCAAATACAAATGGTGATCTACAGCCCTAGGACTGAAGAGTCACTATAAACTGAAGCTCATGAAATATAAGTCTAAAATAATATGGATATGATGTAGATCTCATCAAGGGTATCCTCCAATGAAAGGATGAACCCTTCACATACAGGAAAATGCTCTAAAATAGCCAATAGATCCTCCTCTAAAACTGCCCTCCAAAATAATGAAATTCTTAGATGAACTATAGTTTTAATGATAGGGATAGGTTGGTCTGGTGCCAAAGATCTAAAATGTACCCCAAAACCCTTCTTTTTGACCTCCCAAGAGAAGGAATCCTTCCTCCCATGGAAAACTAGATTAGAAAGTGGGTTTCTCAACCCTCCAATGGAAGACCCTGCAACACAACAGAAATCTTAACATAAACTGCACTATAGATGAAGAATGAAGCTTGGATAGAATATTGGATGTGTGGAAATGATATTTTAATACTCTCCCAAGAGGCCTCTCAAAGAAAGAGGTGGGATTCCCTCTCGGGAGCACCCTGCGCTAAACAACACTACAATCTTAGCTAAACAATTGAAGAGAGAAAGAAAGTCTAAATAGACATATCAAAATAATAATCATAAGCTAACTCCATATGCCTTCCATCCTCTTCCTTATAAACATTATGAAAATTATAAACTTTGGTCCCACTCATTAGGGTTTCCACCATGCTGCAACCAATCTCCCTCCAAAACTGCGATGTTCCACCATTAATGCCACTCCTCCATAGCATCGTTGTTTGATTTGGTCAAAATTGACCAAGTATTCATGATCGAGTCCCTTTTCACACCTAGGGGTCTTCAATCAAGATTTTACATGACCTGTATTCACACTAGGAGTGTCTTTTATTCTTACTAAGGAGATTTATGGGTCTCCATACCCTCTTATTCTTCTATCTAAGAGAAAAATTAAAATTTAATATTCCAATTAGCTATCTGCTAATTTATAAATATTACATTCCTCCCCTCCCAAATGTGGCTTGTCCTCAAGAAACTGCAAGGAGAGAACTAAATATCCTCTGCTCTTTCTCTTGTATCATCCTCATATGATAAGTTCCTCCATTGAAAAAAATTCTCTCTCATCAATATGTCCTCAATATTCTCCTCCCAAGTGTATAAGTATACCGTTGGTGAAAAATCCAAATGGATGTCATTTTAAAAAAGTGGGATATCCATGGAAGAAATTATATGTGGTATAGAGGCCTTCTTGAGGCAAGGAATATGAAATGTATTGGGAACCATCATCCCCATGTGAAGCCTCCATCCCCAAGCTATCATCCACAAAAAGTGAGTCGCCCTCCAACACGGTAACTCCTGAAATATCTCCTCCACCTTAGGCTCTTGCAAAGAAGGTGGGTTGCATAACTGAATATGATGGATCAAATTTTCCATCCCACCTTGTCTCCTTCTCCACTTATGATAAGTGTAGAGCTATTGCTGAATATGGGTTTCAATAATGTTACCTTCATCAAGAAAAAAGGCAATAGGATCCTCAAACATCCACACTTTGGTTTTTGCCCAAATCATTCCATATAAAATGAATATGAAATTATCATCATATGGAATCCAAATGAGATAATTACTACAGGTTTTACATAGTGCTGAAAGGTACCAACAATTTTTCAAGTAGTTACAGTGCAGTTTTCCCAACTGCGGTTTCAGAACATGATGTGGCAAGTTGTCTCCCAACAAATTGCTAGTTGTGCATGTCATCACATTTACTAGTCAATAGTAAATGGAATTGTATATCAACAGAGTATACAGGAAATAGTACAACACTTTTCCAAATCCATACAATAAATGGCTCTCTCCATTATATATGTTGGTCCAAAAATGACCATGAAGCGTAAATAGAGGCTTGCTGCCTTGTGGAGCAATGCACTGTATAGAGATGGTAAGAGAATGCAAGTACTGGGTTAGATAATCAATATGTGCAAAAATAAAATTCTTACCATGTACTAAGAGTAATCTGATAATAATATCCATGAATGAGCTCTCCATAGTGGTATGCGATACTCTCATGAAGAGGAATGAACTATATGCTCCATGAAGATCTTTATTCTTATGCTTGGAAAGGCAAGTCAAGAAGATCATATCATGGTAATAGATGTCTCCATACACTACTCCATAACTCTCTTCTCCTATTTGTCCTTCAAGTGCATCTTATGTGAAGTGATCCTGGGAACACTTCATCAACAACCCCAAGCTCTCAAATGACAGCATTGTTTTCCTCTGTAATAATGCTTCTCTCATATCATAGCTCCATTCTTTGACATACCACATTCCAAAGCAACCAATCATAATGCTTCTATATATGGGAGATTCCTTCCAAAGTGGAAGTACATCCTCATGCTCCAAGGCTAAGGAGTAGCCCCTTTGCACCATGATAGTGCTATCACCCACTCCTGCAACATTATGCAAAGTGTGGAAGGAAATTAGTCCATACTCCCCCAAGAACATCCAAAGCAACAACAACTCTTGTTGCCTCCCCACACCATCACCATATAAACAATGGAGCAACAACATGATGGTTGATATGAAATATATCACATCACCCCAATCAACCCACACTCCTTGCTTCTATATGATGTAAGTTTCGTGCCAAGTTCCATCCACCAACCTACTCCTTGAAATAGAATGTGTCATATGATGACCAAACTCTTTTAAGAGTAACCAACGCAGTCTTTCCTCCTACTGCTCGGTGTCATAAATATGAAAGTGGCTTCCCAACCTCTTGCTCATCAACATCACCCATCCAACCAAGGGTGAGTGTCTATCATCATGTCCAAAAGTGGTATCCCTCCAATGGAGAATACCATCCTCCCAAATCATATTTTTGTCTTTTCATTTCATGGGATGTTGAAATGAAATCTCCTAGAGGTCTCCAAATGAAGACCACTCCTCAGTGACCAAGTTGATCCCATAAGGATCTAAATATGTTGAATTCAAAATCTTCTCATTAAGAAATGAAGTCCTCATCAATAAATATATATCGATAAGATGCCTATCCTCTACTATACAAGTAGAAAAGTCATTTAAATGCTCCAATAATGGTTGGACCCCCAACTCATCACTGTTTCTCAATGACAGTATTGTTGATCTCCATAATTGTGCATCTACTATCTTAAGAACATTCTCAATTTTGAACACATAGTTATTCATGGCATGGTTCAAGACAACACTCATCCCATCCTCCAAGAATCTAAACTCCAACCCCAAGAGTTGTGTGCAGATAAACAATGATACACTAGGATTACTGTATATCTCCTCCTTGAACAAATCAAGGCTTCTCAGTATTGTGATAGTTTTCTTCTCCAAATCAACAATATACTTTGACCCTAGGTCATGCTGTAGTAAATTCCCACAATCCTCCGTATGATGTGCTGAAATAATGGAAAGTGGAAACATGTGTATAGCTTGGTAAAGCTTGGGAAAATCTTGTACTGCTACAAGGGTTCCTCCTTCTGGTGTGATGGGTTCCCCAAATACTGATGATGATGGTTGCTCTACTATGACTGCATCAGCACTGGTACAATTCTCCTCCTCCTCATGCATCTCTAGAATAGTGCATGGGACTCTAAATGTCAATAGATCAAGACCATATTGCAAAGATGCATGGGCTCTTTCTGCTGATGCAAGTGCTCCTACAACAAGTGGTGGTGAAGGCTTCTTTTCCTCTGATTTTTTCTTGTCAAACTTCTTCATTAACCTTTGAGTAAAATCTGCATATTCATTCACTTTTTCATGACTCAAATGACTGAACCACCAAATATTTGCTTCACACTCAAGGTGTAGCACTGTAATTTGAACAAATTATCTTTATACCATTGGATATAGTAGGACAAATGTATCCAACTCCATTCCCCAAACTCTTGTTGTGCATGTGGATGACCCATGAATGGTAGAGAATAGAAACGTATTACCCTTTTTTCTTCTATTGCTGCAAGGCCTCCTTTCTTCTTTGAGCTGAATGAACTGTGGGAGAGTTACATTCTCCTTGAGATTTATATTTTGCAATATAATCTCTTAAAATCCCATGATCTAAGTGTTCTCCATATTCATGCCTCTTGTCTTTGAAAGGAAAGTGCATAACATGTTTATTTGGAGCTTTATGCAATACCAAATCTTCTTTTTGCTGATAGTAAGTACATGGAACTTCCTCATCTTGAAACCCTAGTGTGGTTTCACTTATTTTCTCCATTTTTCTTTTCTTGACCTCCTTGGTGAGGTCCTTCTTAGATCTAAAAATATGTGAGCTAAAACTCATTCTCTCCATCATTCTGATCTCTTCCTTAATATCTTGATAGCATAATGGCTGAGATCCACAAGCTGAGCCAAGATTATGCTCTGATACCATTGCAATATTCCAAAATAGGGAAGAAACAATACATGAACACAATAATGGAAAGAACAATGAATAAGTCAGCTCACCATGATATGAGACAAATTTACAACCATATTATTAAACATATCAGAAAATAATACGCATAATGTCTTGAGGATCCAGTGACACAAGAAATGCCAAACAAGCCTATACAAGAAAAATATGTCATCACATGAGAAATAGCTACCATACAAATGCCTTTAGCTAAGACAGCGTAGCTTTAGGGCAGTTTTAGGAGTGAAGATCTAGCCTCCTAGTCACCTTTCGAAGGGAACCTGTGAAGGGTTTCAGGAAATGCACCCAAATAAAAATGGTGATCTATAGCCCTAGGACTGAAGAGTCACTGTAAACTGAAGCTCATGAAATAGAATTCTGAAATAATATGGATCTGATGTAGATCTCGTCAAGGGTCTCATCCAATGAAAGGTTGAACCCTTCACCTACACGAAAATGCTTTAAAATAGCCAATGGATCCTCCTCTAAAACTTCCCTAGAAAATAACGCAATTCCCAGCTGAAAATATGTTGTGAATGATGGGGATAGGTTGGCCTAGTGAAAAGGATCTAAAATGTGCCCCTGAACCCTCCTTGTTGATCTCCCAAGAGAAAGAATCCTTCCTCCTGTGAAAAACTAGCTCAGAAAGTGGGTTTGTCAACCCTCCACTACAGCACACTACAAAACAACATAAATCTGAATATAAATTGTGTTGTCACTAAAGACTGAAGCTTGGCTAGAATGTGGGATGTGTGGAAATGATAGATCACTACTCTCCCAAGAGGCCTCTTAAAGAAAGAGGTGGGATTCCCGCTCGGGAACACCCAGTGCTAAACAACACTACTATTGGGTATGTGTTATATTCTTTCCATGACTAATCATGTGTGGGGGGGTAAGAGGAGGGGCAGTAGCCCTCCCTTTGCGCTAGGCACAATGGGGGGGTAAGAGGGGGGGCAGTAGCCCCCCCTGTCGGGGTCTGGGGCAATGCCCTGGTGAAAATTTTTTGGTCCTTAATTTCCAATGGGCAGTCTGCACCCATGGTTTTGTGCATGGTTTTTCACATGGTTTTGGGGTATGATGGTTTTCAGCGCCTGGTATTTTTGTAGATTCGGTCATGGGAACTATGGTTATGTTCTAATCCAGGGTTAATGGATCGGGGTTTATGTATGCTTCGACATGTATATATATGTGTTGTAACACTAAAAGGAATATAATGAAATATCAAGTTGGTCGTCCTGATTTGGGATCCAGGGGAAAATCTCTGTGTTTATCTATTTTATGTTTTATGATCTTGCTATTGTTTATTTTCTATTATAAGATTCGTTTGTAGATAATTTCTGTTCAGGGTTAAAACCTACATTTGGTATCAGAGTTGTTTCAGCTTCAAGGGGACACCTTTGCTGCTGAGGGTTTTTTGCTCAGGCTTGAGGTAGACCCTGTTTAGTGGGAGATCTGCGGGATCGATTCTTGTAGTGAAAGAAGATGGCGAGCAGCGGAAAGATAGAGATCGAGAAATTTAATGGTCAGAGTTTTGAGTTGTGGAAGCTTGAGATGGAGGATCTGCTGGTGGATAAAGATCAGTGGATCGCAGTAGATCCAAGTAATAAACCAACGATAATGTCATATGAAAACTGGAAGAAACTAGATCGGAAGGCTAAGAGCACAATACGGTTGTGTGTCTTAGATTCAGTATTGTTGAATGTATCTGGGGAAGCTATGACGAAGAATTTCTGGGAAAAACTTGGGACTTTGTACCAATCTAAGTCTCTGGTGAATAAGTTGTTCCTAGGGAAAAAGCTGTATAACCTAAGGATGAAGGATCGAGACTCAGTGATAGAGCATCTAAATGACTTCAATACTATGGTAAGTCAGCTGTCATCTATTGATATTAAAATCTCATATGAAGATAAGTGCATCATTTTGTTGTGTTCTCTACCAGACTCGTGGGACAGTCTGGTTATTGCAATAGGTAGAAATACAACTACCTTGAATTTTGATGACATTGTCTCAGCCTTGTTGTCGGAGGAAATGAAATGGAGAAATATGGAGGGCCAAAATGGAGATGCCTTATCTGTACGAGGAAGGTCCCAAAATAGAAACAAGAATAAGGTTTCGAGTGGGAGATCCAAATCTAGAGGGAGATCTAAATCTCTTGGAAAGTTTGTAAAGGTATGTTGGAAATGCGAAAAGGAAGGGCACTAAAAAAGGGACTGCAGATCTAAAGCTCCTGAAAAAGGAAAGGGATCTGATGATGTTCCTTCTGCAAAGGCAAAAACCACCTCGGATGAAGGTGGGGATGTGTATTTGGCTTCTTTTTCAAATACACATGTAGATCACGAGTCATGGTTGATTGAATCAGGTGCATCCTTTCACTGCACTCCCCATAGGGAGTGGTTCTGCGAGTATGAGAAATATGATGGTGGTGATGTCTTCCTAGGGGATGATAGGAAGGCCAAAATCGTCGGACGTGGGAAGGTCAAGCTAAAACTGTAAGCTGGAAGGATTAGAACACTTCTTGGTGTTCTGCATATTCCTGCATTGGCCAAAAATTTGATTTCTGTAAGCAAGATGGATGATGCAGGTGTAAAAATAGTGTTCGAGAAAGATGCCTGCAAGATGGTTTAGGGAGCACTGGTATTAATGCGGGGAGTTCAGATTGAAAATTTGTACAAGCTACAAGGTAGCACTGTTATTGATGTGTGTAACATTTCTATGGTGCCTAAAAGTGGAGTGGAAAGCCTAGTTTTCTTTGGAGAAAATACCATGCTATGGCATCAAAGGCTTGGACATATTGGAGAGAAGGGACTTCGGATACTACGTAGAAATGGTATGGTAGAAGGTATGTCTAATTTCTCTCTGGATTTCAATATATGTGAACATTGTGTATATGGGAAGCAGAATCGGGTGAGTTTTCCTTCTGGTGCTAAGAGGACGAACAAGATATTAGAACTTGTGCACAGTGATGTGTTTGGACCTGTGTCAGTTCCATCACTGGGAAAGTCTATATACTATGTTTCATTCATAGATGACTTCCCAAGGAACACATGGATATATTTATTGAGGAAGAAATATGAAGTCTTTGATATATTTAAAGAATTTAAGGCTTTGGTGGAAAACCAGACAAAGAAGAAGATAAATGCGCCGAGGACAGATAATGGCGGAGAGTTCTGCAAGAAGAAATTTGAAGAGTTCTGTAAGAAGGGTGGTATAGCATGGCAGAAGACTACTCCATACACAGCTCAAAAAAACGGAGTTGCAGAAATAATGAATAGAAAACTGATGGAAAAGGCAAGAAGCATGCTCATTGGTACCGGATTAGGACAAGAATTCTAGGCAGAGGCAGTGGAGACTGCATGCTATCTAGTTAACAGATCACCTTCATCAATGTTGGAGGATAAGACTCCACATGAGGTATGCACTGGTAAGAAATTCTCTCTTTCACATCTAAGGGTATTTTGATGTGATGCATATTTACATGTTCCAAAGTAAAAAGGACCAAGTTGTATAATAAATCTGAAAGGTGCATCTTTATTGGGTATAAGGATGGTTTAAAAGGTTACAAGCTTTGGAACCTGGAAACAAGGAAGGTAGTGTACAACCAAGATGTGGTGTTTAGAGAGGCGAAATATGTTGTTAAACATGAATTCATACCAAAGGAACATGAAAAGATAGAGTTTGAGCTAAAGTAGTATGAATCATACTCTACAGCAGAAGAAGATTCAGAAGAGGAAGAGCCACAAACTCCAGTTATGAGAAGATCAGTTCGGGAAAGAAGGCAACCAGAAAGTTATATTCCATCTACTTTCTGTTCAGGTTTTTCCTTAACTATAACTGATGATGATCCCAGAACTGTCATGGAGGTAGTATATTTAGAGGATGAAAAACTTTGGAAGGCAGTGATGAAATGGCATCCTTGCACAAAAATGAGGCATGGGATCTAGTGGAGTTGCCGGCTGGAAGGAAGCCCATCGGGAGAAAATGGGTGTTTAAGAAGAAGATGAATGTACAAGGCAAGGTGGAGAAATACAAATCTTGGTTGGTAGCAAAAGGTTATTCCCAAGTGCTGGGAATTGATTTTGGTGATATTTTTTCTCCTGTTGCCAAAGTTACTTCTAGTATATTACTTTTATCTATTGCTGCTGCATTTGATTTTGAGATAGAACATATGGATGTGAAGACAAAATTTCTTCACGGAGATCTAGAAGAGGAGATCTACATGAAGCAACCTAAAGGCTTTATGGTGAAGGGTAAGAAAGAACTGGTATGCAGGTTGAAGAAGTATTTGTATGGGTTAAAACAGTCACCAAGGATGTGGTATCATAAATTTGATACCTATATACGGGGAATTGGCTTCACCAGAAGAAAGGAGGACCACTGTGTTTATTTTAAATTAATTGGTGACCGTGTTATTTATTTGGTCTTGTATGTGGATGATATGTTGTTGATTGGAAATGACAAAGTAATTATCCAAGATTTGAAGACCCAACTGTTCTCCAAATTCGACATGAAGGATCTTGGTGTTGCAACTATATTTTGGGCATGGAAATTAAGAGAGATCAGGAAAAGAGGAAGCTCTGGCTAAACCAGAGGAATTATGTCGAGACTATATTGCAGAGGTTCAATATGCAGGATAGTAAACCAATGAATGTTCCTATTCCTGTAGGTGTAAAGCTGTTTGTTGAACATTGTCCCAAGACATAAGAAGAAGAGGAGGATATGTCTTGTGTTCAATATGCAAGTGCAGTGGGTAGCCTGATGTATGCAATGGTATGTAATAGACCAGACATTGCACATACAGTGGGAGTATTGAGCAGGTTTATGTCAAACCCAGGGAAGGAGCATTGGACAACATTGAAGCGAGTTTTCAGATACTTATGTGGCACTAGTGATTATGGCTTGTGCTACTAAGAAGACCAGGATTGGAAAGAATGCTCGAAATTCTAGTTTTGTTGATGCAGACTGGGCTAGAGATCTAGACCAAAGAAGATCTACAAGTGGGTATGTGTTTAGCCTATTTGGAGGCGCAGTTAGTTGGATGATTAAAAGATAGTCTATATTGGCTCTTTCAACTATAGAGCGAGAATACATAAAGCGACCACTCATGCAAGCAAGAGCGGTTTGGTTGCGAGATTGTGTTCAAGTATGGGGTTGGTACAGCTATAAGGATAGACTGTGATAGCCAAAGTGAAATTTTCTTGGCTAAGAACCCTGCTTATCATTCAAAGACAAAGCACATTGATGTTCAATATCACTTTGTTAGAGATATGGTTGAGGCTAAAAGGGTGTTTCTGGTAAGTGTGGACACTTTGAAGAATGTTGCAGATGCATTGAAAATGCTTGTGAGCACTCAGAAGTTCTCTTGGTGTAGAGAAAAAATGGGTGTTGAAGAATTGGGCCAGTGACTAAGCTCTCCTATGGCCCCTTGTGGAAAGAAAACAACAAGTGGAAGAATTTTGGGTATGTGTTATATAATTTCCACAACTAATCATACACGGGAGGGTAGGAGGGGGCATGATAGCCCCCCCTTTGTGCTGGGCGCAATAGGGCGATAAGAGGGGGGGCGGTAGCCCCCCTGTCGGGGTCTGGGGCAGTACCCTGTGAAATTTTTTTTGTCCTTAATTTCCAGTGGGTGGTTCGCGCCCATGGTTTTATGCATGGTTTTGCACATGGTTTTGGGGTATGATGGTTTTTTGCCCCTGGTATTTTTCTAGATCCGGTCATGGGAACTATGGTTATGTTCTAATCCAGGGTTAATGGATTGGGGTTTATGTATGCTTAGGCATGTATATATATGTGTTGTAACACTAAAATGAATATAATGAAATATCAAGCTGGTTGTCCCGATTTGGGATCCAAGGGAAAATATCTGTGTTTATCTGTTTTATGTTTTGTGCTCTCACTATTGTTTATTTTCTATTACAAGATTTGTGTGTAGATAATTTATGTTCAGGGTTAAAACCTACAACTACAATCTTAGCTAAACTACTGAAGAGAGAAAGAAATTCTAAATAGACATATCAAAATAATAATCAAAAGCTAACTCCATATGGCTACCATCCTCTTCCTTATAAACAATGTGAGCCTTCTCAACTTGGGTCCTACTCATTAGGGTTTCCACCATCATGCAGTTAATCTCCCTCCTGAACTACGTAGTTCCACTGTTAATTCCACTCCCCCATAACATCGTTGTTTGATTTGGTCAAAGTTGACCAAGTATTCATGATCCAGTCCCTTTTCACACCTAAGGGTCTTCAATCCAACTTTTAGATGAAATTTATTCAAAATAGGAGTGTGTTTTATTCCTACTAAGGAAATTTATGGGTCTCCATACCCTCTTATTCTTTTATCTAAGAGAAAAATTAAAATTTAATATTCCAATTAGCTATGTTCTAATTTAGAAATATTACAGTCCTCCGCTCCCAAATGTAGCTTGTCATCAACAAATACAAGGGTAGAACTAAATATCCTCTCCTCTTCCTCTTGTAGCATCCTCATATGATAAGTTCCTCCAATGAAAAAAATGCTCTCTCATTAATATGTCCTCAATCTGCAACTCCCAAGTGTATAAGTATGTCTTTGGTGAAAAATCCAAAGGGCTCTCATTATGAAAAAGTGGAATATCCATGGAAGAAACTATATGTTGTTTGAAGGCCTTCTTGAGGCATGGAATCTGAAATTTATTGGGAACCATCATCCCTTTTTGAAGCCTCCATCCCCAATCTATCATCCACAAAATGTGAGTCACCCTCCAACATAGTAACTCCTGAAATATCTCCTCCACCTTAGGCTCCTACAAAGAAGGTGGGTTGCATAACTGAATATGATGGATCAAATTGTCGATCCCACACTGTCTCTCTCTCCACTTATGATAAGTGTAGATTTTTTGTTGAATATGGGTTGCAATAATGTTGCCTTCATGGAGAAAAAAGGCAATAGGATCCTCAAAGATCCACTCTTTGGTTTTTTCCCAAATCATCCCATATAAAATGAATATTTCATTATCATCATATTGAATCCAAATCAAAGAATTACTGAACATTTTACATAGTGCTGGAAGGTACCAACAATTCTTCAAGTAGTTACAACACAGTTTTCCCAACTGCAGTTTCATAACATGATGTGGCAAGTTGTCTCCCAACAAATTGCTAGTTGTGCATGTCATCACATTTACTAGTGAATAGTAAATGGCTTTGTATATCAATTGAGTATACAAGAAATAGTACAACACTTGCCCAAATCCATACAAGAAAAGGCTCTCTCCATTATAGATGTTAGTCAAAAAATGACCATGAAGCCCAAAACAGTTTTGTCGTCATGTGAAGCAATGGACTATATAGAGATGGTAAGAGAATGCAAATACTGTGCTAGATAATCAATAAGTGCAAAAACACAATTATTATCATGTACTGAGAGTAATCTGATAATAATACCCATGAATGAGCCCTCCATAGAGGTACGCCATACTCCCATGGAGAGGAATGAACTATGTGTTGTATGAATATCTTTCTTTTTATGCTTGGAAAGCCAAATCAAGAAGATCATATCATGGTAATAAATGTCTCCATCCACTACTCCATCACTCTCTTCTCCTATTTTCCCATCAAGTGCATCTTATGTGAAGTGATCCTGGGAACACTCCATCAACAACCCCAAGCTTGCAAATGACAACATTGTTTGCCTTTGCAATACGGCTCCTCTGATATCATAGCTCCATACTTTGACATACCACATGCCAAAGCAACCCATCATAATGCTGCTATATATGGGAGATTCCTTCCAAAGTGGAAGTATCTCTTGATCCTCCAAGGCTAAGGAGCAGCCCCTTTGCACCATGATAATTCCATCACCCACTATTGCAACATTATGTAAATTATGGAAGGAAATTAGTCCATACTCCCCCAAGAACATCCAAAGAACCAACAAATATTGTTGCCTCCCCACACCATCACCATATAAACTATGGAGAAAAAAAATGATGGTTGATATGAAAGATATCACATCACCCCAATATACCCACAATCCTTGCTACCATATGATGTAAGTTCCATGCCAAGTTCCATCCACCAACCTACTCTTTGAAATATAATGTGTCATATGATGAACAAACTCTTTCAAGAGTAACAAACACAGTCTTGCCTCCTGCTACCCGGTGTCATAAATCTGCAAGTGGCTTCCCAAACTCTTGCTCATCAACATCAACCATCCAACCAAGGGTTAGTGTCTATCATCATGTCCAAAAGTGGCATCCCTCCAATGGAGAATACCATCCTCCAAAATCAGATTTCTATCTTTTCATTTCATGGCATGTTGAAATGAAATCTCTTGGAGATCTCCAAATAAAGACCACTCCTCAATGACCAAGCTGATCCCATAAGGATCTAAATATTCTGAAGGAAAAATATTTGCATTAAGAAATGAAGTGCTCATCAATAAATATATATCGATAATATGCCTCTCATCAACCATCTTCTTATCCTATGCTATACAAGTAGAAAAGTCATTGGAATGATCCAATAATGCTTAGGCCACCAACTCATCACTGTTGCTCAATGACAACAATGTTGATCTCCATAATGGTGCATTTACTATCTTAAGCTCATTCCCAATGTTGAACACATAGTTCTGCATGGCATGGTTCAGGACAATACTCATCACATCCTCCAAGAATATACACTCTAACCCCAAGAGTGGTGTGCAAATCAACAATGATACACTAGGATTACTGTATATCTCCTCCTTAAGAAAATCAAGGCTGCTCAGCACATTGATAGTCTGTTGCTCCAAATCAGCAATGTAATTTGACCCTAGGTCATGCAGTATTACATTCCCACAATCCTTCGTATGATGTGCTGAAATAATGGAAAGTGGAAACATGTGCATAACTTGGTAAAGATTGGGAACATATTGTACTTTTATAAGGGTTCCTCCTTCTGGTGTGATGGGCTCCCCAACTTCTGATGATGATGGCTGCTCTTCTATGGCTGCATCAGCACTGGTACAAGTCTCCTCCTCCTCATGCATCTCTAGAATAGTGCATGGGACTCTAAATGTGAAGATATCAAGACCATCTTGCAAAGATGCAAGGGTTCTTTCTACTGATGCAAGTGCTCCAATAGAAAGTGGTGGTGAAGGCTTCTTCTCCTCTAATTTTTTATTGTCAAACTTCTTGATCAATCTTTGAGTAAAATTTGCATATTCAGTACTTTTTCATGACTCAAATGGCTGAACCACCAAATTTTTGCTTCACCGTCAAGGTGCTGCACTGCAGTCTCAACAACTTCTCTTCCTACCACTAGATATAGTAGGAAGAATGTATCCAACTCCATTCTCCAAACTCTTGCTGTGCATGTGGATGACCCATCAAAGGTAGACAATAGAAACCTATTGCCCTATTTTCTTCTATTGCTGCAAGGCCTCCCTTATAGTTTGAGTTGAATGAACTGTGGGAGAGTTAGATTCTCCTTGAAATCTCTACGTTGAGATTTATATTCTGCAAGATACTCACTTAGAATCTCATGATCTAAGTGTTCTCCATATTCATCCCTTTTGTCTTCGAAAGGAAAGGGCATAGCATTTTTATTTGGACCTCAGTGCAATACCATATCTTCTTTTTGCTGATAGTAAGTACATGAAACTTCCTCACCTTGAAACCCTAGTGTGGTTTCACTTGTTTTCTCCATTTTTATTTTCTTTACCTCCTTGGTGAGGTCCTTTTTATATCTGAAAACATATCAGATAAAACTCATTCTCTCCATCATTTTGATCTCTTCCTTAATATCGTGATAGCATAATGGCTGAGATCCACAGGCTGAGCCAAGATTATGCTCCGATACCACTGTAGTATTCCCAAATAGGGAAGAAGTAATACATGAAAAAAATAGTGCAAATAAAGTTGAATAAATCAACTCACCATGATATGAGACAAATGTACAAACATCTTATTAAACATATCATAAAATAATAGGCATAAGATCTTTAGGATCAAGTCACTCAAGCAATACCGAACAAGCCTCTACAAGCAAAATATGACATCACATGAGAAATAGCTGCCATACAAATGCCCTGAGCTAATACAACGCATTTTTAGGGAATAAAATGCTGCATAAAGATAGATCAATGTAGATCTCCTGTTATATAGCTCAAATAATGTTAGGAGTGAAGATCTAGCCTCCTAGTCACCTTTCCAAGAGAACTTGTGAAGGGTTTCTAGAAATGCACCCAAATACAAATGGTGATCTACAGCCCTAGGACTGAAGAGTCACTGTAAACTAAATATGATGAAATAGAAGTGTGAAATAATATTGATCTGAGGTAGATCTTGTCAAGGGTGTCCTCCAATGAAGGGTTGAACCCTTCACCTATAGGAAAATGCTCTAAAATAGCCAATATATCCTCCTCTGAAACTTCCCTCCAAAATAACACAATTCCTAGCTGAAACTACGCTGTGAATGATGGGGATAGGTTGGTGTAATATCCCAAATGGGAAAATTCAGCAATACATGCATGAAAAATGCATCTTTCAGAAATATAAGTTTAAAGAGAAAAATGCGGCCCATGTGATCCAGGTGGATATCGGTGGCCACCCACCTATTCCATTTGGACCAGCACCATCAATTCTTGCAGATTTTCACATTCAGCACAACTTACTATTTTTAGCAGGTTTTCGGGTCCTCCACTCTCGGAGCCGTTTTGGGGGCTTAGTGATCCAGGTGGTTATTGGTGGCCACCCACCTATTCCATTTGAACCCCCATCTTCAGTTCTTTCAATTTTCAAGTTGTAACAAAACTTACTATTTTTAGCAGTTTTTCGGGTCCTGAACTTCCGGAGCCGTTTTGAGGCCCTAAACGACAATTTTTGGGAAAAAAGAGAGCAACATGGGTCCATGGACCGATGTAGCTCGTTCAAAAATTAAAGTCCTCGGATATATCTTTCTAACGAGCTATTGAGCGCGTCAAACGGAGATCGGGTGCCAAAGTTATGCCCCCGGGAAGTTGAACCACCAATTTACCCAAACGGGCGCCCACAGTTTTGGCGCCTCATCTCCTACGGTTAGGTTTTTGGACGTTTTAGATTCTACATTATTTCTCAACAATAAATAGGCCCTCGAGCCTCATTGTAACACAGTTCAGAGGTCTGTAGCTATCACATCTCTTCTCAGAGATTCGCTACCAGCACCCTAGCTATTTTATTTCCATTATGCCTGTAAGCATATTTCTGTTATTTGATATTAATGAAATGAAGCATTATTTCCGCTGCATCTCTATGTTCATGGTTATTTCTGTATTCTGTTGCGTTCCTGCATAAATCCGGATCACCATGAATCCATTAGATCTCACAATATTAAACTTAGATATAAGATGAGATCATAAACAAATGACTTTTTCCTAGTTAAATAGGCTTCCCATGCTAAAAACTACACAAAAACACTGAAACCCCAAGACTGCTACACACAGAAATTACTGCATAAAGAGACAACACATTTATTTGAAGGTTATACTCAGAAAATGGAGTGAAAAGTCAGATCTGATTATTTATTAATCAATAGAGCACAAAAACATAGATCTAATCTCTTTTTACATAGATCCAAGATGACTCGGCAAGGGTTTCTTGACAGAAATGATATACATGAGATATCTACTGCAGATTTATTTCTGAATCACACTGTATGGCTGAATCACTACAGAAATATGGCTGATCATGCAAAGATATGGCTATAGCTCCTTTTTCTAGCTTTTCCGGAAGAAGGTTGTTCCTCCTCCTCGGAAAATATCTCTGAAAACAAGGGATTAAACCCCTCCACTGCAATACCTTAAGAAATAACGTAGTTTCTAAAATGGAATGCATTGTTACTAAATTCAACTGCTTGGCCTAACACTAGATAGTGGGAAATGTAGCACAAAATTCTCTCCTCATATTTCTTAAACAAGATCTCCAAGCAAGAGTGGGAAATTCCCGCATGACAAAACCCTTGCACTAAACAATGCAACAAACTTGCTAAATAGCCAAATTATGAAAAGAAGTCTAAATAGACCACATAAAAAATATATTCTTCAATCATGCCTCATGTGGCTGTCATCCCCTCGATTATATAGTTGATGAGATTCCTCACCAAGTCTCCCACCCAATTATGAGGTTGCATCCATGGAATGGCTCCTCCACCAAAATTACGTTGTCTCCGTTAGTCTTTCTTATCCTTTTACAATTCTATTTGATTTAGTCAATCCTAACTGGATCAACCTTGACTGGATCACACTCAAGGTGTCTTCATTTTGACGAGCTAGATCGATCTTCATTCACATTAAGCTGTCCTTATTTAGGATCCCCTCTTCGAATATTAATGTTGTTAACTTGGTAAAACTTGACTATGTCCACACATTTTAGACCCTATTCACACATGTGGATTCTTGATCTGGTTATTAGCATGATCCCTTTTCACAGTATGAGGGATCTTATTCCTACTTAAGTAACTTATGTGCCTCTTTGTGCATTTATTCATCTAGATAGATATTTCAAGAAAAATTAATATTCCTATTAGCTGCATGCTAACTTAGGAATATTACAGTCTTCCCCTCCCAAATGTTGCTTGTCCTTAAGAAACTGCAAGGGTGCTGCAAAATATCCCCTCCTCATCTTTAGGCCTCCATGTCCAATAGTCTCCACCATTGCTTAAGATATTCTGCAACAATTATGTCTCCCAACGGTTCCTCCCAAGTGTACAACTTGGCCTTTGGTGAATAACCCCAATAGCTCTCATCATGAAAGAATGGAAGATCTATATAGAAACCTTCTTGCTGATCAATGGCCTCCTTAATATAGAAGTGATGAAAGTCATGGGGAATTTCATCATCAATGAAGGACTCCCAACTCCATGCTATCATCCAAACAAAATGAATCACCTCCCAGCTTGGTAATTCATAGAAAAGCTCCTCCCAATGGCTCATGAGAGGTATTTCCCAAGTGTTCCAAACACTCATATGTTCCACCTCATGAAGAAATAAGTGATGTAATATAGTGGCCATAACGTTTCCATTCTTCCCTTGAAACATGAAGTGCAAAAAGTGTGGGAAATTTCTCTCCCCAAGGACACATCCAACCAACGTGTCTCTCTCCAACCATGTCCTTTACAAAGATAAGAACATTTTTAGCATATGGAATCATAATTAGAGTCATGCTAGCTATCATATATAGTAAATGACAAGGAAAATGGTCCCTCATGTGCAACCAGTGTAGTTTTACTCCCAATTTCCATAAGATATGATTTGACAAGTGCTTTTCTGTGATATCCCAAAAGGGAGAATGCAGTAATACTTAAACACAATATAAGGACTGCAACTATGTAAAAAATAAATCTTAAAAAAATATCATAATTTACAAAGAAGATGAACCATTTTATTATATTGGAGAATATTCAGTTACACAATGTAAAAAATATGAGGAGATCTAGCCAAAGAGATTGCTTAGAATCACCCAGAAAACATGCCACAATAGGCACTGCGTAACTGAAGAGCCACTGAATAAAATACTACATTGTCCCTCCAGCAGAATATGAACATATGACTGTAGGCTGAAAAGGAAAATGTAGATATACTCAAATCTGGTGCTCAGATGATGTCAAGATTCAAGATCTAGCTAATGTGATGGATTCCCAAGATAACCTAGAAAGGATTTTCCAGGTCTACAACTTTGTAAAATCACCCTCCTAGGATTTGATCCTTGATCTACTGGGAAATAAAGATCTGAAGTTAGATTTGAAAAATATATGGCTAAAATATGTCTCAAGATCATATCTAAGCTTGAAGGGTTGATCCCTTCTTCAGATGTACAAGCTAGAAGCCTTAGATCTAGCTTCTCAATCCTACAAAGATCATTACAGCTGTTGCAACACAACTGCCAATACAAAATATGTTGTGAGGGAAAGAGAGGCCTTTTTCCTACTGAAAAATGCTGCAATAAATTCTAGGCTGATGGAAACACTGATGGCAATGTGAGGGGATGATCCCTCACTGGATTACTAGCTGAAATGCTAGCAACTTCCTTCCTCCTTTTGGATCTACAAACTAGACAACATAATTCTTGAAGGAAGTAATACTGCTAGGAGGTCAATAACATTTGGCCTAATGACGGATCTGAAATGAAGCTCTAAAAATGCTGATATATTATCCCAAGGTGATAGGAATAAACCCTCACCAGTTCTCCAGCTGAAGTACTGATGAGAAATTCCACCTTCCAAACTGATCTTCAGAAATCTGAAATTCCTGAATATGAGTGTTCTGTAGAAAGTAGGAAAAGAGATGTGGCACCAATGCCTGATGTGGAATGAATTACAATACTCTTTCTAGAGCTACTCTATGAAAGAGGTGGGATTCTTACTCGGGAACACCCTTTGCTAAACAACACTTGCAATCTCTGCTAAACAACCCAATAACACAATGGAATGTCACATGTGTTGTGTAACCAGCTCCAAAAATAGAAGAAAAGAGATGTAAACGCCTTAGAAATGAGCCAATTCGAGGGGGAAACCTCCAATACATTACATAAATGAACAATTCTTGGATGATACAATTTACAAAACCTCCTTTCTATATATAGGAGTCCATGGGGCCATAATGTAATCCTAGTGGGCCACAATGTAATCCTAGCCGACCTAACAATAATAATTTAAGGGCGCAATAATAACAATATGGGGGTTACAGGGGTACAATAATAACAATAAGGGGGGCTACACTAACATAATAAGGGGCTATACTATTAATATAGGGACTTAACATGCCCCTCTCCTTCAAACAAGTGTTGCCCTCAACGCTTGATTATTTCTTGATGCTTCTGTATAAAATTCTCATCCTCCCATGTGAAATATTCTACAGGAAAGTTCTTCCACTTGCTGAGATACTCTGAAATTGATCGTACTTGTCGAGTTCTTGTTTCTATGACTGCTTCATAACTTCTTTCGATGTGATGTTGATCTTCCTGTTGTTTCATTAGATTCCGCACCAAAGTTGGGTTATCCTTTGAGAGTTGGAGAACTTGTTGTTGATGCTCGATGTGATCTTCCACTAATTTATCATCCATATTTTCTATTATTTGATCCTTCAAACCATCCAACTTAGCCTCCATTTTTGCTTTTAAACCATCTATTTCATCTTCAATTGCTCTTCGTAAGATTGAAACTTGTTGCACTTGGTACCGTAATTTTGATATCTCATACTGCAACTCTTCCTCTTCATGCGTCATAGTATAGCTTTTTGAGGTATTAATGGGTATGGAATTATTTTTTGGAGGCATTATAGAACCCAATACTGATAAAAATTCTAAAATATACCCTTGGAATCAATTCAAATTGATTCTTCAAACAAGACTTATGCAATTCGGAAAAATACACACCTTTTTCTTGATTTTGAGGAGCTCGATATTAAAATTGTATTATCTCTGTGATTGCGGCTCTTCTATATCTGAAATTTAGCACTGAATTAGCCCTCTGAATTCTCTTTTTAATGTCACAGGTCTAACCTGATTTTGATTCTCCAAGACAAAGTTGTGTCCACTCTCCCAAAATGACCTAATTATGGAGTATTTCAGTAGAGCGAACTTGTACGACTTACCACGTGTCACTGATTTGCCCTTTGTCTTTGAAATTGATAGCCAAGAAACTACAGGCCGTGTACTTGCAACCAATTTTTACGGTACTCCAATCCGATTCCCAGAGAGAGAGTTATTGAACTTTTCCCACAATCACCTCTTTGAGATGCAATTCAGGAGCCTGAAAAAGCACTACCTTCCACAGATCATATCTCCGAAAATATTGTGAACCAAGCTCTGAAATTTTTTGACGAATTTCCTCAGGATTTCAGCTTCGCACCATACAAATTTCAGATTCTGAACCTTCGTAGAAAAAAATTTATAGCGAAAATTCCACGATGACCTGTTTAGGAGCTTGAAAAAAGACCTAACTTCCACAGATGATATCTCCGAAAATATTGCGAACCATGCTCTGAATGTTTTAGAACATCTTCCTCAGGATTTCAGCTTCGCACCCTAAAAACTTCCGCTTCTGAAACTTCGTAGAAAAAAAGTTATAGCGAAAATTCCACGATGACCTGTTTGGAGCAGCGAAACCCTAGAATCCAAACCTCTGATACCAAATGTTGCGTAACCATCTCCAAAAATAGAAGAAAAGAGATGTAAACGCCTTAGAAATGAGCCACTTCGAGGGGGCAACCTCCAATACATTACATAAATGAACAATTCTTGGATGATACAATTTACAAAACCTTCTTTCTATATATAGGAGTCCATGGGGCCATAATGTAATCCTAGTGGGCCACAATGTAATCCTAGCCGACCTAACAATAATAATGTAAGGGCACAATAATAACAATATGGGGGTTACAGGGGTACAATAATAACAATAAGGGGGGCTACACTAACATAATAAGGGGCTACACTATTAATATAGGGACTTAACAACATGACAATTCTAGATTTGAAAAGATCCTTAACATCAACAATCACCAACATACCCCATCCTTGCCTTCATCTCCTTTATATAATATTTGAGCCTTCCCATGCCTTGGCCTCCATCTATACCGCGCTATGCATGTGGACTAAATCCTCCATTTTTTACTACGTTTTTTGACCAAATCATCCATCATGTTTAGGTGCAATGTACACCCTCTCCATCATGTGTGCATTAATTGCACAAATTCCTCCATCATCTTATCATGAATTCTTCATGATATCCTATTTGACATCTTCAAGATCTTAGTTGACTCTGTCAGCCTCCATTATCTATCTCATAAATGAGACATGATCTTGAATCCCATTCACATTAGTAGTTTCTCAACTACCTCATTTTGTAGATCTAGTCATAATTAGTCCACATTCACACATAAAAATTGGATATTTATTCTTATTGAGGATTATGGGTCCTTCCACCCTTTTATTTACTTAATTCATTAAGAAAATTAAGAACTCTAATATTCCAAATATCAGGTGAAATTTGGGAATATTACAGTCCTCCTCGGAAAAATGTTGCTTGTCCTCAAGCAACTCCAATAGTAGATGCAAAGCCATCTATTCCCCTCCAAATGACATCCACATAAGGAAGGCTTCCTCCATTTTCTTCATTGTTTTATACATGTTTGGTTCCAAAGTTGTCTTTCAAAAACATATAGGATGACTTCCAACTGTATGCTTAGATTCCCTCCTTCCACTATGAAGTGCCAAGTGACAACCATATGAGTTCCAACTTCATCATTAATACATGAGATACATAAAATAAAGTGGTTCTTTCCACAAAGGAAAAGATCCCTCTCACTATACATCTCTTCATCCCATGATTTATGAATTTGATTGAGCATTGTCATGCTCCCATCCTTAGCCATGTTGGACTTGTTGGATCCAAGCATAATTCCAATTTTATGCAAAAGAATAAGGGAAGGAGTTATATGGGTAGAAAAATATTCCAAACCATATTATCCTAGTAGTAACCACCAAAGTAAGGCCCTTTGCTGCCATCCTCCATCTCCTCTATGTAAGATGGTCAAGCCAAACTCTCCCAAAAGAAACCAAAGCAACAAGATATCTTGTTGCTTTCTCTCCTCCTCTTGTGCATCATGAAGAAAAAGCATATTGATAGACATGTGGAATATCACACCAGCCCAATACAGATCAACTCCATTAATACACATCATGAGAGAATCATGCCAAGCTTTACCCAATATAAAACACATAGACATAGGAGATGTCATGTGGTGGCCAAAATCTCTCAAGGGAAACATTGATATACAAGGCATGAATCAGAAAAATATGAGCTATTGGGTGGTAACCATACTCACCCAAGAGCACCAAGTGCAACCATTCCTCCTTCTTCATTTCATAAGTGTTTTTCAAGGCATGGATCAAAGAAATAGAACCTTTGGGCAGTGATAAGAATCTCCCAAGGGCAAGCAACATAACCAACCTTGCTGGCCCATGTCATACATCTACAAGTGGTCATGCAACCCCTTGCTTATCATCCTCACCCACTCACCCCAATATGGAATATGAGTGATGTGCTGCATAATCATGGTGTCCTCCCTTTGTAGAATACCACCTTCCCCAAACTGATTAAGAACCTTGCACTTCATGAAATGTTGAAGTGCACCTCCAATGAGATCTCTTAATGAGAACTTCTTCTCATCCATGGCCTTCCAAAACCAGTGAGGCTCTGGATTTGCTGTAGATATAAGTCTCCCTTTGAGTTGTGATATGCTCATTGAGAAACTGTCATCAAGAAAGGAGAAAAGATTTCTCATATTTATATTTCTACCATTCATCATCTTGTCCTCCATTGATTCATGACTGAAACTACCTTCAGAATGATCCAAGAATAATGGGGACTTATCATTATCACTACAAATAAGTGACAACATTGTAGATCTGCAAGGTAATACATCTACTTTCTCAAAGCAAGGTACAATACTAATCTCATAACCAGTCATTTTAAATAGGATCATGATCATCCCTTCTTCTGACACTCTACACTTCAACTCAAGAGGTTGAATGTATTCCATCCATGAAAAATGGGACATATTTTCATCTCTTCCTTGATTATATCATGGGTCCTCTACACTGTGATAGTTTTCTGCTTCAAATCAGCATTTGGATATAACCCTTGGTCATGCATTGGCCTTGATGGTGTTAGCCACTGATAAATTTTGTTATACCAAGAAGTGGCTAAACTTGTCTTTTAAAAACTTTAAGAGATAATTCCCTTTGAAGAATTATCATATTTTAAAGGTTTTATGATGATTATTACTCTTTGAGTTAATCTTCACTATTGTTTCCCTTTTGTCCTAAAATACCTGCTATTTTACCAAGAGAAGACTGCTTAAAACCCCTATTTTCCATCATTTTCACTCCCCCGTTCACCCATTTTTTCCCACAAAATTCCTCTAAAAACCCTTCATTTTGGCCTCAAAATCTTCCGAAACCCTTTTAAAAACATTTGATCCCCTTCCATTTTGTTTAAAAACTCCTTTTTTCCTTTATCAGAACCCCAATTTTGGCTTAAAATCTCTATTTTTTGGCCTAAAAACACCCTTTCTACACTATAAGGTTTTTTAAGCTGCCAAGGGCTTATTTCCTTTAAGCTCCTGACTTCCATATGCCCTAGCCCCGCATTCAGGTGCTTAAAGGGCCTTAAAACACTTCCCAAACCTCATTTTCCTTATATTTCACATTTCCGACATATCATTTTTTAGACAGATCTGGACCGTTGATCTATCCTGATCAATGGCCCTTGGGTCATCCTCCGCTACACCTTTCCCTATGTTCTACCTTTTCCTCTATTCATTAACCCGCCCCTTAGCTGAATCTCCACCGTCCATTTATAAGACATAACGAACGAGATTTAACCCGATCCCCTACCTTACCCTTTCCTTTGTTCATATGACCCTGCTCCATATTTCAAATCTAACCCTCCATTCATAAATATCCGACGATGGGAATCAAATCTGATAACCCCACCTCTGTCGGGACCTACCATCCACCATGTATAAACCCCACCCAATCTATTTGTGACATCTGGCCCCCACTACTTTCTTCGCTATGCAACTCTCCCTGTCACATGCTATCTGCACCGTCGGATCTCCAACCTCTGATCCAATGGCTCAAATCGAGTTTCGCGTTTTTTCTGCGCCTGCAAGTTCAAACTCCAAAAAAAACATGAAATGGGCGATATTGTAGGGGACGCGTGTCAACCAATGTATGGTATCGCATTTTTTTGGCCAAATTTCAAAACCGCTCCAACGTTGTGTGAAAACCACTCCGGTTTTCCGCTTACCACCATCCTCCGCAATTAGTCTTTTTCATCTTTTGATCCTAGCCATTCGTCATGTTAATCTGATGGCCTTTTTTATATCCCAATCCCAAGCCATTTTCATTCATCTGTCCTCCCAAAGGACTTCATTGCCCGATCTCAGCCATCCATTGTATTAATCCAACTGCCAAGATTAGATCGAAACCCCAAAGTATTTCGCCCTCCATCATTCTCCAAAGTGATTTCATTAGGAAATCTCAACCATTGATCATTATAGATCAACATTTCTTATTCATCCTTTTACCCAAACTCCGTCTGCACCCATTTTTCTTCTGCCAAGGGTTTCTCTCCCTATTTTCTGCAAAATCCTCCATTCCGCACAGCTCCATCCCCTCCAGCAAACCTCTGAAGTAGTCTTAAACCATTTCCGTAGGATTTTATAACAAGTTTGTGTGTTTTTGCAAGTTTTTAGATGATATTTTCTCTGTCTTCTTCCCAGTCATAGTCCAGCAACAAAAATTCCCAGAATGACGATTTTGTGTCATAAAATCAAAGGAAAAGGAGTTGCAGGGTTTAAAATATTTGTTTGAATCATCTAGAGCACGATCCTCGATCTCAGAAACCCTCCATCTACATAATACACCAGTATAAACAAGCCGAGCAAAGTATATCAGTGAAGAATAAAAAATAAAGGGATTAATGCCTAAAAACATGAAGATCAAGGTTTTTAATCCACAAGTTTAAAGGATAAATATAGTGTTAAAGAAAAAAGACCTGAGAACAAAGATCAAGGCCTAATTAGGCCTAAAACACAGACAAAAATCAGATTAAGGTGTTTTTAAGATAAAACAGAGGAATATCAGCCGAAGGACACCTCAGAGAGAAATAAAAGGAGCTAATTGAATCCCCAGCTACCAAAAATTCCACTTCCAGTCTAAATGAATCAAAAGAAGGCATAGTTATTGCCTAAACAAAAGATATTTTCCTAAAAGACACTAGAAGAATTATTACCAAAGAGAGAACAAATTATAAAATGTCAGTGAAGTTATTGTAAAAGATAAATAGGCCTCGAAGTCAATCTCTTTTCCCATTAAGCCTAAAAAATCAGAAACAAAGTAAATGAAGTAGAGTTGTAAATTGAATGCTTTCCTACCTTAAGCCTTACATGGTTTTAAAGGCCAGGAGTTGCATTTAGTATAGAATTAATTGCATTTCAATCCTAAAACTCTCCCACCACCTCATTTCTTCTATAAATAATTCTGAAGAAGATGAGATATAGGTTGGTTGGTCACTAGTTGTAATACTTGTTACACAGAAATTTTTCACCGTCCCTGCAATTCCCCATCCCGCACATTGGAGGGCTTATTTCGTGACCTGTGAGTAGTGACATGATCTGAAAACACTTGTATGGAATTCCCCTAGACATGGAATTTCATTCCCCTGAAGACATCTCCTTGTGAAAAACCCTAAAAATAGCCTTTTCATCCTTGGCGCGACTAGCCAGTGTTATACCCGTGCCAATGGGGGAAATCCTTCAAAGAGGGCACGCCAATTGGCGCTCTGTCTCAGAGTCGCACTTGTGCCAGGCTTAATAAAGGGTGTTTTTAAAAAATAAATGGCGGATGATTGACTCCATCCAACTCCTAAATTGGTCTCTAAATTGAGTTGGGAGGTTGGTTCCGAATCTCCATGTAGAGGAAGTAGTTTTCCACCTCTCATTGAAGCTTCCTTGAGGATAGGGCCAATCCCATGATTGTAGGGATCCCAACTCCCGTTCCACCATCTATATAAGCTTGCCATTTCCCTTTGCAAGCTAGTCTCCAAGAGACTTCATAGCCTAAAGAATGCTGCAATAGTCCTCATAGAGCCAAATCAATAGCAAGGAGATTGATGATCGAAGAGAGAGGCTTGTCCCTATTCCTGACAAGTTTTACCGAGACGTATTCCGCTGACAACCCGCCGATGGAAGATTCAGCGTTAGAGCCAGGTTGTATTTTCCTTTGTATGAATTAATGATAAGAAAATTTGGTTATGGTTCCACTCGTATTGTTCATTATGATCATGAGTTGTGTCTTCTCTGACTGATGCTTAATTGCAGCTATTGGATTTTACGCTTACGTTTGTCATGTTTCTTGCATGTGCAAGTGTTCGATCGCGGCGAGCGTGAGGATTGTGATCTGTCGGAGCAGGGGAACGGGAGCACTACCTTCTCTACAAACGACAGCGTTGGATTCGAGGTAAGGCTTCTTTACAATTTGGTTTATTGCAATTAGGAACTTGTGCCATAGCATGTTACGATTGTTGCTAGACCCGATCTAGGCTAGTAGGGATCGCCTCTCTCCGCAGAGGGGATTTACCTCTACAACAAATTGGCCACTCCGCTGGGGAGTTAGCTTGTTGTTTTCTTTATAAACTACAGATGGAGCCTGAAGTTAGCCAGATAGCCTTCGAAACCCTCTTGCTCTGCATTAGAGAAGGTAGATAAATGCTGCTTCAGTCAATCTCTGGTCTAGTTTATGAACTGAACACTTGGAGTATTGTCTTGTCTTTCGGTCGATTCTTGACTTTTCTTGCTTGATCAGCTATTTTGGCTAGCTCTTTTCGTGTCTTTGGCTTTTTGTTTAAACTCCAACATCACTGGTTTGCTTCTTGGATTGCTTATTTTTATTTTTGCATAGCAAAATTGACTGGTGCGCTTATTAGCGTGTCAGTCGTGCCAATTTGTGCTAGTTTCCAATTTACTACTCGCGCCAATCTTGTTATGGCGCTAGTTTCAGCCTGAAAGTCACGCTAGTACTGTGAAGTGCTAGGGTTTGCTTGGTTTTGAGCTTTTTGAGCTTGATCTTTGATTTTGGTTTCATTTCTTCGACTGCTTGAGTGTTCTAGAGCCTTGTTTGACTGACAACAACCTTTATCCTTTGGTTGTTTTCCCTTTTCTATCGATTTTACATTCTAGCCCTAGGGTATCTAGGTGTTATTGTGCGTCGAGCCTCCCTTGGGAGTTTTTGGTTTATGTCTATTCAGTCAGCTTTGTGATTGTTTCTCTGCACTCATTTGGTGGTTTTCTCTCATTTTATTGCATTATTTGAGTGATTGGATTCTTCTTCATTCAAATTCCGCCTTGTCTCGTTTTGGGCCTAGTTTACATGGTTCAATTGAGCCTTTGGGTGTCTTGTGATTTGAGGGAATTTTTGTCAATTTGAGGTCTGATTATGTGTTTGCATTGAGTAGATTTTGAGTGTTTTTCTCTTTTTCTATCACTTCTCAAATTTCTTGTCTCATTAGTTTTCATTTTGTTTAGTGCATTTTTCTCTTAAACATTGAAAATACAAAAAAAAGCTCTTTTGCTTTGGATTAGTTAGTGTGAATTAAATCTTTTCGGTGTTATTAGTGATTATTAACTTTGGAAGAAAAGATTTTAGTTTCCATTAGCTACATTAGAGATGTCATTGGTTGTTGTCTGATCATTTTGTTTTTGTGTGAAAAGCTCTTAACTCTCTCGTAATTAGCTTTCATCGAATGAAATGATATACTATGGCATGTAGTGTAAATTTAGGCAATTTTGAGACATAACACTTTCTAGGGCCTGAAAACTGAAACATAACTGAAGATAAACATTAAAATTCATTCAATTTACACTAAGGCAACATTGAAACATTAACAAAATATTTAGAGGTCTAGGCCAGAGACGTTTTCCGACGTCTTTAAACCTAGTAGCTGTCATTCGCCTCTTGGCTTTAGATAGTGTTAAACACCATGTTGAAGCACACACATGGTTTATGAGAAGAATAACACACACACAAGAGACTCAACACACAATGAAGGATAAGTGTGAGGTTTTCTTATTTTCCATTATACAAAGATGTACATTTATAGTACAATGGTGTGACTCTTGGTTTCATATTCCAAGGTCACTTGGACTCCATTGTGACTTCTCGCATTCCACACCTACCCATGTAGGATTAGGTGTTCCAACATCCCCCCTTAATCCGAAGGGGTATGTGTGAGTCCAAGAAGAGAGTTGTAATAGAAATCTGCAAAGTATACATGGCAGCGCTTGGGCTGAATCAACTCTCTGAAATATTGGAAAAAAGAGGTGGTTTTAGGATGACCACAAACACTGGAACGCAATACTTGTTGCAGTTCCCGGAACTCTTCCAAAACTGGCAAGAAGCTGAAGGCTTCTGCTAGAGGAATTTTCCCTCGTAAAAAAAGGGAGACCTTCAACCTAAAAGAAGGGAGGTCTACTACCTGTGATGGTTTTAGGATTACCAACAACTCTGGAATGCTTGAAGCATTTCCTGGACCTCAACCAAAGCTGGCAAGAAGCTAAAGGCTACTAAGCTGAAGGCTTCTGCTAGGGGAAGTGTTCCTCATATATGAAAGGGAGACCTTCGACCTAAAAGAAGGAAGGTCTGCTACCTGTGATGGTTTTAGGTTATCCACCAACCAAAAATGATGGTTTTAGGTTATCCACCAACCGAAGGCATGCTCATGGGCATCCGTGTCTCTGGATACATCTCTGAATCTGGAATGACGAATTGTGGCTCTGGCTCGCTTGAACTGCTGGCTACAACTCTGAGCATAGAATGAGAGATTGTGGCTCAGGCTCGCTTGATTTGTCGTCGAAGCTTGTACATGACCACCATTTTCCCCCTTGTCAGCGACAAGGTGAGATGATGGCGAAAACTCAATTGCAAGTTTGCTCAATATCCATGAACATGTTCTGACATGCGACTTAAACATCTTCTTGGCTGTTGATGCCCATTGCCAAGAAGCAATCCATCCAAGATGAATCTTGGTTCTTTCAGGAGGCTTGTGTCTGAAGCATATGTCTAAAGAATGGGGCTTGCATAGATGAAGATCAAAACAATGATCTTTCATATGGCCAACTCGATCACAGTGTTGGCATTTTACGATCTGTGATTGTTGTTGTGGAGCAGGATCTGGAACTGCTGCAGGTGAACTGTCATACAAGAATCCAGCACTCTGAAATTTGATGGGCTTTGTGTAGTCTGGAATATGAAAGGACACATCCTTGTCATATCCAAGACCAATTCGGTGCTTGTTGTGGAAAAGCTATTCCCAAGGTCTGATGATGGGCTTAGGAAGTGCAAGTTGAACTGTTTCATCTGCATGTAAATCTGCTCTAGTACAAGGAACTGAATGTGGATCAACTGCATCTTTATCTTCTTTCTTCTGATGAGAGTCCTTCATAATCTTCTGAACAGAAACAGGTTCAGAATGGTGACTCTTTTGTTGAAGTTCGTCTTGCTGAAGCTGAGTTTCCAACTGCAAAAAATCAATCTTTTCTTGTGCATTTTGTAAACAAGTTTGAAAATTACTAAGAGCATTCTTGCTCATTCTTATGACATCATCAACATTTGAATGAATGAGGTTATTTAACAACACTAATGCCTCATTGATTTTAGCCATTTTCAACGATTTAGGCTCAAAAAATGAAAGGGTGTCGGCTTCAACCGAAAATGCACCCATTTACAATGTGATTCAACAAATACAAATGACTTAAGAGAACTTCCAACTATGGAAATCTCAAAGTACAAAATATGCTCCTCAAATGATGGAGGGCAATCAACAATGACTTACATCAACAACTCAAATTCACTGATTCCAACTATGAATGAAGAGGCAAATTCCACTCAAAATACAATGTCAAAGAAATACAATATCTCTGCAAAATATTTGTAAATGTGTAGCTGAAAACACGTGCAAGAAGTCTTTAAGGCAGCTGAATTTCTTCTTCAAAGAGTTGTGTTCAATGATGGAAAACTTGTCTTCTTATGTAAAATTCTTCAAAAAATCACCCTTATGCCAAAAATCACACAATGTCAAATCTGCAATTTTCTCTATGTGTACTGTCCATCTACTCACATGTCATTTTCTCTTCTTTTGATGTTCATATTCCTTCCTCTCTCTCTCTCTGGTGTGTGTTTTTTTTTTTTTTAATAAAAAATTAATTAAAAAATAAATTAATAGGAATTAATGGGAATGAAAGACTATAGTAAAAAAGAAGGAGGGGGATTAATTAAAAGAGAGGGAATTTAAAAAGTGGGAAATTTATTGAAATGGGAGGGGAGGGAGGAAATTTATATTGGAGGGGGGCATATTAAAATTTTTTTATTAAAAAACGATTAATTAAAAGGGATTATTAAAAAGAAATTAATTAAAAATGGGGATTAATTTTAGTGGAAAGGGAGGGGGAATTTAAAAGGGAAGGGTATTATATCGAAGGGGCGTATATTAAAATTAAAAGGGAGGGGTATTATATGAAAGGGGGAATTTAAATGGGAGGGGTAGTATTAATTATATGGGGGGGTGTATAAAAAATTTTAAAATGAAATATGGAGAGCGTATTGTAATGGAGAGGGGGAATAATAGAAATTAAAATTAAAAAACGAATTGTGAAAAGGCTGTGGGCGGGAAAGGCCGAGTAGCCAAGGGAGTGAGGGAATGGCGTTAAGTCTCTGTGAAGAGGGCTGCTGTTGGTGAGTGTAGTGAGGTATTGCAGAGTGTAGAGCGGACGGTTAATTGAGAGCACGAGGTCTGTGTTGGAGTGTGTAGAGCGTGCAGAGGATTGAAGAGCGTATGTCGTGGATTGGTGAGAGGGATGGGTAGAGGGTTAGGGACGTGGGGAAGGTCGAAAGGCCATGAGGGAGATGTGAGGGATGCGTATTGTATGCAAGTGTGTTGGGTGGTGTAATGGATCTGCGAAGGGAGAAGCATAGGGGAGTGTGAGCTTGCAGAAGGGAGTGGCAGTGCGTAGATGGAGTGGTGGATAAGGAATGCGTGGGGTTTGGAGTAGGGAAGCGTTGTTGCAATGAGAGTGGCTAACGCAGCTAGGAGGGGGACCATAAGGTAGCAAGGTAGGGGTGAGCAGTGAGAGGGGGCCGTATGGCCTGGAATTTGAATGATTTATTTATTTATTTATTTATTATATATATATATATATATATATATATATATATATATTATTATTATTATTATTATTATTTTTTGAAACTAAAACAGCAGAGAGGAGGGCCAGAAGGCTTGAAAACAACTCAGATTTTTTTTTTTTCTTAAAACAGTAGAGAGCAGAATAGCAAAGGACAGTAGAATTTTTTCCAAATGTATAGCAGAACAAATCCAGCAGCAGTAGAAAGTGCAGAAATGAGGGCAATTTCAGAATTTCAAGTACTGAAATGCAACATCAGATTGCCAATAAAACCCAGAAATATTTCTAATAGCCCAGCAGCAGAAGAATATTTTCCAGCAGCAAAAAAACCCAGAATTGCAAAAAATTTCAATGAAAAAAATCAGAAATCTTTCTAGGAAAAACCCAAAATTTTTCTTCAAAAATTGCAGAGGGCCATATAGCAGCAGAAAGTGCAAAAATGAGGGAAACTTCAGAATAGTCTTCAAAACAGCAGATTTTTTCAAATATACAACAATCTACTCCATTGCAGAATTTAACAGTATTCAGAAACCCAAAAACTTGCAGAGATTTTCCAATGAAAAACTCAGAAATTTTACTTGAAAAACTCAAAAATCTTTCAGAAGCCCCCTTTAAACTATTTTCCAGTAGCTCAAAAATGCAGATTTTAATGAGCAGAAATTGCAGAGAAAATTTAGAATGAAAACCTTCAGATGGGCAGTGCTGCCTTCTTCAAAACCAATGCTGCCAATTTCTGAATGATGCGATTTTGAATGCTGCTCTTCAAAACACTTCCTGAATGGCGGCAAAAACACTGCTACAGAAACTCTGATTGCTGCAAAAATGCCAAGAATTTTTGCAGATATGCACAAGCCATAAACAAAAATGGCTCACTCAATTTGGAGCACGGCCAGCAATCGCCCACTCTGATACCATGTTAAACACCATGTTGAAGCACACACATGGTGTATGAGAAGAATAACACACACACAAGAGACTCAACACACAATGAAGGATAAGCGTGAGGCTTTTTTATTTTCCATTATACAAAGATGTACATTTATAGTACAATGGTGTGACTCTTGGTTTCATATTCCAAGGTCACTTGGACTCCATTGTGACTTTTCGCATTCCACACCTACCCATGTAGGATTAGGTGTTCCAATAGACAGTACTAGTACGGACTTGTGCTCCCCATACTGTCACGTATATAAAGGAAGACCCCACTAGGTTTCTATCCTTTATCCATAGGAAGCTGAGTCTGCCACCCTATACCCGTGATACACCAGACACAACATTCGGGGAGATTTCCTACACGTATGTCAAGTCCTTGGTTGATTTCTCTTTCATTTTGAAACCAAGGTGTATATTGCAGTTCACGGTTATTTGGTACACCCTTTGCCTAGTATTCTTGAGCAGTCATTTTGATCTTATCTGACTCCTTAAATTTGAAAAGATCATCAAGCGCTTGTCCTTTCACGCTTGCTTCAAAACTGAAATAGATAGAGTCACCTTTCATCCGTTTCTCAACTCTTAAAACATGAAACGGTGAAATTTCTAAGTTTCAGTGTGGTGAAATAAATCACCCATGATCACATGCCCTTTTAGAGTTTGCTTGTTGGTTGTTTGATTGTGTGCCTTGGTTTTTAACCCATGTGCGGTTTTGAGTTGTTGATGGCAACTTTTCCAGAGTTCACCAACCAAGGAATCCCCTCCGATGGGAATCCTGGTCATTTTCCTCCTTTTGGAAATGTTAGTGCTCCTTATATGGCAACGTTGTCCCTTCCTGGGTTAACTGTTGGGTTGCCTGTTTGGTTTTTTTCAACCTCTGTGGTCCCAAATGTCTCAGCTACTGTTCAATCAGTTCCTCTACCTGAACAACATCATGTTGATTCTAAGGTGGACCTCTCCCCTTCTTCGCCTGTTTCTACATCCTCCTCTTCTACTTCGCATAGTGAAAGTCTGGATTCGAGTAACCAGGTGGTTAAGAAGAAGAAGAAGAATTCTAATAAAGGAGAGGCTAGCTCTGTGGCTATTGCGCCTAAGAAGCCTTTAGTCGATAAACCTCCCAACCCTCCGCGGAAAGTCAAGTTCCCTTGCATGTTGTGCACGTGAGACCATCTTGTTCGAGATTGCTCTAGCATTCCCAAGGTGCTTAAAGAATGGTCCAATGGTCATCCACCATTGCCTTTGGCTTCCGAGAGTTAGGTTGGAGGCATGCCTTCAACTAGTGCTGGTAAGGCTCCTAAGAAGCAGGGTAAGATTACAAATCCCTGTAAGTTGTGTGAAGGGCACCATGCCATTCACCTTTTTCCGTACATGGATGAAGCCAAGAGATTTTGGAAAACTCAACTGTTTCTACACCATGCCTCCTAGTTGGTTATAAACAGCTTTCTTTGAGCCCTCCACCAGCTGATCCTACGATTGGTCAAGAGTCATCCTTGGTCGATCCCGCTCCCCTAGAAATTCCCATTCAGGAATCTATTCCCGACCAACCATTGGTCGTGATATCGGTCGAGCTAGCCTCGTCTACAGTGCACCAGGTATTTTCTGTTGAGAGTGGACCTCACACCCCTCAGGTTCTTCTTGTTTCTTCAGATTCCTCTGACTTGGAGAAATATTCTCCTGTCCCTATATCTCAAGAAGCTACTCCTCCGCCTCCTGTGATGGAGGTCCTGGAGGATACTCCTCCCGCCTTCGAGATGGAGGTCGTGGAGGATGCTCCTTCTTCTTCTGTAACACCAGGGGAAGACCATCTCAATTCAATGGTAACCCCTCTAAGTAGTTTGGTCGCTTCCTTTGACTGGAGTTGATTTGCAGGATACCGCCTTCCATCTTATGTGCATTTCGAGATCACAGTACAGGCTTTTGGTCTGGTTGTACCCAGCACCATTATAGACGAAGGCGCGTCTGTTGTGTTTTATCCTCAACTACTTGGCAAGCTTTTGGCTCGCCGCCTCTTGCGCCTATTACGCAGAATCTGTTGGCATTTAACAGAAGAACGAGTCAACCGTTAGGGATCCTTCCAAGGTTACCTATTACTTTGGGAGGTAAAATCGTCCATATGGACGTGATGGTTGTTCCAGGCCCCTTGGATTTCAATCTGCTTTTGGGGTGTGATTACACCTATTCCATGGGAGCGCTTGTCTCCTCCCTTTTTCATGTGGTCTGTTTTGCACATGAAGGACGGATTGTGACCATTGATCAACTTTCGTTCTTTGGTCCTAATGTGGCAGCTGGCCCGCCATCATCCCTTCCTAGTTTTTATCCACCCGTTGTATCTACCCCACCACAGCTCAACTATGTGGCTACCTACCCCATGCTTGTACTCAATGGTAGTGCCGTTGTGCATAGTGTGTTGGGGGCATTGGGTCCCGACTTCCAAGATATTTTCCTTCCATTAGATGGGAAACTCTTGGAAGCGATGACTTCTTGTTCATCATGATGAGTGTCTTCGGAGCATAGTTCATTTTCTTGTGTCAAGCTCCTTAAAAAATGAAACAAGACAGTCGGAGAAGAGTTCCTTATCTTGTGTCAAGCTCCTTAAAAAATGAAACAAGGTTGTCGGAGCAGAGTTCCTTGTATTGTGTCAAGCTCCTTAAAAAATGAAACAAGGTTGTCAGAGCAGAGTTCCTTGTCTTGTACCAAGCTCCTTAAACCATGAAACAAGGTGTCCTGAGGATAGTTCTTTTAATGTGTCAACCTCGTTAAAACAATGAAACATGTTCCCGTTCAATTCGAGTCTTTGATAAGATCTCGTAAAATCCGAGTCGAGTCTTTCTCGTGATCCCGTATTTTGAACCTTCACTCCATCTGCCTTTCATATGGATTGAAGCTTGGGGGGCATGTACCTTGAATTGAGTCACCATGCTGGGGGCATGCTTAATTTTTCAAGCATAGTTTGTTTCTGTTTCAAGCTTGTGTAAAAATGAAACTAGTTTCGAGCATAGTTTATCTTTGTTTCAAGCTTGTGTAAAAATGAAACCAACTTCAAGCAGAGTTTTCTTATTTCAAGCTTGTGTAAAAATGAAACCATTCCCATTTTACCCCTTGCGATTTCCATTTTATCAACCCGTTTTTGCCAGATGAGCCTTGGTTTTATCACTCCATCATCATTATCTTCTTGGCCGATCATATGCCTTCACTTGGTTTTTTTAACCATTACTGAGGAACCGCTGCAGTGAGTGGTCTTGTTAGCCAGCCTCTCAACCTTTACTTGTTCTGAGCAGTTCCACTATCATCAGAACTAGTTTCTTCCCTTTATACCACTCATTCCTCCAGGAGGAGTCATCTTTCAGCTCTCTTCTGACTCTCTAAATATGAAAATATTTCCGAGTCCCTTGTCATTTCAATCTCGTTAAAGTGGCTAGGAAACGACATCTACCCAATATACGTTTACCCGTTTTTCGGGCTGGGATGGATTATTTACGAAAAAGGAATACCCTAGCCTATCGCGACTAGGAGGTTTTATCAGACATAGTTTTCTACCTTTTCAGATCTGAGGAACTATTTACGAAAAGGGACTATTGGAGTTTACTTTTCTACTGTCTTTTCAAACTCTCTAAACATGAAAAGACGCCGAGTTGTCCCTTTTTTAGACTCGTTAAACCCTGATGACATCAGATTCAGTCGTAACGATAATATTCGAGTTTCTCCTTCCTAGGGATCATTAAATGTACTAGGATGGATTTTCCCGAAGGGCAGACTTATATTACAAGCATATGCTATCCCCTTCAAGCTTTTTTCCAAAAATAATTGGGGTACTTGCCAGAAATCGTGGGGAAAAATGGAACCAACATCATTGTCGTGTCGGCAGTATGTCGCTCTTGAACATGGCACTTGTCTACATTCGTGTCGGGTTGGGGACATATCATCTCGTTTTTCACTTGCCTCCATGGGTTTGGATGATCCCTTTTGACCTCTCATCTGATATTTGCCTCGTCACCATGACCTTTGATATTTTGATGTCAAATACTGCCAAACTCACTGTTGTGCCGCCAATATGTTCAAGAGAAGTTGACCTCTGCAAGTTCCAACCTTCCTCTGATTCTCATCTAATCTTGATTCACAAAGACATTATGTTCCTCTATCTCGTGTCGATGATGTGGGAAACACTATGGCCCACCTTCGATCAAGGTCACTTCCTATCGACTTCAGCTCATTATCCAAGAAGCTGTTCTAGAGACTCCCTTCTAGTACCTTGGAGCCTACATACCTCAATGGCAGGTTCTTCGCGTTCGACGTGAGGTTTTCATCATTGGCCTCCAATCGAGTGATTCTACAAGTGTTCAATGCTAGCTCACTGATTCAAATGCCATAGACTGTACCTTTAATACCTTGAGGACCATTGTCATTATTGGTGGTACCTCTCGTGTCTGTTAACAGCTTTCATCATTGGCTGGTAATCAGGTGATGTTCTCGCATGTTCGACTTCAGCTCACTAATTCACATGCTTGAACTTGTACTTTGTTCAGGTCGAGATGGAGCGCAAGACCCTAGATTTTGTTTGTTGGAATCTAGGCTGTGATTTTGTGGATTATTATGATTAGTTACATGACTCATTCATTGGATGGCTGCAACCATACCTAAGCCTATTTATCGATCCTCACTGGATGGCTGCGTCCATACCTTGGATCTGGATTATTGTATACTCTGTTATGAATGGTTGTGCCCATACCACTTATATCATGTATTTGAGATATCAATTGTACTTCTCGATACAAGTTTTCTGACAACACTGTTTTCAGTTGGACACGTTCTCGTAAAGCATTTCACCCCTCTCTCTCTTTCGGGCCTCATGCTTTAGGGGGCATTTGTTACACAGCAATTTGTCATTGTCCTTGCAATTCCCCATCCCGCACATTGACGGGCTTATTCCGTGACATGTGAGTAGTGACATGATTTGAAAACACTTTCATGGAATTCCCCTAGACATGTAATTTGATTCCCCTAAAGACATCTCCTTGTGAAAAACCCTAAAAATAGCCTTTTCATCCTTGGCGCAAATGGTCATTGTTATACCCGCGCCAATGGGGAAAATCCTTCAAAGAGGGCGTGCCAATTGGCGCTCCGTCTCAGATTCGCACTCGCGCTAGGCTTGATAAAGGGTGTTTTTAAAAAATACATGGCAGAAGATTGACTCCAACAAACTCCTAAAATGGTCTCTAAATTGAGTTGGGAGGTTGGCTTTGGATCTCCATGTAGAGGAAGTAGTTTTCCACCTCTCATGGAAGCTTCCTTGAGGATAGGGCCAATCCCATGATTGTAGGGATCCCAACTCCCCTTCCACCATCTATATAAGCTTGCCATTTCCTTTTGCAAGCTAGTCTCCAAGAGCCTTCATAGCCTAAATAATGCTGCAATAATCCTCATAGAGCCAAATCAATAGTAAGGAGATTGATGATTGAAGAGAGAGGCTTGTCCCTATTCCCAACAAGCTTTACCGAGACGTATTTCGCTTACGACCCATCGAAGGAAGATTCAGCATCAGAGCCAAGTTGTATTTTATTTTGTATGAATTAATGATAAGTGACTTTGGTTATGGTTCCACTCGTATTGTTCATTATGATCATGAGTTGTGTCTTCTCTGACTGATACATAATTGCATCTATTAGATTTTACGCTTGTGTTTGTCAGGTTTCTTGCGTGCGCAAGTGTTAAATCATGGTGAGCATGAGGATTTTGATCTGCTGGAGCAAGGGAACAGGAGCGCTACCTTCTCTACAAATGACAGCATTGGATTCAAGGTAAGCCTTCTTCGCAATTTCGTTTATTGCAATTAGGAACTTGCGCCATAGCATGTTACGATTTTTGCTAGACCCGATCTGGGCTAGTAGGGATCGCCTCTGTCCCCAGAGGGGATTTACATCTACAACAAATTGGCGACTCCACTGGGGGCATCTATTACATAGAAATTTGTCACCGTCCCTGCAATTCCCCGTCCCGCACATTGGAGGGCTTATTCCGTGACTTGTGAGTAGTGAAATGATCTGAAAACACTTTCATGGCATTCCCCTAGACATGGAATTTCATTCCCCTGAAGACATCTCCTTGTGAAAAGCCCTAAAAATAGCCTTTTCATCCTTGGCACGACTAGCCAGTGTTATACCCGTGCCAATGGGGCAAATCCTTCAAAGAGGGCGCGCTAATTGGCGATCTGTCTCAGAGTCACACTCAGACCAGGCTTAATAAAGGGTGTTTTTTAAAAATAAATGGCAGAAGATTGACTCCAACCAACTCCTAAACTGGTCTCTAAATTGAGTTGGGAGGTTGGCTCCGGATCTCCATATAGAGGAATTAGTTATCCACCTCTCATCGAAGCTTCCTTGAGGATAGGGCCAATCCCATGATTGTAGGGATCCCAACTCCCCTTCCACCATCTATATAAGCTTGCCATTTCCCTTTGCAAGCTAGTCTCCAAGAGCCTTCATAGCCTAAAGAATGCTGCAATAGTCCTCATAGAGACAAATCAATAGCAAGGAGATTGATGATCGAAGAGAGAGGCTTGTCCCTATTCCCAACAAGCTTTACCGAGACGTATTCTGCTGACGACCCGCCGAAGGAAGATTTAGCGTTAGATCCAGGTTGTATTTTCCTTTGTATGAATTAATGATAAGCGACTTTTGTTATGGTTCCACTCATATTGTTCATTATGATCATGAGTTGTGTCTTCTCTAACTGATACATAATTGCATCTATTGGATTTTACGCTTGTGTTTGTCGTGTTTCTTGCATGTGAAGGTGTTCGATCACGGTGAGCATAAGGATTGTGATCTTCTGGAGCAAGGGAATGGGAGCGCTACCTTCTCTACAAACGACAGCGTTGGATTCGAGGTAAGCCTTCTTCACAATTTCGTTTATTGCAATTAGGAACTTGCGCCATAGCATGCTACGATTGTTGCTAGACCCAATCTGGGATAGTAGGGATCGCCTCTGTCTGTAGAGGGGATTTACCTCTACAACAATACTGAAACTCTTTGAATTAATACTTAGTCTGTTTGAAGTTGAATAAGAAATTGAAGTCTTGGAAGCCGTATGGTGTTGTGACATGCTTGTTCTTGAGAAGGCTCTACCATTGGATTCATGAGCTTGGTTGTTGGTGATGTATTCTGAACTGTCTGATGTTTTTCCTATTTTCATTATGTTTCATAAATTATTTCTACGGTCGGATGAAAAGTTTAGGTTAAGAAATGACTCCTGGAAGCACCTTAGACCTATTTATCCTTCACCGTTTTATGTTTTCTTCTGCTGAGGTGTTTTATAGTCTTTAATATTTCTCTTTAGTCCTCATGCTTGTTTATTTCTCTAATATTTCAAATAGTTGGTTTCAACATGATTTATGGTTTTCCCTGCTTGTCTGCTGCCACTTGAAAACTATTTTTGAAGTCTCCCTTTGAAGTACCATTGTTTACAGTTAGCCAATGAGGTCTGTTTTGATCATACCCTTTGTCCCTGCTTGAACAATTGTTTTAAAGGTCTTTATAGTTGTGATAATAGATGTGTTAGGTGTTCCCTCTTCTATCACTACAATTATCAGTGAATATTTTATGTTTTCTAAGTCATTTGAAATAAAATCTTTAAGGAAATAGGATGTGCTCTGGAATCTTAGATTTCATTTTGAAAGTTGTCTTGAAGTCATCATTTTCTTAAAGTGTGGTTTGTAGAATTCATGGTTAGCCTTATCTATAAAATACCTCTTTATTGTTTAAGTTATTTTTTCAAGTTCCCTTTGTTGAGAATTCATTTTCTCTTTCCAAATCATTAATGTCCATCTCATTCACAAAAACTAAAGGATCCTACGGCCAAGTTAGATTTTCCCTTTGATATCCCATATCCATTGATAAGTTTGTCATAAACCTCTTCTTGAATCCATTTCCCAATGAATTTGACACTTCCTCTTTCTATCTATACTACTTATACCTTTCATGTTCTTCTATGCCAATTCAACCAAACAAACAAAAAAACACTTGCAGTTAATAACTAGTCTAAAACCAATACTCAAAAGCAAACAAGATAAACCTTTGTAAAAAAAATAATTTGAGAGATCCCTCTCTAAGAACATGAGGACTATATCCTGGAACTCTAAATATTTGTTCTGATGTTGCCTTGTCTTTTGATTTTCCAAACTATCAAAACATAGGACCCCAACATAATGGCAATCACTGTGGGACATATTGTGTTCATAGTAGCCTAGCAAGCTCTTATAGACTCATTAGTCTTTCAAACAACCATATAAACTCAGAAAAACCAAAAACTATTTTAGTTTGTCTTCATAATAAACATGGTGGTGGAACCATAAAACATTTTACCTTCACAAAAGCTAAGCATTTTCCACCTGGTGACTCCACTAGCCTTCAGTAGGCCTATTACTTAATATTCCTTGTAAAATCTCCTGGGAATGCTTTGAGAAAACCTAATCATGATGTTGGTGGATAGCAAAGTTCAAAGTCTTCCACCTGGCGACTCCACAATCCCAAAAAACCTAATAAATCCACTGGTAGAAGACTCTGAACTGGTTGAAAAGATTTAGTGACCTGTTTTCTGATTTACCAACATGGATTCAGATGCAGTACTAGAAGAAAAGCTATTGACCAAGATGGAAATAATGTTGGAAATTTTTGGAAAAATAATGGAGAGGTATGACGCTAATTCAAATATTGATGATCTAGAGCAGCCCATGCTTTTCCCTGATCAAACACAAAGTCAACCACTACAAGATATAAACAAAAAACAAAAGATGCATGATGAGCAAGATTACAAAGAGAACAATGAGGAATATTGTCAAGAATGGATTGATTGCCTCCCTTTATCTTGTATTGCAGTATTAATAGAACTTTACAACCAAAATGCAGATGTAAAACATGAACAATTCCTTGAGGAAAACATAAGCCATCTTGAACTCATAAAATCTGAAATAGGAGAAGAGACAGCACAACCAGAGTCTCTGCCTTTATGTCATGACTCATTTCATATTATTGAAGAAGAATGGAATCCCTAAAATCTATTAGAAACAACTCATGAATCCCATATTCTAAATGACTGTCACAAAAATCATGAGGAGTTGTTTAAAACTGAGATAAATCGGGAAAAAGAAGAGAATCCTCAAAGTTTCCTTGCAAACACAAGTAATGATTCCCTAGAGGAGGCTCAAGAAGAAATATAGCCTCAAAATCAGTCAATACAAGAGGAAGAGGACTATTGTTTTTCTGTCCAAAGAAAAAGAAAAACTCCCCTTTTGACAGAAGAAGAAATTGACCTAATATTAAACAGACAATTAGCCCTCAAATCTTTATTAGAACAAAACACTTCTACTCATCTACCTACTAAACCTTGTTGTCTTGAAATAGAAAATAAACTTGTAGATCAGCTAAAAGAAAAACAAACTGATAACCCAATATGTTTGATTGGTGAAATTGTTTATACTAATGATTTTTCAACTTTTGATCAGTCTGATAATGATGATGAGCTCCAAACAGAAACTAATCATGCAGGGCAACCAGCAATTGATTGGTCTCATGAATTTCATTATCATCAAATTGAAAGCAGCAATCAACCAATCCAATCCATTAGAAATAGCTTTCACATAATTGGGAATTAGCAATCTATTAGTTGTAATGTTGAGGTTGAGAAGAAAGAGGAATTTCTTAAGTAGGATGAAGATAAGGAGCCTTCCCTAAAAGGGTTGAGGTAATAAGAGTTACCCTTGCTCAAGAATATGATGATCTCTTCACATAGTACAGTCCACTGAATCAGAGCATACCAAGACTACAAGAGGACAACACTGTAATATATGATGAATCCTCCACTTCAGATAATAATGAAGATGAAGAAGTTTTTCTTTCTCAAGAGAATATTTAACTTGATCCAGTGGAGGAAAGGGTAACCCTGGTTGAATCCTATCTTACAAATACTCATAACCAGGCATTGTTTCAAGATCCCTATGCTCACTTCTTGATGGCATTTGAAGAAGGGATAAAGGTTATTAGGAGCAGTGTATTACCAAAAGCAAGAAGATTATTTAGCACTACTGCTAAAAAACAAAAGGAATGGGAGTGGCCTTGTTTGTCCAACCTATCCAAAGGGATGAAGAAGGACCAATCATCGAATCATTTACTGGATTGGTTGTAATGGAAAATGGATTTCATTAGCTAAACATGTAAATATTCCAAGTTAGATAAGGTTAGATAGGAATGTCAGTAAACATTAGCTTTGAGCATTTAGTTAGTTGTTGATTTTTGTCTTGAATATATATATATATATATATATATATATATATATATATATATATATATAACAATGGAAAAGAGAACAGAGGGCAGATTGTCAAAATAAGAAAGGTATAGCCCCATACCAAAAAGAGATACAAAGTCTAAAGTGTGCAAGCTCAAATGCCACTCCTAAAAACACACTTCTAGTTAGTCATACCGCCTAATCATGACTAATTAGCTTTTCAATTTACTGTTGATAGGTTAGTAAATTAGATCAGCCAAACAACACAATATTGGCTTATCAGTAAGGTAGATTAGGGTAGAAAAACAAAGGTTCAAACAAGCTCAAAATATGAACCTATGAGATTGATGAAGAACTGGTTCCAATATTCTTAAAACTTGAACCAGATGAGAAAGAAGACAGCTCAAATAAAATAAAAAACGGAGCTGAATAAATAATGAAGGATGTTCTTAAATTTTCAGATCTTAAGACTTCACCATTTTGTTTTACTTTTATGCAATTTTAGTTTATGTGTAGCTTGTTTTTATGCCATAGATCTGTAGCAAGTCAAACTGCTTATTCTTGGCTTGTCTGCTTTTAAATTTCTGTTTTATAATTTAGAGAATAAAAATCTGTCAGACAGTCTAATCCTGACAGATAGTAGTTAGGTAGAGAATTTATGCACTCAACTGTTTAAACTGGGTTCATGGAGAAATAAGAGTAGAAATAGATTAGTTTCATGTTTTTCAAAATAATAAAATGTTTTTGAAGATATTTTTCTAGTCCAAATGCACTCTGAAAGAAGAAAAAATTTTAGGATCATTAGGAATGGGTAGGTAGAGCTGTTATTTTGATAAGAATTCCATTGTTTCAAATTGTTGCAGAGATCATAAAATTAGAGAAAGGTCAGCCAAAAGAAAAGAAAAGTTGATGCCCAATGGATGAAGGCACTGGTTTAATGAAAGACAAATATTTACAACTGAGGTTATAGACACCTAAAAGACCTGCTGTCCTCCCCAAGTGGAGCCACTGTTAGCCACTGATAAATTTTGTTATACCAAGAAGTGGGTAAAATTTTCTTTTCAAAACTTCAAGAGATAATTCCCTTTGAAGACTTATGAGAAGACTGCTTAAAACCCCTATTTTCCATCATTTTCACTGCCCCTTTAACCCATTTTTTCCCACAAAATTCCTCTAAAAACCCTTCATTTTGGCCTCAAAATCTTCCAAGACCCTTTTAAAAATATTTGATCCCCTTCCATTTGGTTAAAAAAACTCCTTTTTCCTCTACCAGAACCCCAATTTTGGCTTAAAAACTCTGCATTTTGGCATAAAAACACCCTTTCTGCACTATAAGGTTTTTTAAGCCCCCAAAGGCTTATTTCCTTTAATATCCTAACCTCCATATGCCCTATCCCCGTAGTCAGGTGCTTAAAGGGCCTTAAAACACTTCCCAAACCTCATTTTCCTTATATTTCACATTTTCAACATATCATTTTTTAGACAGATCTGGACCGTTGATCTATCCAGATCAATGGCCCTCAAGTCATCCTCCACCCCGCCTTTCCCTCTGCTCTACATTTTCCTCTATTCATTAACCCACCCCTTCGCAGAATCTCCACCTTCCATTTATAATATCTAATGAACGAGATTTAACCCGATCCCCTACCTTACCCTATCCTTTGTTCATATGACCCCGCTCCATCTTTCAAATCTAACCCTCCATTCATAAAGATCCGAAGATTGGAATCAAATCCGATAACCCCACCTCCATCGAGACCTACCATCCACCATGTATAAACCCTGCCCAATCTAATTGTGAAATCTGACCCCCACTACTTTCTCCACTGTGCAACTCTCACCATCGCGTGAAATCTGCACTGTCTAATCTCCAACCTCTAATCCGATGGCTCAAATCACGTTTCATGTTTTTTCTCCGCCCGCAAGTTCACACTCCCAAAAAAATGCGAAATGGGCAGTATTGTAGGGGATTCCTGTCAACCAATGTATGGTATCGTGTTTTTTTGGCCAAATTTCAAAACCGCCCCAATGCTGCACGAAAACCATTCCGGTTTTTTCACTTACCACCATCCTCCGCAACAAGTATTTTTCATCTTTTGATCCTGTCCGTTCGTCATGTTAATCCAACGGCTTGTGTTATATCCCAATCCCAAGCCATTTGCATTCATCTGTCCTCCCAAAGGACTTCATCGCCCGATCTCAGCCATCCATTATATTAATCCAACAGCCTAGATTAGATCAAAACCCCAAAGTCTTTCACCCTCCATCATTCTCCAAAGTTATTTCATTAGGAAATCTCAACCGTTGATCATTCTAGATCAACGGTTCTTATTCATCCTTGCGCCCAAACTCCATCTGCACCCATTTTTCTTCCGCCAAGGGTTTTTCTCCCTGTTTTATGCAAAATCCTCCATTCCGCACAGCTCTGTCCCCTCCACCGAACCTCTGAAGTAGTCTTAAACCATTTCCCCAGGATTTTATAACTAGTTTGTGTGTTTTTGCAGGGTTTTAGATCATATTTTCTTTGTGTTCTTCCCAGTCACAATCCATCAACAAAAATTCCCAGAATGACGATTCTGTGGCATAAAATCAAAGGAAAAGGAGCTGCAGGGATTAAAATATTTGTTTGAATCATCTGGAGCACAATCCTCGAAGTCAGAAACCCTCCATCTGCATAATCCACCTGTATAAACAAGTTGAGCAAAGTGTATCAGTGAAGAATAAAAAATAAAGGGATTAATGCCTAAAAACCTGAAGATCAAGGTTTTTAATCCACATGTTTAAACGATAAAGACAATGTTAAGGAACAAAGACCTGAGAACAATGATCAAAGCCTAATTGGGCCTAAAACACAAACAAAAAGCAGATTAAGGTGTTTTTAAGATACAACAGAGGAATATTAGCCGAAGGACACCTCAGAGCCACATAAAAGGAGCTAATTAAATCCCCAGCTAACAAAAATGCCACCTGCAGTCTAAATGAATCAAAAGAAGGTATAGTTATTGCCTAAACAGAAGATATTTTCCTAAAAGACACCTGAACAATTATTACCAAAGAGAGAACAAATTCTAAACTGTCATTGAAGTTATTGTAAAAGATAAATAGGCCTCGAAGTCAATCTTTTTGCCCATTAAGCCTTAAAAAGCAGAAACAGAGTAAATGAAGTAGAGTTGTAAATGAAATTCTTTCCTGCCTTAAGCCTTACATGGTTTTAAAGGATAGGAGTTTCATTTAGTATAGAATTAATTGCATTTCAATCCTAAAACTTTCCCACTCGCTAATTTCTTCTATAAATACTTCTGAAGAAGATGAGATATGGGTTGGTTGGTCACTAGTTGTAATACTGAAACTCTTTGAAATAATACATATTCTGTTTGAAGTTGAAGAAGAAAATGAAGTCTTGGAATCTTGATGGTGTTGTGACATGCTTGTTCTTCAGAAGGCTCTACCATTGGATTCATGAGCTTGGCTATTGGTGATGTATTCTAAACTGTCTGATGTTTTTCCTGTTTTCATTATGTTTCATAAATTCTTTCTACAGTAGGATGAAAATTTTAGGCTAAGAAATGACTCTTGGAAGCACCTTAGACCTATTTATCCTTCATTGTTTTATGTTTTCTTCTGCTGAGGTATTTTATAGTATTTAATCTTTCTCTTTAGTCCTCATGCTTGTTTATTTATCTAATAATTCAAATAGTTGGTTTTAGCATGATTTATGGTTTTCCCTGCTTGTCTGCTGCCACTTGAAAACTGTTTTTAAAGTCTCCATTTGAGGTACCATTGTTTATAGTTAGCCAAGGAGGTATGTTTTGATCATACCCTTTGTCCCTTCTTGAAAAATTGTTTTAAAGGTCGTTATAGTTGTGATCATAGATGTGTTAGGTGTTCCCTCTTTTGTGACTGCAATTATCAGTGAATATTTTATGTTTTCTAAGTCATTTGAAATAAAATATTTGAGGAAATAGGATGTGCTCCCGAATCTTAGATTTCATTTTGAAAGTTGTCTTGAAGTCATCATTTGCTTAAAGTGTGGTTTGTAGAATTCATGGTTAGCCCTGTCTATCAAATACCTCTTTATTTTTCAAGTTATGTTTTCAAGTTCCCTTTGTTGAGAATTCATTTTCTCTTTCCAAATCATTAATGTCCATCTCATTCACAAAACTAAAGGATCTTATGGCCAAGCTAGATTTTCCCTTTGATATCCCATATCCATTGATAAGTTTTTCATAAACCTCTTCTTGACTCCATTGCCCAATGAATTTGACACTTCTTCTTTCTATCTATACTACTTAGACCTTTCATGTTCTTCTATGACAATTCAACCAAACAAACAAACAAACACTTGCACTTAATAACTAGTCTAAAAAAAATAATCAAAAGCAAACAAGATAAACCTTCACAAAAAAAATAATTTGAGAGATCCCTCTCTGAGAACAGGAGGACTAGATCCTGGAACTCTAAATATTTGTTCTGATGTTGCCTTGTCTTTTGATTTGCCAAACTATCAAAACACAGGACCCCAATAGATGGCATGTCCCCATAAGTTTCAATAAGATCTACTGAAACAATAGGTGATGAATGTGTATGCGTACCTTGGATCAACTGATATGTGGGAACCTCTTTACAGAGCACAAGAGTTCCTCTAACAAGGAAAAAGGTATCTCCAACTATTGGTATGAGAGATGGTTGCTCTTCTTCCAATGTACTAGCACTGAAATCTTCCTCCTCTTCCTCATACACCTCCTGAATCATGCATGGGACTCTATGTGTCAAGAGCTCAAGACCACCTTGCAAATTTGCAAGTGTCTCTTCTCTGGATGCAAGTACTTCTGAAACTGGTGGTGAATGTAGTGACTTATTGTCCAGAGTGACAAGAATGACATCCTCATTTGTTTCCTTAGGAAATATATCTTTGTGGCACATCTTTCTCTTCTTCACATCAAACTCCTTCCTAAACTTGTGAAAGAAATCTGAATATTTAGTCATCTTTTCATGCTCCATGTGACCAAACCACCAATCATTGGCTTCACCTAAAAGATGAAGCGCTGCAATTTGAACAACCTCTCCTTCAAATATACGATGTAGCCTAAAAAATGCATATAAATCTCTCCTCCAAGCTCTAATAGAGCTTGATGAAGGTCCATCAAATGTAGGAAAAAAGGATCTATTATGCCTCTTTCTTCTATTGTTGTTATAGTGTAATATCCCAAAATAGGGATTGCACATCAAGCCTGCTAAAATAACGCACTTTTGAGAATTCAATGCACTGGAATGAGTTTGTAGCTCCTAGATCCCTTGGATCAGATCATCTGAGATCAAAATCCAAAAGGAGAGAAAAAAAAAATCAAACTAGGTGAGCTAAACAGATCTCCCACAACCTAGTGTAGCTGAAAATCACCCAAAGAGAGGGGTTGCAGCTATATGCAATGGACTGCTACAGAAATAACATAGATCCACTGAAGAAAAGAAATAGGCTGATATGGAGGTTCAAATATCAGAGGTATAACAACAAATCAGATTTACATTACAGCCCATACATTTTACAAGATAAAGAATGAGACTATACAAGAAAAATCCTCAGAAATGAGGTGTTATAGCCATAAGAAAAGTCTGCAGAAACTTGAAAACTTTATTTTAAGGGGTTGAAGCAGCATTTTATCAATACTTAGATCTAGATCATATATGTACATAAAAATATATATCTATTTCAGATATGTTTACAAGAAGAGCTCATCTATATATTCCCCTAGGGGTTTTGTGCAAATCATGAAGCAGAGAGAGTAGATCTGAGATCTAGAGTTGTAGATCTACAAAAATATTCAGAAATTACTGAATCATATAGCATAATAGTATATCAGATATTAAACATACATGGACTGGGTGGCCAATCAATGGATCACCAAAATGAGAGGAAGAATCCTAACACCAGATATCTCTCCTCCAGAATGCAGACAAAACACCTTGCAACTCCTCCTTTGCAAATAACGCAGTCCAGGGAGAGAAACTACATTGTAGGCTTTGAGAATTATTTTTCCTAATGCAAAGGTTTGGATCTAAAGCTCAATCAACTAATGCACTCTTCTAGGAGGTTAAAAGACACAATGACTAAGAAGAGGCACTAGTAAAATCTAGATCTGAGCAGATCTAGTGTCTTCCACTTGCTGTAACTCACAAGGAAAACCCAACCCTCAATAGGATCAGTGTTGTAGGTGTAAGGTGAAGCTTGGCCCAAGCCTAATAGTGGAAAAAATGGAACAAGTATCCTCCAAGAAATTCTCAAGGAAGGAGGTGGGAATCCTGAACAAGAAAACCCAAAGAGGACTATCTAAACAGACAATACCTTCAGAAAATAATATCTTCAACAACCCCTTCAAGCTACTCTCCTCTTCCTTTTATAATATTTGAGTCTTGTCAAACCCTAAACCACTTCATTATTTTATCTCCTTTCACATGTATAATCTCCTTCTAGAACTATGTTGTCCCTAAAGGAGGTTCAATGCATCTAGACTGCTCTGTAGATATGGTCAAGGTTGACTTGGTCAAGTGATCAACCTCTTTCACACTCAAGTGTGTTTTATAAAATGACCGATATTTAGCCATGTTCACATTGGGCATTGATTTATTTTGTTATTTTTAGGAGTTTTACATGTCCTCTTTTACATTATATCCATCAACATGAAATGCAAAACAAAACAAGGAAAAATAGGATATTCCCATTAGCTTGGGCTAATTGGGAATATTACAGTCCTCCCCTCCAAGATGTTGCTTGTCCTCAAGCAACTGATAATGTGAGTGCTGCAAAATCTCCCCTCCTTCTCCTATGGCCCCCTCATCCAATAGTATCCACCATTTCTTCAGAATTTTTGCAAGAATTCCACCTCTCAATGGTTCCTCCCAAGTGTGCAAGTTGAAATTTGGTGAATAAACCCAATGGCCTCCATCATGAAATAATGGACAGTATATGTGGAAAACTTCTTACTGATCCATGGCCTCCTCAAGGTAGAAGTGATGACAACCATGGGGAATTTCATCATCCATGAAAGACTCCCATCTCCATGCTATCATCCAAATGAAGTGGATCACCTTCCAGCTTGGCAATCCATAGACAAAATCCTCCCCAATACATAGGAGAGTCATGCTCCCAACAAACATATGGCTCACCTCACTAAGAAACAAGTGGTCTACCATAGTGGCCATATAATATCTCATACTCCCATTGAAGCATGTAGTGCAAAAAGAGTGGGAGACTCCTCTCCCCAGTGACACATCCCACCGATGTGCCAGTCCTCCCACCATGTTCCCAGGAGTAAGAACATCCCCAACATATGGAATCATGATTAGAATCATGCTAGCTACCATGTGTGATAAAGGATAAGGAATATGTTCTCTCATGTGCAACCAGCGTAGTTTCACCCTTAATTGCCATAGAATAGGGGATGACAAGTGCCTCCCCCAACACTTGTTTGCTGCCCCATCCTCCTTGAATGCTTGGAGAAGGTATCATAATTATTGTAAGATAATCATTCCATGAAGGATATAATAAATTCCCAAGAGCCTCCAAGGGATGACCTGCATCAACATAGTTCATGGCCTTGAGTGACCCATGAAACCCTTCATAAATAGTGCCCCATATTGGAGCAATGTTCTACAAATGAGTGTTAGATAAATATAAGCATATAGGAGATACATCATAATATTTAGAAAGACAAGTCCCTCCATATACTTGTTTTACATTAGTGAGATGACTCATGGATGAGTCCCATTTCACACTCAATGAGTAAGGAGGTGTAAATGATGGCTCTTCCCATGAGCTATGTTCCTCCTTATCTAACAAATAATCCATGCACTTCCTCATATGATATTTCACCTCTTCTTTGAAACCTTCCCAGATGAATCCATCTAAGATAGTGTGATATGCTCTAATGAAACCAGTGGGTTTGGAAAGCAAGATCTCATAAGCTACATCTAGTAGTCTCTCCTTGAGCTTAGAGTCCTTAGCCAAAAAGATATTTCATGGAAATAAACGACTCCCTCAACTAACTTATACCTCCCATCCATTACCTTCCAATCAAGAACCTCACATGTGAAAAGGTCCTAGGCGTATTCCATCATGAGTTAGGAATCCAAATAAGGATCTAGGCTTCCCAAGAATTAAAGCGTTTTAGAAGTCTGGAATGCTGCCCCTGTCATATCATGGCTCTCCTATTTGACATGCTTGATGTCAAAATCACATGTTGGAGCATCATAATATTCCCTTTGCTACCTCATTTGTAGTTGATCTTGCTCAAGACAAGATTGAAGCAGATGGAAATCAACTTCCCCTTGGAAATTCCTTGTCTTCCAATACTTCCTTAATTTGGCCCGTGCATGCAAGAGGGTTAGCATTCCCTTGCCATTTTCAGAAATATTCTTTGTGAATGAAGATACCATGGTCTATCCCAAAGATACGGAGATGCCATGTGTCCCCATGCCCTACCATCATAGACTTCTGATTTCTCCTTCCTCACTGATGATAACTGAGTGGGAGATAGCAATGCCCCTTTCAGGAATTTTCTTACCTCTCTTCTAAATTCATGGGAGATTCTCTACGTTGTGCTAGCTTCTCCCAAGGCTCCTTTCTTATCTAAGTATGCAAATGCTTCCCATAGTTGATAGAACACTTTAGTTTCCCTCCAATCAAGAGGTGCTTGAGGTGCTCTTGTTGTGACTGCGTTGTTATCTCCTACCTTCCCTTCCTCCTCTTATATAGTTGAAGTTGGCCCATCATCAATAAGAGGCCTTAGATCTTGGTCTTCTATTGAAGGATGAACCTTCTTGCCTCCATCTTGAGAAGAAATCCCTTCATCAAATGGAGATCTTGCCCTTGGCAAAGTATCAAACAATTTCACACCCTCTAACATGGTCTTCAGAAATGGATTTGGATCTATATATGCTTCCAACTCATGCAAAATATTTGTTTGATATGGTTTGATAGTCTCAATAGGATATGTCACACATGAAGTATCATCAAACCTCTCTATTAATCTTGCAATAAACTTTGCATAAGTAGGTGTATTTTCTTTCCTTAAGGAAAAATACTCAAAAAACCACCAAGCATATGCTTTACCTTCAAAATGAAGCACTATTGTTTCGATGGCTTCATTTTATGAAACTTGATGATGCTGCACAACGTTGCTTAGCTCCTCCACCCAAACCCTAACTAGACATTTAGGTGATCCATCAAAACTAGGTAGAAAGAATCTACTCACCGTAGGCTTCTTCTCCTTTGTGCTTCTATCCTCCTTGATCTTTCATAACCTTTGGAAGTTCAAGTTATGTTTGAACTCCTTTGATTGGGCTTCATACTCCCACAAATACTCTCCAGGAGTCTCCTTCTTGGGCACACCTCCTTTATTCCTCTTCATGAGGAAGTCACTGATAGAACGTTGAAGATTTGGTGATATGGATGAGTGCACATATCCATGAGATGAGGATTTAGAACTTTCCTCATGTATATATCTTGTATATCTTTTCAAGGGATCTTCCTGCTTTTCCCTCCTCATTTCTTTGACGTCTCTTCTGATACCTTGCAGAGCTTGAGATAAAAATTCTGTGAACCTATTTTCTCCTGTCAAAAAGGGTTTTCTCTAGTTTCTCTTGTAGATCTCATCCTCCCCATGAGAGGACTCCATACTGCTTGAAACTCATAGGCTAAGCCAAGGAAAGTTGCTTTGATACCACTGTAATATCCCAAAATAGGTATTGCACAACAAGCCTGCTAAAATAACGCGCTTTTGAGAATTTAGTGCACTGAAATGAGTTTTTAGCTCATGGATCCCTTATATAATCTCATATAAGATCTAAATCCAAAAGGAGAGCAAAAACAAATCAAAATAGGTGGGTTAAATAGATCTCCCACAATCTAGTCTAGCTGAAAATCACTCAAAGAGAGGGGTTGCAGCTATATGCAATGGACTGCTACAGAAATAACACAGATCCACTGAAGAAAAGAAATAGGCTAATATTTAGGTTCAAATATCAGAGGTAGAACAGCAAATCAGATTTACATTACAACCGATACATTGTACAAGAGAAAGAATGAGACTATACCGGAAAAATCCTCATAAATGAGGTGCTACAGCCATAAAAAAAGTTTGCAGAAAATTGACAATGTTATTTTAAGGGGATGAAGAATTTTATTAATACTTAGATGTAGAGCAGATATGTACATAAAAATATAGATCGATTTCAGATCTGTGTACATGAAAAGCTCATCTATACATTCCCCTTGGGGTTTTGTGCAAATCATGAATCACAGAGAGTAGATCTGAGATCTAGAGTTGCAGATCTATAGAAATATTCAGAAATTAATTAATAATATAGCATAATAGTAGATCAAATCTGAAACATACATGGATTTGGTGGCCAATCCATGTATCACCACAATGAGAGGAAGAATCCTAACACTGGAGATCTCTCCTTCAGAATGCAGAAAAAACACCTTGCAACTCGTCCTTTTCAAATAACGCAGTATAGGGAGAGAAAATACGCTATAGGATTTGAGAATGATTTATCCTGATGCCAAGGTATGGATCTGAATCTCAATCAGCTAATGCACTCTTCGAGGCGGTTAAAAGACAGACTCACTAAGAAGAGGCACTAGTAAAATCTAGATCTAAGAAGATCTAGTGTCTTGCACTTGCTTCAACTCACAAGGAAAACCCAACCCTCAACAGGATCAGCGCAGTAGGTGTAAGGAAAAGCTAGTCCAAAGCCTGATAGTGGAAAAGATGGAACAAGTCTCCTCCAAGAGCTGCTCAAGGAAGGAGGTGGGAATCCTGAATAGGAAAACCCAAAGAGGAGTGTCTAAATAGACAATACCTTCAGAAAATAATATCTTCAAAAACCCCTTCAAGCTTCTCTCCTCTTCCTTTTATAATATTGGAGTCTTGTCAAACCCTAAACCACTTCTTTAGTTTAGCTCCTTTCACATGTAAAATCTCCTTCTAGAACTGTGCTGTCCCTCATGGAGGTACAATGCATCTAGACTGGACTGTAGATATGGTCAAGGTTGACTTGGTCAAGTGATCAACCTCTTTCACACTCAAGTGTGTTTTATAAAATGGCTCAGATTTAGCCATGTTCACATTGGGCATTGATTTATTTTTTTATTTTTAGGATTTTTACATGTCCTCCTCTACATTTTATCCATCAACATGAAATGCAAAACTAAACAATGAAAAATAGGATATTTCCATTAGCTTGGGCTAACTGGGAATATTACATATAGGATCCTCTTTCTTCTTTGATTTTGAAGAATTTTTGGAGAGTTAGCTTCTCCTTGAATGCTCTAGACTGTGCCTTTTACTCTTCAATATATCGACTGAGAGTCTCATGAGTCTCATGTGTTCTTATTTCTTCATTTCTACACCTCTCACCTTCTCCAAAGAAAGTGGGGATAGTGGATCTATGAGGAGATCTATGATTCTCTGGTTTTTTTTCTGCTGATAGGAAGTGCTTGGACATTCCTCTTCAAATATACTTCTTGGATCTTCTCTCTGTCCTTCCTTTTTCATTGTATTAACCTCCTTGGAGAGATCTTGCATGGATCTAAAGAAAGGAGTAGTAGAATTTTCATCCTCCATGATAGATATCATCCAACCGCTTCTTCTTTTTACGTAAAAGATGAAGTGTCCACAAGCTGAGCCAAAGATCATGCTCTAATACCATTGTAATATCTGAAAAGGAAGAATGCAGTAATACTTAAACACAATATAAGGACTGCAACTAAATAAACAATAAATCTTAAGACAATATCAGAATTTATAGAGAAGTTGAGCCATTTTATTATGTTGGAGAAGATTTAATTACATAATGTACAAAATATGAGGAGATCTAGCTAAAGAGATGGCCTAGAATCACCTTTATGTAATATGGTCAAGCCAAACTCTCCTAAAAGCAACAAGAGATCTTGTTTCTTTCTCTCCTCCTCTTATGCAGCATGAAGCAAAAACATACTGATAGACACGTGGAATGTCACACCAACCCAATACAAATGAACTCCATTAATGCACATCATGAGAGAATCATGCTAAGATTTACCCAATACAAAACAGATAGACATAGGAGATGTCATGTGGTAGCCAAAATGTCTCAAGGGAAACCAAAATGAACATGCCTTCTTTTGCTGCATTTTAACATTGATATACAATGCCCGAATCAGAAAAATATGAGCTATTGGGTGGTATCCATACTCACCCAAGAGCAGCAAGCGCATCCATGCCTCCTTCATTTCATAAGTGTTTTTACAAGGCATGGATCAAATAAATAGGAACCTTTGGGAAGTGACAAGAATCTCCCAAGGGCAAGAGTTCAAGAGTTTCTCTCGTTGGAGCATGTGCTCCATATTCCTCTTCATAAGGTACTAGATATGCTCTTGTCATGGTTGCACTGTTATCTCTAGCCTTCTCTTCCTCATCTTCAATAGTTGAGAATGCCTCATCATCAATAAGAGACCTTAGATCTTGGTCTTCTTTTGAAGGAGGAATCTCCATGTCTTCCTCTTGAGAAGAAAGCTCTTCATGCAATGGGGACTTTTCCCTTGGCAAGATATCATACAATTTTGCATCCCCTTAAATGGATTTCTGAAATGGAGCTGAGTTTATGGACCCTTCCAACCTATGCAAAAGTTTTGTTTGATATGGTTTGATAGTCTCCATAGAAAGTGTTTCATAAAAAATTTCATTAAACCTGTCCACTATTCTTCTAATGAAATTTGCATAAGTATATATATTTGAATTCTTTAAGGAAAAATATTCAAACAACCACTAAGCATAGGCCTTACCCTCAAGATGCAGTGCTGCTACTTCGATGGCTTCCTTTTCTGAAACTTGATGTTGTTGCACATAGGTGTCTAGCTCCTTCACCCATGCCGTAGCTGGACATTTAGGTGACCCATATAAAGTAGATAGAAGGAATCTACCCACACCATGATGCTTTCTCCTTGTGCTTGTTTCCTCCTTGATCTTGCAAAACCCTTGGAATTTCAAGTGATCTTTGAACTCCTTAGATTGAGTTTCATACTCTTGCAAATAATCATCAAGAGTCTCCTTCTTTGGCACATCTCCTCTCTTCTTCTTGTTTGTCATGAACAAGTGGCTGATAGAGCATTGTAAAACTGATGATGTGGTTGAATTCTCACACCCATAAGATGAGGAATTAGAGCTTTCCTCATGTATAGATCCTGCAGATCTTGTTGAGGGATCTCCATGTTTTTCCCTCCACATTTCTTTGATGTCTTTGCTTATACCCTGCAGATTTTGAAAGAGAAGATTTGAGAACCTCTTTCCTCCGGAAAATAAGGGTTTTCTTTGATCTCTCTTTCTGATATTATCCTTCCCATGAGAAGACTACATAATGATTGAAAAAAATAGGTTGAGCCAAGATTAGGGCTCTGATACCACTGTAATATCCCAAATGAGAAAATTCAGCAATAAATGCATGAAAAACGTGTTTTTCAGAAATATAAGTTTAAACAGAAAAATGCAGCCCATGAATCCATTAGATATGAAAATATTAAACTTATATCTAAGAGGAGATCAGAAACAAATTACTTTTTCCAAGTTAAACATGCCTCCCATGCTCAAAACATCCCAAAAACACTGAAACCTTAAGAATGCTACACACATAAATTATTGCATAAAGAGACAACGTAGTTATTTGAAGGTTACACTTAGAAAATGGAGAGACAAATCAGATCTGATTATTTCTTAATCAATAGAGCACAAAAACAAAGATCTAATGTCTTTTTACATAGATCCAAGATGACTTGGCAAGGGTTTCTTGACAGAAATGATATACATGAAATATCTACTGTAGTTCTATGGTTGAATCATGTTGTATGGCTGAATAAATACATAAATATGGCTGATCATGCAAATAAATGGTTGTATCTCCTTTTTCTATCTTTTCCAGAATAAGGTTGATCCTCCTCCTGGGAAACTAGCTCTCAAAACAAGGGATTAAACCCCTCCATTGCAATACCTTAAGAAATAACACAGTTTATAAAAGGGAATACACTGTTGCTAAAGCTAACTACTTGGCCTAACACCAAATAGTAAAAAATGCAGCACAAAATTCTCTCCTCAGATTTCTTAAACAAGATCTCCAAGCAAGAGTGGGGAATTCCCGCATGACAAAACCCTTGCACTAAATAGTGCAGGAAAATTAGCTAAATAGAAAAGGAATGCAAAGAAGTATAACCAAACATCATACAAAATATATTCTTCAATCATGCCTCATATGGCTGCCATCCCCTCCATTATATAGTTGATGAGTTTCCTCATCAAGGGTCCCACCCAATTATGAGGTTGCTTCCATGCAATGGCTCCTCCACCAAAATTACGCTATCTCCAATATTCTTGCTTATATTTTTATAGTGTTGTTTAATTTATTCAATCCTGACTAGATCAATCTTGACCGAATCAACCTTGACTGGATCTTCATGCATTGTCTCTTTTCACACTCAAGGTGTCTTCATTTTGACTAGCTAGATCGATCTTCGTTCACATTGAGCTATCTTTATTTAGGATCCACTCTTCAAATATTAATGTTGTTGCATTGGTCAAAATTGACTCTTTCCACACATTTTAGACCCTGTTCACACATTTGGATGATTTATCTAGTTATTAACATGATCCCTTTTCACATTATGAGGGATTTTATTCCTACTTAAGCAACTTATGACCTCTTTTCCCATTTATTCGTCTAGCTAGATATTTCAAGAAAAATTAATATTCTTATTAGTTGCATGCTAAATTACAAACATTACAGTTGGCCTAGTGCAAAATATCTAAAATGTGCCCCAAAACCCTCCTTGTTGATCTCCCAAGAGAAGGAATCCTTCCTCCTATGGAAAACTTGCTCAGAAAGTGGGTTTCTCAAACCTCCATTGCAACACCCTGCAACGCAACACAAATCTGAACATAAAATACACTGTAGCTGAAGACTGAAGCTTGGCTAGAATGTGAGATGCGTGAAAATGATAGATCAATACTCTCCCAAGAGGCCTCTCAAAGAAAGAGGTGGGATTCCCGCTCGGGAACACCCTGTGCTAAACATCACTGCAATCTTAGCTAAACAACTGAAGAGAGAAAGAAATTCTAAATAGAGATATCAAAATAATTATCATAAGCTAACTCCATATGGCTGCCATCCTATTCCTTATAAAAAATGTGAGCCATCTCACCTTAGGTCCCACTCATTAGGGTTTCCACCATCATGCAATCAATCTCCCTCTAAAATTGCGTTGTTCCACCATTAATGCCACTCCTCCATAACAACATTGTTTGATTTGGTCAAATTTGACCAAGTCTTCATGATCCAGTCTTTTTTCACACCTAAGGGTCTTCAATCTAGCTTTTGGATGACCTCTATTCACACTAGGAGTGTCTTTTATTCCTACTAAGGGGATTTATGGGTCTCTATACCCTCTTATTCTTCTATCTAAGAGAAAAATTAAAATTTAATATTCCAATTAGTTGTGTGCTAATTTAGGAATATTACACAAACCCCATTATTTCATTCTTTTGGTAAGTGTACAAAGACTGAAAATGGTGCACTATGTCCCCCATTCACCCATCAATTTTTCTCCCATCGCAGCAGTCCCTGGTCACCCTTGGTCAAAGTATCACACCCTTCCCGTATAAGCTAGCATGACATTCATAACCAATATATACCCACGTGGATTTCCTACCAAGTTGAGGGATTTCCCCATCAGAAATAGTTATGACTGCCACCAAGCTTCCTTTTATACTCCAACCTTGGGCCATTGAATCCCCATAATTAGTTTTTAGTCACCCGTCACCATAATTCCTGTGTTAAAATTATCACATCTAGGATATTGATCCCTTGCATCAGCAACTCTCTCATTCGGTTGAGGCTTCCTTTTTGTCGACATCAACACCTATTTTCTAAAAATGAAGCGATACCTTGGATCGAACCTCTGTACAAAAGTCACATCCTTGGGTGGCACTATGGGAGGCATCATTGCCCACAGATGTCATCAATCCTCTTGAAATTTGAGTGCAACACAAGCTTTCATGTCAAGATGGCATTGTACCTTACAACCATTGCACTTTTATTAAATTCATCGAAAATCCGTGTCTTGATAAGCATCTCTTTCAACAATTCTTACATGAGAAGGTCCCAGTTAGACACCCATTCATATCATGCACATTTATATGCCATGCCAAGATTACTCATGTGGGTACCACATTCCACCTATTTTCAAATAAAAAATGTCCGTGAGGGCATCAGTAATCATCGTCATGAACCAGCAGATCACTACCATACTAGTGCCACTGACATAATATTTATCTGTCAAATCGATTTTTTTAGCTAGCCAAAGCATCATGAGCATGGGACATACACACCTAGCATAAAAATTGTATTTATTGTATTATACCATCGCTTGCAAGGTTCCAACAGGACATGGTCGCTCTTCGACCCAGTGCAGGGTGTCTCCAACTTCATAGTATACACAAGTCTCTCTCTCTCTCTCTCCGCACAGTACATAGAAAATAAACTATAATGTCTTTTGGCTATACAGTTCTTCCTAGACCTCACACATTAGTGGGAAACTATTATCACTGGAAAATTGGACAAGCAAAGATGACATTATTAAATTTCAGGTAGAAGTATTTACAAGGCTGAGGCACATTACAGAATCTGAAGTGTTTAAAAATCTCTAAGCTCTAGAAGGAAAGTCAAATTGTGCACTGAAGGAACCAACAAAATGGGCCTTTGCACACACTTTTCTTCGATAAGCATGCCTTTGCGTGAATTTTCATCAAAAAGCCACACAGAACTGAGAGTGGCGGAAGTTACTTCCAGGACTATAAGGTGCACTCCAGGACATTGAAGTGACACTTGAGGCCGACTAAGGATAGCTGCCCAAGCCTCCTTAGGACCTCAAGGGAGCACACAATGGATTAATGTGAAACACAATGGGATCACCCCCCTCTCTTGGGTCACCATCAATCAATGTAACAAGAGAGGAAAGGAGAGTTTGAATTCTCCTATAAAAGGCCACCAAGAGATGAACAATAGGAGAACACATTTTTATGCTACTCATAATTGCCCCAGGCAATCTAGTAGTGTATGATCTAGCACAGAGATAGAGGGGACTCAATTGTTGGCCATCCAACAACTCCAGACCTTCAAATTAGAGAGAGGAAGACTTTGTGCCAAGGTAGCTCGAAAGTAAAGACATCGTTACATCAGGTCTTAGAACTCCCTAGTTCTAAGTTCCCCTTGGAAAGTGGGTAAACGTTTCATCCTTTATTCCTACCAGCACTCAATAAGAGGGGACGTAAGCATCATCATTTGGATTATTGAAGTTGTTTGACTCTATTTAGATCTTTTGTATTATTTGTTTTAGTTTAGTTTTTATGTTTGAATATGCATGCTATTTCACTATTTAGTATGTTTATGTCTTAGCATGTTCCCTAACTTGCTTGATTTCCTTTATTTTCTGCCTGTGACCGAGAACTTAAGAGGAAAAACCCACTCCTCTTAAGTAGGTGTGATTTAGTACATTCGTGTGCCAAATACGCATACAAAAGAAACATATTGTCGGAGTGTCTGATCACATTCACCGATTGTTGACTCGAGTTATTCGAGAAGTATTCTTCTATCGTGATCATCACGCTGATTAGTTTAACTTTTCTTTCTACAGTTGTAGTTTTGCTGAGACCTACGAGTATCGCTATGTACCAGAAATTATATTATTTTGGGGGTTATGATGTACTTTGAACACTGTTTTCAAACCAAATCGATATATATATATATATATATATATATGCTCTTTTCCTATTCCATGCATGTTGTAATGATTACAAATTTTGCAAATGTTTATCTAGAACATAATTAGCAAGTACATATTTCAATGTATACATGTGTCATGGAATGTAATGATATGTAATGTAATCAAAATTTCTTTCTAACAAATGAACATGCAGATACATTCTCAAAATTTGAGGGTGTCTAACGGAATCTTCCCCATAGAGTTATAGGAAAACAAGCAGTGAATCTCGGTTAACAACCAGTTCTCTAATGCCGAGAGAGATTTCTTCGAACCGAAGCTCAATAACTACACTGTATTAATAAATGTCATTGGTTGTATGACCTAAACATATACCTTACAGATCTACTAACTCACCATTAGTTTCATAGATAACCTAGGCTGCAAAAGATATATTTTGGGTACTATGGTAGGCCCCATCTCCGAAACTGACATAAGGTGTCAAAGACATAAGAAAATCAAGTAAAACAAGATAAGCAGGAAAACTACTTGTAAATGCACACTAAACAAAAATGTACTTAAATGAAAAACAAAATAATGTATATGAGTAATTACATGAGAAAATCATGCATAATATTTCTTTAGATAAAGCCCATTTCAAGGCTTATCCAAAGGATTACCTTCATATTCAATGAGCTCATAGGCCTCTTTTCGTGTGCTTGGTCATAGAGAAGAACCAAGTCTCCTTTTGAGAAGGAATGTGGAGAAACTGTCTGATCAAAACGGGCTTTGACCCATTTCTTCTATGCTTCGGTAACCAAAGTGGTGAAGCAACGAGTTTCGTTAAGCCTTTCCAAATACAAGAGACGTTCCTCCTCTGGTGAGGTATTCAAAATTAATTGATAACTATTTTGAGTGAAGGAATTTCACATTCAATCAGAAAGGTTTCTTTGAGGCCATATACTAAATGAAATTGAGTGAATCCAGTAGCATTCTTGGCTGAGGTTCGGTATGCCTAGAGAGATGAAAACAACATGAAATAATATTTTTACTTGTGCATTAGAATAGTGCGCTGAAGCATGATAACTAAAACTTTATTTACTTCTTCAACTTGGCCGTTGGCCTGAGGGTAATATGGAGTTGAGCTGCCGTGACGCTAGCCCAACTAAGAAGTTAGCTCAGCCATCATGTAATGGCGGAAATGAGATCCATGGTCGGTGAAAATGGCTTGAGGAATGTCAAACCAAGTGATAACATGATCGAAGAGAAATTGAGCCACAATTTTACCATCAACAACATATGTAGGCATCACCTCATCCCATTTAGTGAAACAGTAAATGACAATGATGATATAAGAATGCCCCCCGGCCGAGTGAGGGTTACATGTCATGAAGAAAATACCCCATTTGGAAAACTGACTGATGGTAACAACTAGGTGTAAGTGTGCAAGTGGGGTGCGCATCTTCCACTGGTAAATATAGCAAGCATGGAATTTACAGACGATAAGAATGTCTTATTTGAAAATAGAAGGATAGAAAAAATCAACACGAAGGATTTTTTGATCTGTTGCATAGCCATACATATGACCACCACATGCCCCAAAGTGGTAGTTGTTGAGCACTCTCTCAACCTATTTGAAAGTCAAACAATGACGAAGAATTGAGTCTACACTGATGCGGTATAAATTATCCCCAATGATACGATATGGTTGAGAATGATGTCAAATAAGTTGACGATCAGAATTCTTCAACTTAGATCGGAAGTTTTGGGTTTGTAGACACACAATGATATCACCATACCATGGATCAATAATGCTGATCATGAAGAGAGTGTCATCCAGAATGTGCTCATCAAGATCAGATGGTGCGGAGGTAGAGGGAAGGGAGGATATCAATTCAGTGAAAACGAATGCTATCTTTGATTTGGTAAGAGAAAATTCCAAATAAAACTCCTATAAAATGACAATCCATTTTGAATATTTACCCCCAACAACTGTCGGATCAAAATATAAGTCATAGGATTTCATTCGAAGATCATGGTAGTCATGCGTAAGAGCATATAATGCCAAAAGCATTGAAAAAAATGTATCACAACAAAATCCACTTTCTCGACATGGTCATATTGAGTCTCTATATCAATAAGGTTATGACTAAGGTAATAGATGACATGTTTAGTACCATCATCATCATCCTTGACCAGCACCATAGCAATGGTACCAGAGGAAGCTGCTAAGTAAAGGAAATAGTCACGATGATAATTTGGGGGATGTAGTAAAGGAGCATTAATGAGAACTTTCTTTAAAGCATTGAAGGAGAATTGAGAAATTTCATGCCACATAAAGGGGATCCCTTGCTTGATTAATTGTGTAAAACCCTTAGCAAGCTCTGCATAGTTGGGAACAAAATGACGTGGGGAATTAGCTTTCCCTTGTAGAATCTACAATTGAGATAAAGAGGAGGGAGGGGATAAAATAACAACAACCTTGACTTTCAAGGGATCGAGACAAATGCCTTATTTAGATATGACAAAGCCAAGGAGTCTACCAAACTCAATGCAGAAAACACATTTATGTGGATTCAAAAAAAATTTATATTGTCGGCAGCGTAAAAAAATCTTCAAAAGGTGCGTGGGATGGTTGTGACACTTAGTTTAATGAGAAAGGAGGTCATCCAAGTAAGGCTATATAATGTGCTTAATTTCATGGAAAGAAGAGGACATCACGCGATGAGAGGTAGCACTTACATTCTTCAGACAGAAAGGGATATTTTTGTAAGAAAAGGTTCCCCATGGACAGATAAAGGTATTCTTGTGTTGATGAACCAAAAATATTTTAATCTTGTTGTAGCTAGCAAAACCATACATAAAGGAGAATATCTCACTCCCAATGCATTCATCGATGATATGGTCAATAAACAGAGTGGGATAGTTATCCTTAAAGAAGGCTCAATTGATATCTTGATAATCAACACAAATGTGGATGACACCCTTCTTTTTATTGATAGGGACAATATTCGACCCCAATCTCTCAATGGGATAGGATAAATAAATCCAGCCTTAATAATTTTTTCAACCTCCCCCTTTATGGCGGCAAACTTTGTAGGGTGCATAGGGTGAAGTCGCTAACGAACATGCTTCACCTCAAGGTAAGTTGGTATTTCATGCACTACTATACTTGGGTCGATGTGAGGCATTTCGTCATAGGACCATGAAAATAAATCTCGAAATTCTTGAAAGGGACTAGTATAGAACTTGACCTCATCTGGAGAGAAAGTCACCCAAATGTGAATGTTCTTGAAAATTCCTAGTTTCACAGAAATGTCGATAGGAATTTTCTGAGTGAAACTTCCCATGTTCCCCTCAGATAAGACCTCATGAGATGACATTAGTGTTGGGAGTGGATCATGTGGAACATGGTGAGCGAGATCTTCAGGACACTGCTAAACTACTCCAGGGCTTAGGAGAAATGTTGAAGGATGATGAGTATCATTCTAGGTTGTTTCCTTGAGAGACATAGTTTCCACTATACTTTTTTCAGATCGAAATGTCTCATTTAGGGGATCAGATAAGTATGAGGAACTAAGCAAAGGAGACTGGGAGTACGCGTCAAAATTCATGCTAGAAGTAGCATGTTCAGAATAATTAGCCGAAGCTGATAATATTTCACAATAATTGCATTCTACCGGACTTAACAACATCACATCACCAAACGAATCGACCTGATTAGGTGAAGGGATGATCCAAGGATCAGAAGAAGTTGAGATCATATTGACCTAAGCATTGTTTGGTGGAGGAAGAGAAATAGACCCATAAGGGTAGAACCTTTGAAAATTCCTTCCCCCACACTCTCATAGGGTGTGGTGGTGTGGTCTACATATGAAACATTGCCTTTCGAAGAAGTGGAAGTGAAAAAGGACAACCGATCAATAGTGATGATATTTCCTTCATGCGGGAAATAGAGAACACGAAAGAGAGTGGATGGCACGCAAATCAATGTGAGTCCAACTGCGACCAAGGGGAAATTATAATATATTTTGGCATCAATGAATTCAACCTCAACATTGACCATTTTTCCTTCTAATGTGATAGGAAATTTTGGAAGGATACTTATGCCAATATACTGGGTTATCAGATCCTAGCATATGAAAACTCATGTGCTTTCTTCTCCCTAAATTACTCAAGAAAAAACTTCTTCATTAAGAAAAAAATTGATTCAGCTTAGAATATACATAAAGGAAAAGAGAGCCATACAACAAAATAAAAATGTTGATATACAATAATACAAGAAATTCCTTGGCCAACTATTACAGTGGATGGCCTTTCAGCTCTCGTCCCTTTACAAAAAGCTCTCAACCCATTCCTCACTCTCTTTGTATTCCTCACTTCCTCACTTGTTATTTCACACTCTCACAAGCTACATATTTATACATAAATATGATTTTATTCCATTCCATAAATTCCTCCACACAAATCTCAACTAAAATCTAATTTAGATTTATCTTATTTTGGACTCAACTAAGTCCCATTTATGGAATTTCCAATCCCTAGTTTATCTACCTAATTCAACTCCACTCATATCCCAAATTATTTAAGGAATATTTACAATAATCCTCACACTTATATTTTCTCTCTTAATTTATTAAAAATGAGAAAAATAATTAATAAAATAATTAAAACATCTAACCCCATAAATTACATAAATGAATAATGAAAATTTATATTCGATGCTCCTACATCAGACTTCCCATGTACAGAAGTTTCCATAGACTCCTATCTATGAGGTTTGTTTCTTTTCTGTAATAATGTGATAACCACAAGTCTGGATGACTTTCTCCCTCCAGGAATCCAAAATATGGTCCTTCGAAGTCTCAACTCGATTTGGTAACTCATCACTCACTCTGTTGATCAGATTCCATCGGCTTCTCCAACAATTTTTTTCACCAATTCCTTGGAGTAATTCCTCATTGTCGAATTCTTTTGTCTCCAACTAAGATGAACACTCAACTTTTTGCAATGGAAAATAATCAAGAATTTCTTCTTGATTACAACTATACTCATTTATTGCTTTTAAAGCAACAACTTTCTCATCCGGTGCTGTACCTACATTCACCAACAAAATGTTAGTTTTAAAAAGATAAGACCTTCTGGTCTCTTTTGATGCTTCAAGCACCAATCTCCCATCATCAACTTTTTGGACTTCAATAGATTCTATTTTGAACTGCTAGCTGCTTCCATCTTTATCCTCCTGGTTCACTATTTTTGTCTCCTTTATGTCTCTATGGAAATAATTTTCTTGCTGCTTCTAATCTTCCATCTCAACTGCAAATAATTTCTGCTCAATTTCTCTGATTTCGACATCATATCTGTTAATGTTGTTTTTTGTACCTATAGTTACATCATTATTTTAAAAGTTATAACATTCATTCAACTCCATAAATTTTAAAAAAAATTCATATATATCATGAATAGTAACTGCAATCTCTTCTAGATCATGTTCTGCAAGTGTTACTTCTCCCTCAGGTTCCTTATGCCACCATTCCAAGAACTCGATTTCCATATGAAATCTTTCCAGCACTTCATCACAACTTTCCTTCCCAGCTTCATTCTTCTTCTGGCAATCTTCCTGAGTTTTCCTAGTTTCTGTATCATCACATTGTAAATTTCTATCAGCAAATTCACTAAGCAAATACATTTGTTTACCTCCTTGGAATATCTTTTTGGCATTTCCATTATGCTCCTACTCCTTAACAACTTCAACTTGTTTTTTTACCCCAAACAAGAATTCATTTATGATTTCTTCCTACTATAACAAATCAATACCTTTCTCCTTTGAAAGGCATTCTCCATCACACTTCACCTCAAGAGTTTCATTCTCCTCTGTGACAGTTTCACCAGACTGTCCACCATCTTTCACACATCTTGCAAACATACATAAACTGTGGGATTTAAAAATGCAAGGCTTCATACCCTCATCTTCTTCTCTCAACAACACATCTTCAAATTATTTTGAACTATCCCCATAGTTCACGAGATCTTCCTCATTGATCTCTTCACCCAGAATTTCACCCTGTTCTGGGCTATAAATGGAAACATCCATTTTTAACTCAGCCTCTCTGAGTTCTTCACATATCAACATATGATCAAGCTTCTTTAGCTCTTCTGTCAACTGTATGTTTACCTGATGTTCCCTCTTTGCCTGTAGTCTCTGCCACTTTACTTCTTCCTCATGGTTTAACCATGTGTATAGTCTTTCATATTTCTCTGCAATAACTCCATAAACAATTCAAGGTGAATTGTTATCTCAGCCTTCTCCCGCTCATAATCTTCATCTGTCAACTGCTCACATATGCCACTTACCCTAGAATTTTCTTTCTCCTTCCTTCTGTTGTGGCCTTCATCAGGTCTTTTGAAATGACTATCAACAGTCATCTTCCCCTCCTTTGTGAACTTCATCTATTCACATGTGGATTTCATTCAATCCTCCTTTCAACAATCCTTCACACTTGCCATTCGATAATGAAATCTCTATACCTACGCATGACCTCTTTCTCTCTTGGAATCATCTCTGGGAAATTCTCTTGCTTCACTTTGTTGCAGACAATACTTTAGTAATTCATGTGTTACAATGACCAATTCTCTGGGTGTCGGGCTCTGTCGATCATGCACCCAATTACATTCAGACCCTTGAATTAGCTTACGACTCTTTGACTTAAGACTTACACCAATTCTTATCTTGGATGAAAATACTCAATATTAACTCAAACTATCCAAACTTTCATTTGACCCTAATAACCCAAAAATTATGATAGTAGATATTTTGAATTAATTCAAGTTATCCAATCCTCCAATGAACATACACACCTATTACATTTTTTTAGGATGTAACATCTTCATTCTCTCTCATACTTAATTCTTATGAAAAATCATTAGTATCCCATTATAATTTCACATGATACTAAAGTCTTTAGTCAAAATGCAATCCATGTTTTCCAAGATTTATTTTAAGGTGAAAATAAATAAACCATGCAATTTTCAACATTCAAAAATATCTTCTTGAAATGATGTATCATACCTTATGCTCCCATTAAGGTTATCAATAAACCTTCTTTTTGAAATTGTAACTATCTAGATTCCACTCTTCTGTGTCATCTTTGTCACTGTTAACATTCGCATGCTCTTCATACCATAAGCTCATCATCTCAATGAAAACATTTTTCCTACACTTTCATGCACCATACAACATCAATTCACATCTCTTCACCTGTGTACAGAAAACAAGCTATTCATATTCCAATCTCTTTGATAAAGAATATACAACTCGTACATTGTTTCCATCCTGAATAATTCCTCCTTAGCTACCGCCACATGATGGAAAAATAAAGATTTACAACATCAAGCAATTATGTTTTCAATCACAAATCAAAAGAATTCTCGTTTTTCCAACTACAAGCTTTGGTCCAAAATGACTTAACCAAAACTGTGAAGAATTCACATTATGCATAATAAACCCTCTCACATAAAAATGCATGTTTCTCTTTATATAACCTAGGACAATGCATTTTTTCATTCATTTTCCATTCATTTATACCTCTGCATTTGAAAAATTTCCACTCTTTCATAACATTTACAAAATATCATCTTCTCGAGTATGACAAGGAAATTTAATCATCCATATTTTAAAATACCTCTACTCAATGAATATTGGTTCATTCAATGAGTAGTTACATTAAATATTCTCGTGATTGAAATTATTCAACCCTTCTCTCGTGTATTCTTTTAGGAATACATTCAAGCCTCTACCGATTTACTTTGAATGCACAAGGTCGATTTTCTCCCCAACAAATAAAATTTTTCCTAACAACTTTCTAACATAATTCTTTTCTCAGCAAATAATGTTAGAACCCTTAAAAGTATGCAAAATCTCCCCTCTTAGCTTAAGCCAAGTTTCCTCATCTCAATATCTTCAATTTCAATTTCTTTCTTTGAAAACATGAAACCTTAATGTAACCGAATATCCTTTCAAGATTACATTTTCCAAAAACCGTACATGAACTATTTGCAAACACTTCACCTCGATCAATCCTAGTGACGTTTTATTACGCTAGAAGGTGGTATCATGGAAATACTAGATCCATACCTTGAATATTCTGCTGGAGCCGCACCTCTTTCACAAGCCCCACACATGATTTTTTAAGTGCATTGATACGACTGGCTTCCAAAAATTGATGTAGAAAACACAATTTCTACTTCACAATTTAGTATAGTAAAATGTTCAATTTTACTAAAACCCGAATTTACTCTTCAACATGATGGAATTGATTCACTCCGCACCACTTGATGTGCAATTCCAATTTCCATTTTAATTAATACATATAACAATGATGATGAATATTGCAGCCTTATGCAAACTTGATCTCACAATAATCGATGGGTCCTTCAAGGGCTATTGTTATACATATAATAATAACACAATTGAAAGATGCATTTGGAATCCATTAGATAAATTCAACAAAATATTTTGTGGTTGAACCCACAGTTCACACAACCCAACACCGCAATCAACCATACCAAACAACATCGGCGATATCCACATTCCATGAATCGGTTAACGCTGAGATAAACAACACAATGCCATGATAAACAATGCATTGGATGTCGTGGACTCCCACCTGTGATATACGTTGTTCGTACAGAAATTATATTCCATTTGAAACATAAAACACTGATAACTGAATGATATCTATAACCCAGCTTTAAAATTCGTAATTTCTACTGATCTTAATGCAAATAAAACATAAAACACTGATATCAATAACTCAGTTTTGGAAGTCGTAATTTTGTTTTGGGTAACTTCCATGACTCTTAACATAATTACCACTCTACTGCAAACATCGACACAGTAAAAAATAACTCGTTACCATAGATGCAACATCCTCTAGGAGGAAGGAACTATTATGTGGCTATCTCGGAATTACTCCATGGATCTATTTCAACATCTTACACAGACTCCCAAAACTTTAAATCGCACCTTCAACCTTCATCTTGTAAAACAACCTTTCGAGGAGTAATAAATGCTATGCCACCATTGACTGTGCTTGCATCACTGCTGAATGTACTTGACTCCTCTTACCCACTCTACGATACCATATTTACATACCTATTCTATCCACACAACAATCAAACAAAAAAATATGTTTCAACTATTATAAGTTGGAATTTCGGTTTGAGCCTACACTAATCTCCACGCAATGACTCAACGCAAATGACTGTGCCACTATCCAGCAATGTTAACACAGTTCCTCAACGCAGATGACTATGCCAATATACAACAATGTTAACTCAGGTTAAAACAAAAAACACCACCATTAAATTTCTTTGATGGTACTGACCTCAACACAACTGACATGCCATTCTCCAATGCTGGATAGTTGAACTAAATATGCTATTACCTGGAAACATGAACATGATGATTGCGCCCCCTCTGATTAGCTTTTCAGCATTATACATTGTTGTTGCGTCACAATCCCACGGAGTCTTGGTTAATGTCTTCTCACCGAAACGGAAACCATTCAATCAACCCACGGTGTCAGGTTATAGCACTGGTGTCACTAACATTTTATTGTCATGGCTTTTCCACCACGGATACAGTGCGCTGTCCAAGGCTTTCAATGTTTCAACATTTTTCTTGAGTGTATTTTCCTACGTCAACCCAATGGCCACACTCCACTACAAAATTTTAAACTATTCATCACCCTCCACAACGAAAAATCATTTTCCTGCAATCACACACTTATAGATAGCATATATGTACAGTTTGCAGATTCAAAAAAAAATGTAGAACAGGCATCTTTCTAGCTCTAATACCAAATAATGCCAGGATACTGGGTTATTAGATCCTAGCATATGAAAACTCCTGTGCTTTCTTCTCCCTAAATTACTCAAGAAAAAACTTCTTCATTAAAAAAACATCTGATGCATCTCAGAATATACATAAAGGAAAAGGGAGCCATACAACAAAAAAAATGCTGATATACAATAATACAAGAAATTGCTTGGCCAATTATTACAGTGGATGGCCTTTCAACTTTCGACCCTTTACAAAAAGCTCTCAATCCATTCCTCACTCTCTTTGTATTCCTCACTTCCTCACTTGTTCTTTCACACTCTCAAAAGCTACATATTTATACATAATTATGAATTTATTCCATTCCATAAATTCCTCCACACAAATATCGACTAAAATCTAATTTATATTTATCTTATTTTGGACTCAACTGTTGAAAATGCAACAAGATGATGGAGCTTAGTGAAATGAAGTCACCTTCACTAAGTGGGCCCACAGGCTATTTTTGGCGCAAAGTCTATTTTTAGACATATGGAGCATGGTCTAGGAGTTGCAGTATGCTATTCTTGGATGATTGGCCGAGTTGGTAAAAATAGATGGACCTCTATTTTTAGACATTTGGGCGGAGTCTATTTTTAGACTGCCAGGCTAAAAATAGAAAAGTCAAATATTATTTACCCTTAATAATATTTGTACTGTAAACTTCAGTTTATCCTCTTGCAGCACTTCAGTTGGAGCTACGGATGTGGCCCATGCATATGACAAAGGAATTACGCTATTCCTAGGGGTTTGGTGAGCTCATGCATGGTTGACTTCAGTTAGAACTCAAGTGGCGGAGTTTGGTGGAGTTGATGAGATAGTTGGTGGAGGTGTGTTCGGGTTAACTTAGTTGAACTAGTTGTATTTAGTTTAACTAGCTAATACACTAGAGATGAGTGGGGTGAATTAAATATTATTTAACTCACTAAAAATTAACTCATTATTCAACTAAAGAACACATTAGTTGACTGCAGTGCATGGACAGTTCAGTGAAGACCAGTGGAAGAGGTAGATGAAAGGGTGATTTTGCTATTAGTTGCGACATTAGTTGTGCATGAGATTTGCACAAGCATTGGAGGAGATTTCCAATGAGGATTGTGCAGTTGAAGCCAAGGAGATTCGAACTTGGATCTCTCATTACACCAACTTGGATTGCGCAGTAGAGGCAGGAAAATAGTGGATGAGTTTTGAACCCGTGACTTGTTCAAAACTGAGCTAGTTTGTGTGTAACTTTTGGAGATAGTACTGAGTACTTGTGAGGAGTATTGTGCTATGTATTGTTACATTTTCTCTTCTATTATAATATAAAAAATAGCTGGGGGTTTTCAGCTATAAGCTTTCCCCATTACATATTGTGTTTATGTGCGCATGCGACTGTTTCTATTTTCGCATATTGATGATCAATTGTAGAAGAGGTTATGTGTTATGCATGAATTCGAATTAGTGTGTGACCAGGATAATATCAGTGGATAAATCTTCATTATTCAACAAATTTCTACATGGTATCAGAGCGAATTGATTATCAGGATCTATTACAATGATTACAATTTTATTTCGGTAGATAAAGTCTGTAACGGGCCAGGTAGCCTCTGGATCCATCCTTTCTTTGAAAGGTGATATATCCAGTAAATGCCCTTACAGTCAATCTCTGTGATAGAAATAATTTGTTCTCACAGATCCAGAAGTAGTTGAGTTTTGAGCTTGGAATTCGAATTTTGCAGCAGATTGTTTTCTTGGTGCCGGAGTTGAAATGTCTTTCAACGGTTTGCGACTCGAGTATGCCCTTGAGGGCAGTTCAAATTATGTTGCATGGAAAGACCAGATGGAGGCAGTATTAGATGATAACGAGCTGAAGGAGTTCATATATATGGATGTCCAAAAGAATACTGATCCTGCTGAAGTTGAAGCTTGGAAAAATAAGATGGCGAAATGTCGAAGGATTGTGTTGGAGGGCATGAAGGATCACATTGTATCTAGCCTGCATGGAAAAGCTTCTCCATATTTGATGTCGAAAGCGTTGACAGATCTATTCCAGAGCAAGAGCGACCAAAGGAAGCTGGCGCTCAAGGATAAACTCAGAAACATTAAGATGGAGAAAGGTGACAGTATCGCCAAGTACCTCACGAAGTTCACTCAATGCAGAGACGAGCTGGGAAGTGTGGGGGTGACCGTCGATGATGAATAATTGGTGGACCTAGCTCTCCTTGGTCTTCCGAAGAGTTGGCATTCCTATCAGGACTCTGTCAATGGTCAGGAGAAGTTTCCGGGATGGGAGCGACTTTGGTCGGATCTCATGCAAGAGGAGATAAGGCAGACTACCAGGGACAGATCTTCATCAAAGGCATCTGATGAAGAAAATTACGCTTTGGCTGCCAAAGCAAAGAAGGGGAAGAGCAATAAAGCTCCTCATTCTGGTGTGAAAGGAAAGAAGCAAGACATGTCCAAGGTGAAGTGTTTTCATTGTCACCAACACGGACACTATGCCACAAATTGTCCGCAGAAGAAGAAAAATAACAAGGTTGCTAGATCTACAGCGGGAGAGGCATTGGCCTCCCAGTTTGAACTGGATTTTTCACTGATCACATGCTTGGTCTCAAGTGTGATGAGATCAGTATGGTTCTTGGATAGTGGTGCGTCATTTCACATGACAGGAGATCAGGATCTGTTTTCAGATCTGGAGGAAAAAGATCTTGGAGTGCACATCGAGATGGGCGATGATGGTAGATACAATGCGACTGGTATCGGTACCATTTCCTTTGAGAGGGAGTATGGTAAACCCTTCGTATTGAAGGAACTATTGCATGTTCCAAGATTGATGAAGAATCTGATCTTTGTGGCGATGTTGGAAGACAAGGGGTACGATGTGGTATTTAGCGAAGGAAATGCTTTCCTGCACAGTAAGACAACTGGAGAGACCCGGAAGATAGGGGTTTGAGTCAAGAACCTTTATCAGTTGCAAGTGGATGGCTGCGCAGCAATGGCATGCAAGGCGGAAGGAGTGGCGAGCTGGGATGATGGCGAGCTGTGGCACCGGAGATTGGGCCACCTTCACCATGGAGCCTTGAAGATCCTGCAACAGATTTCTACTAGGCTTCCTAAGGGCACTCTTGCGCAGTCAGATCAGTGCAAGGGGTGTACCTTGGGAAAAATTGTAAAAGCCAGCTTTCACGAGAAGGATAGTCACACCACGACGATCCTTGAGAGAGTTCACATAGACGTGTGTGGTCCTTTCTCAGTAGCTTCGACAGCAAAGCACAAGTACTATGTGATCTTTGTTGACGATTTCTCTCGGAAGTGCTGGATCTTCTTCATGCAGAAGAAGAGCGAGACATATTCAAAGTTCTGTGAATTCAAGGCGCTAGTTGAGAAGGAATTGGGGAAGCATGTGAAGGCTCTTAGGAGCGACAATGGTGGTGAATTCATCTCTGCTAAATTCAAGGAATTTTGCAGCGCAGAAGGGATTCAGAGAGAGCTCATCGCACCCCATAACCCACAGCAGAACGGGGTTGCTGAGCGGAAGAACAGAACGATCGTGGGTGCTGCACGGGCGATGTTGCATGATCAGGGCATACCCCTTCACTTGTGGGCTGAGGCATGCAATACTGCAGTGTATGTGCAGAACCGTTGTCCTCACAAGATACTTGGCATGAGTACACCGGAGGAGGCGTTTTCTGGCAAGAGGCCTGACATTTCTCACTTGAGGATTTTTGGCTCACCTGTCTACATGCATGTGACGAAGGACGCCAGAAAGAAGCTGGATCCGACCGCAGAGGTTGGAATATTTGTGGGGTACACTGATACACCTCACAACTATCGGGTGTATTTGCCAGACAGTCGCAAGACTGTTGTGCGATGGGATATCAAATTTCAGGAGGAGAAAGCTATGCAATTTTCGCTTGAGAGGGAGCCACACTTGCATGTAGAAGAGGAGCTATTAGTTCCTAAGGAGGAGCTTCCGGATGTGGATCAGCCACAAGAGGAAGTTCATGGAGTGGAAGAAACCACTCATGCAGCGCCAACCATCAAAGGGCGCAAGCGCACTACAGAAGCTGAGCGACTGGCTCAAGATGCAGAGAGGGTTGTAGGACCACCTACAGCACAGCGCAGACAGAGACAGTCACCGGATCGGTACACTGGATACATGGCTCTTGTGAGTCAATGTGTTGTGACGGAGCCATCCTCTTTTGAGGAAGCTGTGGAGGAACCCGCATGGGTTGATGCCATGATCGAAGAATATGATTCGATCGTCAGGAACAGTGCATGGGAGATTGTCCCAAGACCGGTGGGGAAATCAGTGGTGGGTTCGCGATGGATCTACAAAGTGAAGCAGGCAACTGACGGGAGTGTGGAGAAGTACAAGGCGAGATTTTTCGCCCGTGGCTTTTCACAGATCGAGGGGATCGATTATGAGGAGACTTTTGCACCTGTCGCAAGGCACTCTTCCATACGGACGATCCTTGCTCTCTCAGCGCAGATGGGGTGGCACATTCATCAGATGGATGTGAAGAATGCGTTCCTCAATGGAGTTATTGAGGAGGAGGTGTACATAGAGCAGCCTGAAGGTTTCGAGATCTTCAGCAGTGAGTCGCATGTGTGCCGACTCAAGAGAGCAATGTACGGGCTGAAGCAAGCACCTCGTGCTTGGTACACTCGCATAGACAGCTATTTCACCGGGCTTGGATTCTCCAAGAGTGAGGCGGATCCTAACCTGTACCAGATTGTGGTGGAGGGGAAGCTGTTGATCATTGTACTGTATGTAGATGATCTGATTTTGACGGGTGATGAGTTGTTGATACTTTCATGCAAGGAGGACCTTGCTAGAGAGTTCGAGATGAAGGACTTGGGCCTCCTTCATTATTTCCTGGGATTGGAGATTTGGCAGCGCAGTGGAGGACTGTTTGTTTCTCGGGGTAAGTATGCCCAGGAGATTCTGGAGAGGTTCAAAATGCATGGCTGCAAGCCTGTTGATACTCCTCTTCCTGGTGGTTAGAGGAAGGAGGATGCTACTTCAGTGGAGGTAGTGGATGCCACTGTCTATCGACAGTTGGTGGGGTCGCTTATGTATCTGGTCAATACACGACCCGATATATGCTATGCTGTTAACCAGCTTTCGCAAGCTATGGTTAAGCCTACCAAGCTCTTTTGGAAGGTAGGAAAGCATGTATTGCGTTATCTTAGTGGCACATCGGGATATGGTCTGTGGTACAGACAGGAGGATGGAGCGAAGCTTTGCGGCTTCACTGATGCAGATTGGGCAGGGAGCCCAACGGACCGAAAGAGCACATCTGGAGGAATATTCAGTATTGGGTCGATAGCATTTTCTTGGTACAACAGGAAGTAGACATCTGTGGCACTCAGTTCAGCAGAGGCCGAGTACATGGCAGCCAGCTTGGCTGCATGCGAGGTTATTTGGATGAGGAAGATCCTCGTCGGATTGTTCAGGTCGCATTTGGAACCTACTGTGATTTATTGTGATAACCAGAGTTTCATTAAACTCTCGGCTAATCCAGTATTTCATGATAGATCCAAACACATCGACATCAGGTACCATCATATAAGAGATTGTGTGCAACGCAGAATCATGTTACTTTCATATATTCCCACGAAGGATCAGGATGCTGACATCTTGACGAAGGCGCTCACAAGGAGAAAATTCGAATTCCACAGAGGCAGGATAGGGGTTGCAGATAGTCCATATCTTGTTGAGAGGGAGTGTTGAAAATGCAACAAGATGATGGAGCTTAGTGAACTGAAGTCGCCTTCACTAAGTGGGCTCGCAGGCTATTTTTGGCGCAAAGTCTATTTTTAGACTATGTCTATTTTTAGACATATGGAGCATGGTCTAGGAGTTGCAGTATGATATTCTTGGATGATTGGTTGAGTTGGTAAAAATAGATGGACCTCCATTTTTAGACATTTGGGCGAAGTCTATTTTTAGACTGCCAGACTAAAAATAGAAAAGTCAAATATTATTTACCCTTAATAATATTTGGACTATAAAATTCAGTTTATCTTCTTGCAGCACTTCAGTTGGAGCTACGGATGTGGCCCATGCATCTGACAAAGGAATTACGCTATTCCTAAGGGTTTGGTGAACTCATGCATGGTTGACTTCAGTTATAAATCAAGTGGCGGAGTTTGGTGGAGTTGTGTTCGGTTTAACTTAGTTGAACTAGTTGTATTTAGTCTAACTGAAAAATACACTAGTGATGAGTGGTGTGAATTAAATACTATTTAATTCAGTAATTATTAACTCATTATTCAACTAAATAACACATCAGTTGACTGCAGTGCATGGACAGTTCAGTAAAGACCAGTGGAAGAGGTAGATGAAAGGGTGAGATTGCTATTAGTTGCGACATTAGTTGTGCATGAGATTTGCACAAGCATTGGAGGATATTTCCAATGAGTATTGTGAAGATCAAGCCAAGGAAATTCGAACTTGGATCTCTCATTACACCAACTTGGATTGCACAGTAGAGGCAGGCAAATAGTGGATGAGTTTTGAACCCGTGACTTGTTCAAAACTGAGCTAGTTTGTGTGTAACTTTTGGAGATAGTACTGAGTACTTGTGAGGAGTATTGTGCTATGTATTGTTACATTTTCTCTTCTATTACAATATACAAAATAGCTGGGGGTTTTCAGCTATAAGCTTTACCCATTACATATTGTGTTTATGTGCGCATGCGACTGTTTCTATTTCCGCATATTGATGATCAATTGTAGAAGAGGTTATGTGTTATGCATGAATTCGAATTAGTGTGTGACCAGGATAATCTCAGTGGATAAATCTTCATTATTCATCAAATTTATACATCAACTAAGTCCCATTGATGGAATTCCCAATCCATAGATTATCTACCTAATTCAAATCCACTGATATCCTTAATTATTTAAGGAATATTTACAACAATCCTCACATTTATATTTTCTCTCTTCATTTATTAAAAATGAGAAAAATAATTAATAAAATAGTTAAAACATCTAAACCCCCTAAATTACATATATGAGTAATAAAAATTTATCTTTGATGCTCCTACATCAGATACAAAAAGGACGAGAGTCCCTTCCGTCGAAAGCCTCCAAAGTATTTGGAGACTGGTTAAGAGTTAGAGAACCAATGGATTTCCAACACGAGACAGACATGATGCAAGTGGATGAACTTTCATCCATGACCACCCGAGGGATATTCTTTCCATTAATACCAAATTGAATAATAAAAGCAAGTTTATGAGAGAGACACAAAATGAAATTTTCCAAATCAAAAGTAATGAGGCTGGAATCAGATGGATAGACTCCTCTGATAGTGGGTAACAATGCTTTCCATTGTGACCTATAGCTCTGAAGCACCTCTAGCACAGAAATAGTAGAAGGCACTTGAGCCAAATCCTCAATAATATTGTAGTGTTGAGTGATGTGGGCATTCAGATTATACAGGATTTCCTGAGCGCGACTTTAGAAGAGGCGCATACAACGGGATTAGAACTAGACCTTTGAATATGAAGAGGGCCAGAAGTGGGAAGGGGAGGAGTAGGAGCATTGACAATCTATTTCCCCACAGACTAATGTGATTCCCAATAATCTTTAGATCTGGTAATGATAGATATAGGTGCAACACCATTCATCATGAAAACCTGAGAACCAAGAGAGGTGGAGGATTGGGGTTGTTCTAGGATTTGAGTATTCTATGATGGAAACGGCTCATTAAGAACAGTCAAAGTTCCTTGAGTGCCTTTCAGTAGTCGGCTCACCTTGTCCCGTCGAAGAAAATCCTTGGTATAATGCTTGTCATCACATATTAGGCAAGGATACTTTGGTTTACGTTTAGCTCCATCATCAGTGTGAGGTTTGGGAGAATCTTTCTTTGGGGCATCAGATTTAGATTTACCTTTGCCATTATTTTTTCCTTTAGAGGATTTATTAGCCATGAAATACTAAACGATGTTGACCTCTGAAGTGTTTCTAGGATTTGAAGAATTATGAGGAACAAAATCTGAGACAGAAGATAATTTCTTCTTAGAAGTAGAAGAATGCTTTTGGGAAGTCTAGGAAATAGAAGAAATGATGCCATACACTGGTGGTGTCATTAGAGGTTTTGAGGTTACTGAATAAGAGCTCAGGTGCAGAGCTTTGGGTAAAATATCATATAATTTTCTAGATTGGGAGTAGACTAAATCGAGATATAGGGCACGAGCTATGGCTTGCTCTTCTATAATAACCTCCCCCATAGAAATATCCTTAGCGATTTGATTAGTGAATGATTTGGTAAACCATTCTATCGACAATTGATCAAGAATATAAAACATGATAAAATGATGATGCCTTCTACATTCATGAATATGATCAGATATATGCATAGCAGTATCTTGATTTAAGGATGTAAGGAAGTGGGTTCCTATTTCATAATGAACAAGAAAATGAAAATGTGTAAAGAAATCCATGGCTAAGGAGTTGAAATCCTAAGAAGTTCTGCATGGAACTTCAATGTACCACTTTACAGTGGCACCGTTCAACATTCTTTGAAAAATGCATAAACGAACGAAATCGCTGAGTCAGGAATTGGAAGAGCACCAAAGATAGTATGTCGTAACATGCGCTTGGGGGTCTTCCCTAGATTTTCCTTAAAACTTGGGGCAATCGATCGAAATTTTGGTTGGAATTTGGAGCCAATATGGATTATGAAGAATTGGATCATTGATCAATCTTGACACATCAGGAAGTTCTAATGTCGTAAGAAATGGCAATTATGGATTGAAAGGCATGGTGTTGGGTTTTGGATACATGCCCATTTTTGGATTCCAACTAGATTAGGAGAAATTCTACCCCAAGGGGTTCTGTCCCAAAGGATTTTTCCCATATGGATTTTGCCCATAATGAACAAAAACTTGTGCATTTGGACCATATCCTAGTTGCTGACCCAAAAATGTATTCTAACCTGCAATAGACCAATGAGGTCCAGCTTGACCATAACTCGCAGCATATGGATTGTGTTGCTGAATTTTTTGGAATGAATTTCCCTACAGTTGACCCTGGGAACCGAAAAGGTAACCTTGGGAGTGTTGGGATAAATAATTTTTAGATTAATGCTCCAATATTCATATGTCAATATGGGCTCGTAAACACAAGCTTCACTACACTTTATAGATTCATTTTTTGAGTTAGAGTTTAAATGATTCCTTTAGAATGATCAAGTAAGGAATGGAACAAAAAAATACTTATGAAAAAACAACTTATAGAAAATAAATCAATCCATCTCACCACTACTAGCAGAATCAATAATCAAATTCAAAAATAACACTTGAAATCTTTATAAATCTGACCTATTTCATTCCTAAACTTGAATCTGGATTCAATGAAAACCTAATTGTCATAATTTGTTCTTCAAAACAAATACCTAATTTCAACAAACTTTATTCTTCAACTCAACAACTCAACAATTTATTCAAAAATCTAAAACCCTAATTCTCGATTTTACAACTCACACTTGAAAGAACTAGAAAATATAATCTACTTGTATCTATAAATTAATCCTACATTCAAACAATAAATTTTACACTTAATAATTGTTCCTATACTCAAACCCTAGAATGAGAATGCTTTACATCAATTCCACTCTCTCAATAACAAGTAAAATATCGTGATATTGGAAATTGATTTGAATGCTTTATCTCATACACTTAACCATTCAAAATTAACAACATGATCTATAACACTCAACAAATCTGAATATATATTACCCACTTTTTGATAGGTTCAAATATCAAACACTATTTCTACTTTTAATAATGAAAAGAAAAATGAGACAACTCTGAATTTCTAGAAGACACAAAAAAGTGTACTTGAAAGGCTATGCTACAATTGCATTTAACATGAATCAAACCCCAAATTGAGCTCAAGCAAACCTACCTGTTACACAGTAATTTGTCACCGTCCTTACCATTCCCCATCCCGCACAATGGAGGACCCATTCTGTGACCTGTGAACATTGTCATGCCTTGAAAACATCATCAATGCATCCCTCTGAACATGAGCTTTATTTGCCCTTGAGACATCTCCTTGCAAAAGTCATGAAAAACATCCCTTTTGGCATTGGCGCGGGCAGGCAGTTCAGTACTCGCGCCAATTGGGAAATTAATGCAAAGAGCTCGCGCCACCTGGCGCTCTGTAATAGAGCCGCAGTCGCGCCACCCATTTTGGGAGTTGTTTTTTAAATATGGATGGCGGAAGTTGAGTTCCAACAAACTCACAACCATTGCCTATCTAGAGTTGGGAGGTTTGGCTGCGGGAGTTCTATGGAGAGAAGTGGTTTTGCCACCTCTCATAGAACCTTCCTTATTGATAGGGCCAATCCCATAATAATAGGGATCCCAACTCCTCCTTCCCCATCTATAAAATCTTGCTCAAATCCATGGCAAGCTAGTCTTGAAGTGCCTAAGCTCTGAATCTCCATATTCCCAAGAGCCTTTGTGTTGTAAAGAATCCTCTCTTTCCCTTAAGGCTGACTCAAGTAAGGAGACCATTGTCACGAGACTCTGGAAAGGTTTTCCCTTTCCTTGGCGATCTTTGCGAGACGTGGACGACTGGAGACCCGTCCGAAGGAGACCGCGACGTCAGAACTTGGTTGTAATCTCTCTTCGCTGGTTATTTAATAGATGATTATGATTATGGTTCCACTCCGTTTTCCATCATGTTAATGAGAGTAATGTCCTTTCTGACTGATGTTTAGTTACGTATGCTGGTTTCTATGCTTGTATTTGTTCGTTTCTTCTGTGTACAGGTGTTCATCCGCGGAGATCGTGGAGGGATTGTGATCTGCCAAGGCTGAGGAACGGGGACACTTCTTCTTCAGATCCTAGCGTTGGAATCCAGGTAGGCTTCTATTCCAAGTCTTTCATTCGTAACTAGGAACCTGTGTCATAGCATTGTTTGATTGTTGCTAGACCCCTGCTGGGCTAGTAGGGATCGCCTCTGTCCGCAGAGGGGATTTACCTCCTCAACAAATTGGCGACTCCACTGGGGATCGTCCAGTTTTCATTGTCTCGTTTATGTTGTTTCGCTTTGATTGTTTTTCCTTACTTGATGAACCTTCTGGGTTGGATTCTTTCATTGTTTTAGCTTCTTGGTTTGCTTAGCTTGCATTGGTCTGCTTCTGGAGTAGCTTGTTTTAATTTTTTACTGAGAAACTCGACTGGCACGGTTTTTAACCCGACAGTCGCGCCAATTGGCGCATGTTGCCTTTGTCTAGCCCGCGCCAATTGACTTCTGGCGCCAGTTTCACACTTACAGTCGCGCCACCCCTGTGAGTTTTTTGAGTTTCTTCATTTTTGAGCTCTATGGATTTGATCAGTGTTTTTCTTCTTGATTTTCCGACTGCCTGAGTGTGTTAGAGTCTTGTTTGGCTGGGAATTCACCTCTGTCCTTGGGTTGTTTGCTTCTATCTACCGATTTCACGTTTTGAGCCCTAGGGCATCTAGTGGCTTAGTGTATCGAGCCCTCCTTGGGAGTTTTGGTGTCTTGATTGTCCTGTCAACTTGCTGATTGATTCTCCACATCCTCTTAGTAGTCGTTGATTGTTTTATTGTGTTTTTTGGGTGATTGTTCATTCCTTCATTCGAAATTCGTTTGGCCTTGCTTTGGACCTAGATCACACAGTCCATTGGAAGCTTTTGAGTCTTTCTTTGCTTTGAGAGACTTCGGTCGATTTGGGGATCTGATTGCTTGCATTGTTGAGTGAATTTTGTTTGTTTCGCTCTCTTGGATATCATTTCTCAAATTGTTCCTTTTGTTTGATTAGTGCGTATTAGCCATTAAACATTGAAAATCAAAAAAAAATTCTCTTTTGCTTTTGTTAATTGTGATCTTTTCCATATCACTAGTGATTAGTGTTGTGAATGAAAAGTTGTCAATTGCGTTAGTTGCATTAGAGATCTCGTTGTTTAATTTCCGTTCATTTCGTTTGTGTTAAAGCTCTCAACTCTTCTCTAATTAGTTTTCATCGAACGAAATGTTGCACTGTGGCATATAGCTTTGCATTTAGGAGACACTACATACGATAGGGCCTGGAAATTGAAACTTAATTGAAGATAAACTGTAAAACTTATTCAATTAACCTAAGGCAGCATTGGAACTTAACGAAACATATTTAGAAGGTCTAGGCTAGAGACGTGTTCCGGCGTCGTTAAACCTAGCAGCTGTCATTCGCCTGTTGGCTTTAGACAGCACTAGTACGGACTTGCGCTCCCCGTACCGTCGCGTATATAAAGGGATAACCCTCTAGGTTTTCAATCCTTTATCCACAGGAAGCCGAGTCTACCGCCTTATACCCGTGATACACCGAACACAGCATTCGGGGAGACTACCTGCACGTACGGAAAGTCCTTGGTCGATTTCTGTTTCATTATTGAAACCAAGGTGTATATTGCAGTTCACGGATATTTGGTACACCTTTTGTGCCTAGTTTTTCCTGAGCAGTCATTTGGTCTTTTCTGACTCCCTAAACTTGAAAAGACCGTCAAGCGCTTGTCCTTTCATGCTTGTGTCAACTCTGAAAGAGATAGAGTCATCTTTTTATCGTTTCTCGACTCTTAAAATATGAAACGGTAGAATTTCTTACTTTCCAATGTGGTAAAATTAATCACCCACGATTACACACCCGTTTAGACATTGCTTGTTGATCGTTTGATCGTGTGTCTTAACTCTTTTTCAGCCCGTGTGTGGTTTTGAGTGTTGATGGCAGCTTTTTCAGAGTTCACCAACCAAGGAACTCCCTCAGAAGGAAATCCTGGTCATTTTCCTCCTTTTGGAAATGTTGGTGCTCCTTACATGGCGACGTTGTCCCTTCCTGGGTTACCTGTCGGGTTGCCTGTTTGGTTGTTCTCAACCTCTGTTGTCCCGAATAACTCCGCTACTGTTCAGTCAGTTCCTCCACCAGAACAACATCATGTTGATTCCAAGGTGGACCTCTCCCCTTCTTCGCCTATTTCTGCGTCCTCATCTTCTACTTTGCCTGGTGAAAGCCTGGATTCGAGTAACCAGGTGGCTAAGAAGAAGAAGAAGAAGACAAAGAAGAAGAAGTCTGATAAGCGAGAGGCTAAAAGTGCAACTGCTGTTTCCGGAACACCTCCTCTCGATAGTCCTTCCAACCCTCCTCGGAAAGTCAAGTTCCCTTGCATGTTGTGCACGGGAGACCATCTACTTCGAGACTGCCCTGAGATTCCCAAGGTTCTCGAAGTATGGTCCAACAGTCATCCACCATTGCCTTTGACTTCCGGGAGCAATGTTGGGGGCACATCTTCAACTGGTACTGATAAGGGCTCTAAGAAGCAGGGTAAGATCACCAATCCCTGTAAGTTGTGTGAAGGGCACCATGCCATTCACCTTTGTCCTTATATGGATGAAGCCAAGCGAGTCTTGGACAACCCAGCCGGTTCTACACCACGCCTTCCACCTGGTTATAATCGAATTTCTTTGAGTCCTCCGCTAGCTGATCCTATGACTGGTCAAGAGTCATCCTTGGTCGATCCCTCTCCCCAAGAAATTAAAATTCACGAATCCGTCCTTGACCAACCATTTGTCGTAGGATCAGTTGAACTGGCCCCGTCCGCGGTGCACCAGGTCTTTTCTGTCGAGAGTGGATCTCACACCCCCCATGTCCTTCTGATCTCTTCAGATTCTTCAGACTTGGAGAAAGATTCTCCTGTCCCTGTACTTCAAGAAACCCCTCCTCCACCTCCCATGATGGAGGCTCCAGAGGATATCCCTCCTGCCTTCGAGATGGAGTTCATGGAGGATGCTTCTTCTATCGTAACATCAGGGGAAGACCTTCGCTTGTCGATGGTAGCCCCTCCGAGTAGTTTGGTCGCTTCCTTTGACTGGAATCGATTTGCAGGATTTCGCCTTCCGTCTTATGTGCCTTTCGAGATTGCAGTACAGGCTCTTGGTCTGGTTGTACCCAGCACCATTATAGACGAAGGTGCCTCTGTTAGCATTCTGTCATCAACTACCTGGCAAGCTTTCGGTTTGCCGCCGCTTGCGCCCGTTACGCAGAATCTGTTGACATTCAATAGAAGAACGAGTCAACCGTTGGGGATCCTTCCAAGGTTAGCTGTTACTTTGGGAGGTAAAACCGTCCATATGGACGTGATGGTCGTTCCAGGCCCTTTGGATTTTAATCTGCTCCTGGGGCGCGATTACACCTATGCCATGGGAGCACTTGTCTCCTCCCTCTTTCGCGTGATGTGCTTTCCACATGAAGGACGGATCGTGACCATTGATCAGCTTTCGTTCTTTGGTCCTAATATGGCATCTGGTCTGCCATCACCCCCTCCTAGTTTCCATCCACCCGTTGTATCTGCTCCACCGCAGATCAACTATGTGGCTACTTACCCCGTGCATGTGCTCAGTGATGACGCCATTGTGCATAATGTGCTGGGGGCATTGGGTCCTGACTTCCAGGATGTTTCCCTTCCATCAGGAGTGGAACTCTTGGAAGCACCGCCTTCTTGTTCATTTTGATGTAAGTCGGTTAGAGCACGGTTTCCTCCCTGGGTCAAGCTCTTTAAAAAATGAAACCAGGATCTCGGAGCATAGTTCCTTCATTTGTGTCAAGCTCCTTAAAACATGAAACAAGTTGTTTGAGGACAGTTCTTTTAAGTGTGTCAACCTCGTTAAAATAATGAAACACGAGCATGTTCAATTCGACTTTTGTTTTGAACCTTCACTCCATTTTCAATGGACTGAAGCTTGGGGGGCATGCACCTCGAATTGAGACATCATGCTGGGGGGCATGCCCGTCTTCCTCATTTCAAGCATAGTTTGCATATGTGTGTGCTCATGTGTGCTTTTAAGCTTGCGTAAAAATGAAATGTGTGATTAGATACATTGTGTGAATACATTTCGCATTGGGTCGTTTGTTATGTAACTGATACATTAGATTACATCTGTATTAGAAATTTGCATGACATATAGAAAACATCATCACATGTAAAGAAAGATCCATCCAAAATAGTCATATGTATATATATATATGTGTGTCGAAATGTTTGCACAGTGTGCATCACAAAACTCAAAAAATATACATAATCATTTTAGTACATCCGGAGACGGTATGTCTCTCAAAAAATAGGTGTGCTATAAAACCTAAAGACTAATCCGCATGGTGCTCATGGTAGCACGTCATTGCACGCACTAGGCGCCTCAGGATTCGGTGGATCCGATTCGGAACTCCCACCGTGTGGCGCTGGTATGCCATCGGTACGTCTGATAGCCGGGCATAGTCTGGGATCCCATGGGCAATCCCCTCAAGGTTCTGGATTAGTTCCTCTCCTCCGGTGCCTTCCCCCTGGATCTCAGGGGCGAGTTGAGTTCTCCGGGAGATTGGAGACATCCCGGCTGGCCTCTCAGGTCCTACATCTGCATGCATATATAATTGTGTTAAGACGAATGTGTATTAACAAAAAACATATAAACATAAAATCGAAAATATGAGGTCTTACCCAGCTCCTCGTCCCAGTCATCTCCTTCTGGTAGTGGGAGATCCGGATCCCCGGTAAAGTCAGTTCCCGAATAGGGCCAATCTTCCACGACGATCAGCTGGCGCCGTAGCCACCTAAAGAACTCTGGCCTCCAGGACATCTGTTGGCCACCTCCAGATCTGGGCATCAAGGCTGCCCAGCGAGCCATTCGTGGCTCTCGTGGTATCGGACTCGCCACTGCGGCCCCTTGGCCCTAGAAGATTGGTATGCGTTCCAGAATGAACGATACCAAGATGGAACCATAACCGAACTATTTCAGTTTCCCCTGTTTGCACCTTGTGAGCTGCCTTTTCATGTTGATGGTTACTGCTTCTGCCCAGTTGAACAGTAGGGGACCCATGCATTCTGAGGCCAACGGGAGTTGAGTCTTCGTGGCCTCGTGCGGAGCCTACGATCCAGAAGCCCGCGTAATGGTATGGAGAACTACTCTCAGTGCTAGATCAGGGATGGTATGGATGTCTACCTTCTTGCTTCCTGATCCTGTTTGTGCCCCTAAGCACACCCGTGCCATTACCTGTTCCATATTTTCCCCTGATGGTCTGCTCCCAGTCAGTACAGGAATTGGACCTCTACGGGACAATCCAGTGATAAAATAAATGTCAGTGACCTCCAATTCTAACACCTGGTCTCGTAGCCTGAACACCTGTTCATTTTCATCCCAGATGTTGATTAGATATTGGAGGAGCTCGGGCTGAGCTCGTAAGCATGGCGTGAGGAAGAACTTTTTCAATCTGCAATATCTGAGTGCGTTCATGCAAGCTTGGCTTTGCATGGCCTGTTCATCCTCGTCTCCGTTCTCTCGTTCCTTCCATTCGATTTCCATTTTGAGTGATTATCTGCATTCACATGATCAAAAACCCCTGGTTAGATCTTTCATGAGCTTCAAATTCCAAGTAATTTGGTGTAAATACCGAAATTTTGGGCGAAATTTAAGGTTCGGCCGCTGGCGCAGCTTTTTTGCGAACAGTCGCGCCACGTGGCGCGAGCCCTTTACAAAAAAGAGCTCATTGGCGCGGGTCCGTGCCCGATACCCGCGCCAATGAGCCCGGCCCTAAAATTTTAAAAACGACCACACAAAGCCGATTTCTAAGGGAAAATCATTAAAAAATGTATGGAAGTGAAGAGCAAAGGAGCGCCTCTTACCTGTGATAGACGAGAAGCTAAATGGTTGCCTGGATTGGTCGCAATCACCGTCAGAAGATTCTGCTCCAAAAGGACCACTGTTGCTTTCCACAAGGTAAACAGTAAAAAGTAATTTCATTTTTACCAATTAGACATATTTATAACTTTTTCGACGTTAAATGAGTTTGAAAAGTTATTTATGTTAAATATTTGCATATATTATGTCGAAAATGGGTTTTACGCTTGCTTGGTATGTGCAGCGGCAGGTTTTTGCGACTTAAAGGATGGAAACGAGTTGTATTTTATACTTTTTCGGACTCGGTAAATACACGAAAAAGTCACTCTAGAGTCATCTTTCAGCTCTTTTCTGACTCTCTAAATATGAAAATATCGTCGAGGCCCTTGTCGTTTCGATCTCGTTAAAATGGACACGAATCGACATCCACCCAGTATAAGTTTAACCCTTTTTCGGGCTGGGATGGATTGATTACGAAAAAGGAATACCCTAGCCTATTGCGACTAGGAGGTTTTCCCGAATATTGTTTTCTACCTTTTCGGATATTTACGAAAAGGGACCTGTGGAGTTTTCTTTTCTGCTGTCTTTTCAAACTCTCTAAATATGAAAAGACGCCGAGTTCTTCCTTTGTCAGACTCGTTAAACCCTGATGACATCGGATATAGTCGAAATGACGTTCTCCGAGTTTCTCCTTCCTGGGACTCGTTAAATGCACTAGGATGGATTCGCCCGAAGGGCGGACTTATATCGCAAGCATATGCTATCCCCTTCAAGCTTGCTATTAAAAATAATTGGGGTACTCGCCAGAGATGGTGGGGGAAAATGGAACCATCATCGTTGTCGTCGGCAGTATGTCGCTCTTGAACATGGCACTTGTCTGCATCCGTGTCGGGTTGGGGACATATCATCTCGTTGCTTCACTTTGCCTCCATGGGTTTGGATAATCTCTTTTGACCTCTCATCTGTTCACTGCCTCGTCACCATGACCTCTGATCCGTTGATGTCAAATACTGCCAGGTCCGCTGTCGTGCCGTTCATGTGTTCAAGAGAAGTTGGCCTCTGCAAATATCAACCTTCCTCTGTTTCTCATACGATCCTGATTCACAACAAAACATCATGTTCCTCTGTCTCGTGTCGATGATGTGGGAATCATTATGGCCCACCTTCGATCAAGGTCACTTCCTGTCGACATCAACTCATTATCCGGGAAGTTGGTCTAGAGACTCCTTGTGGTACCTTGGAGCCTGCATGCCTCAATGGCAGGTTCGTCGCATTCGACGAGAGGTTTACATCATTGGCCTCCGATCGAGTGATTCTGCGGGTGTTCGACATCAACTCATTTATTCGCACGCCGTAGATTGTACCTGTAGTACCTTGAGGACCATTGTCATTATTGGTGGTTTCTCTCGCGTATGTTAACAGCTTTCATCATTGGCTGGTAATCAGACGATGTTCTTGCATGTTCAACTTCAGCTCACATATTCGCATGCTTGAACTTGTACTCTGTTGGGTCGAGATGGAGCGCAAGACCCTGGATTGTGTCTGTTGTAATCCAGGCTGCGATTGTGGATTATTATCATTATGTACATGACTCACTTACTGGATGGCTGCGACCATACCTGAGTCTATTTATTTGATCTTAGTTGGATGGCTGCGCCCATACCCTGGATCTAGATTATAGCATACTCTGTTTCGGATGGCTGCGTCCATACCACTTATACATCATGTACTTGAGATATCAGTTGTATCTTTCTGCGCAGGTTTTCCGACGGCGGGCCTTCAGTTGAACATGTTCTCGTAAAGCATTTCACCCCTCTCCCTCTCGGGCCTCATACTTTAGGGGGCATCTGTTACACAGTAATTTGTCACTGTCCTTACCATTCCCCATCCCGCACAATGGAGGACCCATTCTGTGACCTGTGAACATTGTCATGCCTTGAAAACATCATCAATGCATCCCTCTGAACATGAGATTTATTTGCCCTTGAGACATCTCCTTGCAAAATTCATGAAAAACATCCCTTTTGGCATTGGCGCGGGCAGGCAGTTCAGTACTCGCGCCAATTGGGAAATTAATGCAAAGAGCTCGCGCCACCTGGCGCTCTGTAATAGAGCCGTAGTCGCGCCACCCATTTTGGGAGTTGTTTTTTAAATATGGATGGCGGAAGTTGAGTTCCAACAAACTCACAACCATTGCCTATCTAGAGTTGGGAGGTTTGGCTGCGGGAGTTCTATGGAGAGAAGTGGTTTTGCCACCTCTCATAGAACCTTCCTTATTGATAGGGCCAATCCCATAATAATAGGGATCCCAACTCCTCCTTCCCCATCTATAAAAGCTTGCTCAAATCCATGGCAAGCTAGTCTTGAAGTGCCTAAGCTCTAAATCTCCATATTCCCAAGAGCCTTTGTGTTGTAAAGAATCCTCTCTTTCCCTTAAGGCTGACTCAAGTAAGGAGACCATTGTCACGAGACTCTGGAGAGGTTTTCCCTTTCCTTTGGCAAGCTTTGCAAGACGTGGACGACTGGAAACCCGTCCGAAGGAGACTGCGACGTCAGAACTTGGTTGTAATCTTTCTTCGCTGGTTATTTAATAGATGATTGTGATTATGGTTCCACTCTGTTTTCCATCATGTTAATGCGAGTAATGTCCTTTTTGACTGATGTTTAGTTACGTATGCTGGTTTCTATGCTTGTATCTGTTCGTTTCTTCCATGTGCAGGTGTTCATCCGCGGAGATCGTGGAGGGATTGTGATCTGCCGAGGCTGAGGAACGGGGACGCTTCTTCTTCCCTCCTCAACAACGGGGGACTGGTTCTATCTGAGCTTCCCTTTGGAGGACTAGTTGAGTTCAGTTGGCCCTTATCCAATGCTTGGTTTGGATTTGGAGTAGGGGAATATTTCCCTCCTCTTACATCAGGTTTTCCTTTTTTAGTTGTTGTTATTCCTCCTAGTCCTTGCCGTCTTTTAGAAGATCTAGCGGCAGGGTCAGATATGGACTCATCCAGTCCTTTTCCTAGTGAGGAAATCCCTACATCTGGTGAATATTACCAGCTGTTCCGAGAAAACAACCCCGATTTATCTGTCATGTCTTCGCCTAGCCCTTTGCTTCCAGTGGGGTATAGATCCTTAAGTCATATTGTGGCCGTTGTGGCCTCCACGGGAGTATCAACTCCGTCTACGAGGCTGGTTATTCCCTCATTAGGGATGTCCCCAAGGACACCCCTCACGTCATCTCCTCAGGTCACATCAGTACCTGTTAGGCCTACTGTCTGTGTAGTTGCATCTAAACCCGTTGTTACTACTCAGTCCGTTAGGACCGCGTCACTCCCGAAGACGTCTATATAGCATCTGCTATTCCGGAGAATATCTCTCCTGAGGAGTATCGGTTGTCACTACAAAAATCGAACTTCGAAGTTGGTCAGTCCTCCCAAGATCCCAACCGTCCTTACTTTTCCCATTATAGACAAGATGGTACACCCGTTTATGTTTTTCCATATCAGTACGATGAGCAAGGAAACCCTCTATGTTTTCTTTCTCCAGAGGCTTATCAATATGTTCAAGGTTATCTGACTGCCCAGGTTGGGCAACCTTCCAACCCGCAAGGACAACCCTTACAAGGCCAACCTTCGGGCCAGCCTGGTTATCTCTATGACCCGCAAGGACAACCCTTACAGGGCCAACCTTCGGGCCAACCTGGTTATCTATATGACCCGCAAGGACAACCCTTATAGGGCCAACCTTTGGGTCAACAGGGGTTGTTATACGGTCCGCAAGGATAGTCCTACAACCCTCAAGGTCAACCTATACAGCCTCACCCTGTGGTCCAACCAGGGCAACCTCTAGGACCTACAGGTCAACCAGGGTATCAACCAGGACCGTTGTATGGACCTGGGGGGGAAATCCAACCCTCTCAACCTATGGTGCAACCTCTTCAACCTCATTTTCCTATTGGTCCGAATGTTGCACAGCTAGTTCCATCTTATGGTCCTGTTGCGGGTCAAACTGGTTATCAGGCACAACCTGGCCCTATCTCGCCACCAGGCCAACTGGCTCATTCGGGGCAGCCTGGTGCCCTACATCAGCTAGGTCAACCTGCTTAACCAGGGCAACCTGTTCACCTGGGTCAACCTGTTCAACCAGGGCAGCCTGCTCAGCTAGGTCAACCTGTTCAACTAGGCCAACCTGCACATCCAATCAACCCTGCCCAACAGCCGATTTACTCTATGCCACGACCGAATCCGCCTGTGCACCCAACTCATTAGGCTCAGCAGGGCCCCACTTACCAGCAACCCGCTCAACCCCAAGGCGGTTATTATCTTCAAGGTCAATCTCGACTTGTTTACAACCCACCCCAAGTTTCTGGTTATTACCTTGAACAACCAGGCTATACCTATACTCAGCAGTCAAATCCGTATACTGCTCAAATGGGGCTGACATATAATCAGGGTCCATACCCTGGTTATCAACCCCCATACACTGGTTATCAGCAACCGTATCAACCTAACTATACGGCTTACACCCCCTATGGTTAGAATCCCCCGAGACAGAACCAATGGGGGAAAATTTATGCTCAACCAGGGTAGAGTACAGGTACAGGTCCTTATCGAGGGCTTGGTATGCCTTTCAATCCTCAGTTACCTTTCCTTGCTACATTAGAATTTTTGGATGTTTCCAAAATGACCAATGATCCGATTCTTCACAATCCTTATTGGCCTCCGGTTCCGACCAAGGTACCCGGTGACTATCCTAAATTTTAAGGTAAAGCTGGAGAGGACCCCCAAGCTCATGTCATGACCTACCATCTATGGTGTTCTTAAAACTCTTGGGTGGATGATTCAATTCATCTACGTCTTTTCCAGCGCACTCTTACCAGTGTTGCCGCTAAGTGGTATATAGAACTACCCCGCGGTATCTTTCAAGACTTCAATACGTTAGCTATGGCTTTTCTGACACATTTTCAGTTACCGGTTCATTATGAAGCCGGGACTCATCTCCCGACTTCTCTCAAGCAGGATAAAGCCACTCACATATTTGATCATATTCATGAGTGGTGACATTGTCGTATACTGATCAAGTTCGATATACCTGATTAGCTACTAGCTCATTGGATCACTACCTCCTTCGTTAGCAAGATCGCTCGGGATATTGCCATGGGGGCATGTGTGACCAAAGAACAAGCCATCGTGCATGCTTAGTAACTTGATTTGGTGTACTCTCAGTCCGGCACGCTTTATGATATTTTGACTAATGCCCTGTGGCCAGGGACCTCTAAAGCACCAGCTACCCCATCGGTGGACAGTGTTATTGGTTCCGTTTCTCAAACTTCTCGGAAGTCCTCTAATGGGAAGCAGAAGTCTAATTCTTCCAATAATTATGCTCTTCCCACCCCTCCGTATTTTGGTAAGACTGCGGAGGTCAATGTCGTTCAAGCTAATCCTATGGAAAAGTCCTCCAAAGGAAAGAAGAAGGGAAAAGGAAAATCCAAACCCAATGCCCTGAAACCAGAGTCTTCTAAACCTCGTGCTGACGATGGTTCCCAACGTAAACTGAAGTACCCCTGCCTTATTTGTGAAGGAGATCATTATACCAAAGATTGTCCCCGACGATCTGAAGTTAGTCAACTTCTGAAAGGCTCCAAAGGGACTCTGGCATTTCTCAAAGAACCATTCCCATCTCAGCAGACCTAGATGGTTGAGCAGCCTTCACCATCTACACCATTTGGGTCCCAAGTTTTTATGATGAATGGTGCTAAACCTATTTTGATTGCTACGTGTTCGAAGGATTATGCTGGGTCACATCAGGCAGCTAGGAAGGAAGTCGTTGATGGCCCACCTCCCCCACATGTCTCTGGTCCTTTAGAAATTGAGAAGGCCAACGCTAAACCTGTTGTGAGGCCACCTTCTAAATGTGTTCTACGAAAATATTCCTATAATCCAAATTTCTGTGCCACTCAGCACTACAACATTGTTGAGGATTTGGCACAGGTGCCTTCCGCAATGTCTGTGTTGTCCACAATCGGTGGAATCGATCTCGCCGATTCTAGTCTTCTCACCTTCGACCTAGAAAATTTTGTCCCCCGACTTCCACATCAAATCGCTCTTATTATACAAGTCATGATCAATGGCCTCAACATCCACAGAGTCGTTGTGGATGAAGGTGCTTCCACCTGTGTTATGTCATCTGCCTGCTAGAAGGCCATTGGCTCTCCGGCTCTTACTTCGTCTCCCAATGCCCTAGAGGCATTTGATGGTCGGGAATCTAAACCCCTGGGTGTTCTTGAGAGTTTTCCGATCACGTTATAGGGTAAGACAGTCAATGTAGAAGTAGAAGTGGTTGATGCCAAGCTCAACTACAGCCTTCTTCTTGGTCGCAGTTGGACTCACGCCATGCTATGCGTTCCGTCCACCCTCTTCTGGCTTCTGAAGTTCCCTCATGAGGGCAAAATTATCACTGTTGATCACTTATATTTCTTCACCTCATCCTCCGAGAACAACGTTCCTTATGTGGATTAGATCCCCAATCCCCCCAATAGTGTAGGACCCGGTCTTTTCAAAGACCCCATCCTCATGGGTATTTTTCCCATGCCACCACGACACACTATTCAAGTTAACATGATCTCTAGGATAGATGACACTTGGATCATCCCTTCACCTGAACAGGTGACCACTTTCGGAGAATCGATGCCTTTAACTCCCGTTGAGATCAATTATTGCGAGATCGTCGCTGCATTTGATCCTCCTCCTCCTGAACATGCTCCTTCGAGCATGGCTCTGGATATATATTCTCAATCCCCTTGGCTAGGCAATGTAGATTTTCCTGACCCTTTAAGAGAAGTCTTCCCTTCTGATGAAGCTATCGTTGAAACGATGTCTCTTGAAGATCTGTCGTGGAGCGATGGACATCATCATTCCTCTTTTATGCCCGGTCTGGGGGAAATTTCTAATCGTCTGGAGCATGATGTATCTGGTTATCCCCCTCCTGAGCCTCCTCCTTTGAGCTCGTCGGAGCATAGTTCCTCTTCTTGTGTCAAGCTCCTAAAACAATGAAACAATCTACTGCGAGGACAGTTCTTTTAAGTGTGTCAACCTCGTTAAAATAATGAAATGCAAGCCCATTCAATTTTAGTTTTGTTATATTTAGATCAAATCTCTTGTGTTTTGAACCTTCACTCCATTTCCTATGGATTGAAGCTTGGGGGGCATGTACCTCGAATTGAGACACCATGCTGGGGGGCATGCCCATTTCTCCTTATCATTTCAAGCATAGTTTACATTTGTGTTTTAAGCTTGCATAAAAATAAAACTCATTTCCAAGCATATTTTGCATGTGTGCTTTTAATCTTGCGTAAAAATAAAATGTGATTTAATGAATTTTGTGAACTCTTCGATTGGGTCGTTTGTTAAGTAGATCATGTAACTAATGCATTAGATAAAATTGCATTATACATTTTCATAGCATATAAAAAACATCATCATATGTAAAAATATCCATCCATATATATATATGTGTGTGTGTGTGTGTGTGTGTGTGTGTGTGTGTCTGTGTGTCGAAATGTTTGCAGTTTGTGTACATCACAAAAATTCAAAAAATATACATGTATGTTTTAATAATAGATGGAGACAACATGTCTCTCAAAAATGTGCAAATGAAAATCCCTAGATGACTAATCAGCGTGGTGCTCATGGTAGCATGTCACCGCCCGCAACAGTCGCCTCAGTCAACGATGAAGGCAACTAGGCACCCCCACAGTGTGCCTCTAATAATACATTGGGACGTCTGCTAGCCGAGCATAATTTGGGATCCCCCACGCAATACCCTCCAAGTTCTGCACTAGCTCATTCCCCTCGCCACCCTCAACTTGAGGATCATTTGCGAGAGGGGTCCTCCATGCGATGGGCGACATCCCGGTGGGCCTCTCTAGGCCAACATCTGCACAAATATAGGATTGTTTGTTAGAATAGGCATGTATCACAAAAAAAATCATAAATATATAAAATAAAAAAGAGTCTTACCCAGCTCCTCATCCCAGTCATCCCCCTTTGGGAGTGGAAGATATGGGTCTCCCGTGAAGTCGGTACCGACATAGTGCCTGTCCTCAACGACGATCAATTGTCGCCGTAGCCATGCAAAAAACTCGGGCCTCCATGAAATTTGTTGGCCCCCTCCTGATCTGGACATGAGTGTTGCCCATCAAGCCATCCTTGGCTCCCTCAATAATGGTTCGGCGACTATCGCCCCCTGGCCCTGGAAAATTGGTAGTCGTTCAAGGATGAACGCTACCAGGATGGAACCGTACCCAAACTGTTTCAGTTTGGTCTTCTTGAACTTCGTCAACTGCCATTTGATGTTCATTGTTACTACAGTGGCCCAATCAAATAGTGTTGGGCTCATGCATTTAGATGCTAAGAAGAGTTGTGCTTTAGTTGCCTCATGTGGTGTCTATGACCCTGCAGCCCGCGTAATGGTGTGGAGCACCACTCGGAGTGCCAGATCAGGGACCGTGTGGATATCAACCTTCCCACTGCCTGATCTGGTTTGTGCCCCTGGGCACACTCTTTCCATCACCATTGCCATTTTCTCACCAGATGGCCTAGTCCCTGTCAAGATTGGAACTAGACCTCTACGGGAAAATCCAGTTATGAAATAGATGTCGGATACTTCAAGTTCTAACACTTGGTCTTGAAGCCTGAATTTTTCTTCGTTATCGTCCCAAATGCTGATTAAATATTGCAGTAACTCAGGCTGTGCTCTCAAACATGGTGTTAAGAAGAACTTTTCTAGACTACAGTTTCAGAGAGCGTTCATGCATGCTTCATTCCCCATGGCCATTTCATCTTCTTCACCATGCTCCCTTTATTCCACTCGATCACCATTGTGGCCATGTATCTGCACCAAAATGGTCATAAACACCTCATTAGATATCTGGAACACTCATAAATTCAGCTGATTGGTTCACATTTTGCTAAATACAAGCGGAAATTTGAGTTGCGCCATTGGTGCGACTATTTTTCTAACAGTTGCGCCAACTGGCATGACCCCTTTGCAAAAAGGAGCCAATTGGTGTGGGTCCGTGCTTGATACCCGCAACAATTGGCCGAGCCCTAATTTTGCAAAGGTCCTCTCAGGGATCCAGAAACACAATGGAAATCTATAAAAAATGAATCAAAACAAAGCTAAGGAGAGCGCCTCTTGCTTGGAATGAATGAGAACTGCAATGATGTACTGGATTGACCACAATCACCACCGCAAGTTTGCACAGCAAAATCTCACTGTTGCACAAGAGGTAAAAAGTAAAAGTGAATATGCTTTTACTATTTTTGACATATTTATAACTTTTCAAAGTCAATTTAGGTTTTGAAAGTCATTTTTCCAATATTTATTATATTTTTTCGAAAAATGGGTTTTATGCTCGCTTGCATGTGTAGCAAAAGGTTTTCACACAGCTTGGATGATGATACGAGTTGTGTTTTATACTTTTTCGGACTCATTAAGAACACGAAAAAGTCATTTTTGGAGTCATCTTTCAGCTCTTTTCTGACTCTCTAAATATGAAAATATTGCCGAGTTGCTTGTCGTTTTGATCTCGTTAAATTGGCTGCGAAACGACATCTACCCAGTATACGTTTACCCTTTTTCGAGCTGGGATAGATTATTTACGAAAAAGGAATACCCTAGCCTATCGCGACTAGGAGGTTTTCCCAGACACAGTTTTCTACCTTTTTGGATCTGAGGAACTATTTACGAAATGGGATTGTTGGAGTTTACTTTTCTGCTGTATTTTCAAACTCTCTAAACATGAAAAGACGCCGAGTTCTCCCTTTGTTAGAATCGTTAAAACCTGATGACATTGGATTCTGTCATATTGACGATACTCGATTTTCTCCTTCCTAGGGCTCGTTAAATGTACTAGGTTGGATTTGTCTGAAGGACGAACTTATATCACAATAATATGCTATCCCCTTCAAGCTTGTTTTCAAAAATAATCGGGGTACTTGCCAAAAATGGTGGGGAAAATGGAACCAGTATCATCGTCATGTCGGCAGTATGTCGCTCTTGAAAATGGCACTTGTCCGCATTCGTGTCAGGTTAGGGACATCTCATCTCGTTTTCCACTTGCCTCCATGGGTTTGGGTGATCCTTTTTGACCTCTCATTTTCTCTTGGCCTCGTCGTCATGACCTCAGATATTTTGATGTCAAATACTTCCAAATCCAGTGTCGTGTCGCCTATATGTTCAAGAGAAGTTGACCTCTGCAGTTTCAACCTTCCTCTGATTCTCATCTGATCCTGATTCACAAACATTATATTCCTTTGTCTCGTGCCCGACAGTGGAAACACTGTGTTTACCTTTGATCAAATTCTTCTGTGACTTTGTCTGAACAGTGCCCGAGTCTAAGAGACTCCCCTTAAGTATACCGTTTCTGCCTCAATGGCGGAGTTCTTTGCCATCGAGGCTTAAGGATTTTCTATTCTCATTATTCGATCCGGATGATTCTACGGGTGTTTGGCGCCAGCTCAATGTTCACATTTCATGGATTGTACCTATAGTACCTTGAGGGCCATTGTCATTATTGGTGGTTCCTCTCACGTCTATTAAACGACTTTCATCATTGGCTGGTAATCAGATGATGTTCTTGCATGTTTGACTTCAGCTCACATATTCACATGCTAGGACTTGTACTCTGTTCGAGTCGAGATGGAGCACAAGACCCTGGATTTTTTCTGTTGGAATCCAGGCTGTGGATTTTGTGGATTATCATGATTGGCTACATGACTCATTTATTGGATGGCTGCAACCATACCTGAGTCTACTTATTGATCCTCACTGGATGGCTGCGTCCATGCCTCGGATCTTGATTATTGTATAACTCTATTTTGGATGGTTGTGCCCATACCACGTATCATGTATTTCAGATATCCGTTATACTTGTCTACGCAGGTTTTCCGATGGCAGTGTTTTCAATTGGACACGTTCTGTTAGGAAAAATACTGAGAGGGGGGGGTGAATCAGTATTTAGATCTTATTGAAAAAAATTTATCAGAGATCTTATTATTTAATTCTTTACTTAGATTATTGCATCATTCCTTCATCAGAAGTTTAGTAAGCAGTAAGCATGTGCAGTAATAACATAATTAGCCATCACACATAAGAAACACACATGAACACCAGTATTTAAGGTGGAAACCCAATTTGGGAGAAAACCACTGCTGCTGTCATCTCTGTTTTCAATATTTATTATAAAGAAAACTTCTTACAATCTTTGTGTTGGCGCAGACTTATACCAGCACGCAGGAACCCACCTGCAGAAAGCTACAACCTTCTCTCGTTCTCCAGTCACTTACTGGAAGGGAGCTCCAACCCCCTGATTTCAACACCAGCTTGTACTGGAAGAAATATTCCACTTTCATGCTGAAGACGTCAATCCTCAGATCCACCAAATTTCTTCAATTTCTTCATCAGACTTGCATCAGGTCTTCATTATTTCTTTGCAGATATTCCTAAAGATTCATCATTTTCTCGATCTAGAGGTCTTGAACCTTCATCAACTCCATAGGTGCATCATAGATTCAGCTTTATCAGACAACAGAGTTCAATTATGCAGATATCTCTCAAGAGATTTATTCATTGACAATCCCTCTGCATGCACACAATGAACCATAATACACTTCTCCTTATATAGTTTTGCCTTTATTAATACCATGAGTCAATACCACCCAACTACTGATGGTATTCCTGGATGAAATCAATTAGATAATCCAGCGGGGTCTACCCAAGCCCTCAAACAATTTCTCATTGTTTTATTTCTTTGGTTTTTGGAAATTAGATAATTAATCTAAGGCTTTTTAATATCTCAATCTGAGATTGAGATATTAATGAAAATTTCTCCTTTAGTAATGAAAAAACCCTTAGCATACTTCGTAGACCTTCATATGTCGACCCCCAGGTTTATACGTTCCACCAACTTTGGAGTAAAAATGATGGCCCAATCGCTTTTCTTCATAATTTATATTTAATTTAAACAAACTTGGTTAAACCCGCAAATATTAATTTGAAAAGGGCCAATTAATATAATTTAAACTGGGCCCACATATATGATCAGCGACCCAATCAAATTCCCGCTCCGTACTTTGGCTAATATTCTCACATCTTCATCAAGCGATCATCATCCAATGACTCCTTCCCAGATCAACGACGTTCAACAATTTCACTGGGCATCCTGGATCGAACAATAACGCGCGATGGCGCGCAATGAAAAGCAGTTTTGTGGAGTCGTATAGGGACGCGTGTCGCCCGTTCTATGGAATCACTCCCAATCTCTTGAATACCGCTTGCCCGTCGAAAGCGGTGCGATGAAAACCGGAAACCGCTTGTACTGTTCCTCCTTCGTGGTTCCGCCCTTCTACTCCAGGTTCCGTCGCGCTTCCTTTTGTTAAGATCCACCACTTCCCTTCCAGGTTCCGTTCGTAATTCCGAAGTGTTGTTTCAATGAAATTTCGATGGCCTATACTCATATATTTCAATCACTGAGTTCCGTTTTGGTTCCGTGTTGGTTGCAGGGATTCACAATTCCTTCAATCTTATACTCAATGAATATATATATAGCTCCACTGTCTACCAGTTTGGGATAGAAATTCGACCGTATTAGCATCGGTTCCTTTAACTACATACAAAGCACCATTAATTCCCTCATAGGGTTTCTTACTTATCACGGATTTTAATTATCCTCCATCAGGATGCATACATATGAATTAATTCCACAGGGACTCAAATATCCTTCCTACTGAATTCAATTTTCTCCTTGACTAATACTGCTCTGTGTAAATGCACTCTTTCTCTGTTCTTCTCTACTGACCTTTGTTCTCTGCTGCATTTCTTTTCTCTGTTCCTAGTTACTGTTTCAGATGCTCCTTCTTTTCCAATTCCTTTTTCCATCAATGACAACATTTCCAACAATCTCCCCCTTTGTCATTGATGGAAATACTCTTCCTCTGTTTGTCTTATAAAAGCCCCCCGTTTTTTTTGCTTTTCTTCTTTTCCTCCCCCTTTGAAATCAATGGCAAAGGGTTGATCAAGATCCTCTGTACCGACAATACCATGCTCCCCCTGAGATCAGACTACAATAAATAATTAGAATGCCATCACTACATCCTTTCCACATGACCAATGCTCCCCCTTAGCCTGTGCATCCTGAACACTTTCAACAGGAGCGTATCCAATTTAGTCTTCTGATTTTAAGTAGATATGATCTTCTGCATGGCAGAGACTACTCCCAGCTTCTGTCTAAGATATTCAAACGCTTCCCTAGGTAAAGGTTTGGTAAATATATTAGCAACTTGTTCTTTGGAGGGAACATACTCCAATTTCACCTTTTGTTCAAGCACTTGTTCACGTAAGAAATGATACTTGATAGGAATGTGCTTGGTCTTGGAATGCATAACAGGATTCTTTGAAATACTGATGGCACTTGTATTATCACACATAATGGAGATAGGAGGTGAAAATTTGATTTAAATGTCTTATAAGGTCTGCATCATCCAAAGAAGTTGAGTGCAACATGATGCAGCAGCCACATATTCTGCTTCTACTGTAGATAAGGCAATAGAGCTTTGCTTTTTACTGAACCAAGATACTAACCGGGGCCCCATATAGAATGCACCACCACTAGTTCTTTTCCGATCATCAACATTTCCATCCCAATCTGCATCAGTGTAAGCATGAAGAGTAAGATCAACATTCTTTGGATACCATAGTCAAAATTCTTGAGTTCCTTGTAGATATTTGAATATTCTTTTCACAGCCTGAAGGTGAGACTCTTTTGGATTAGCTTGGAATCGTCCAACAATCCCAACTGCATGCATAATGTCTGGTCTTGTCCCAATAAGATAGAGTAGACTTCCTATCATAGATCGGTATTATGGTTGATTCACCGTGGGGGAATCATCATTAGAACTGAGATTACATCCGGTTATCATTGGTGTACTTACAGGTTTGCAATTTTCCATGCTATATTTCTTCAAGATTTGCTTAAGATATTTTTCTTGTGATAAGAATATTCCATCTGTTGCTTGTTGCACTTGCAAGCCAAGAAAGAATGTTAGTTCCCCAAGTAAAGACATTTCAAATTCTTGCTGCATAACAGAAGCAAATTTCTGACTCATAGACTCTTCATTACTTCCAAAAATGATATCATCAACATATACAACCACAACCAATAGTTTATCATTTTCAGTTTTTGTGTATAAGTTGCTATCAGCAGACCCCTTTGAAAATCCTTGTTGATGAATATATTTGTCAAGACGATAATACCATGCCCTTGGAGCTTGTTTGAGACCATATAGAGCCTTTTTAAGTTTACAAACAAGTTTTTCATCATTTCCCAAAATGAATCCTTCTGGTTGTTCTATATAAACTTCTTCTTCTAGATCACCATTGAGAAAAGCGGATTTAACATCCATTTGATAAACTTTGATTTGTTGGAAGCTTGAAAAAGCAAGAAACATTCTTATGGCTTCAAGTCTAGCTACAGGAGCAAAAGTTTCTTCAAAGTCTATACCTTCTTGTTGAGCATACCCCTTGCAAACAAGTCTGGCTTTATTTCTTATAACCTCCCCATTCTCATTTAACTTGTTTTTAAATATCCATTTAGTTCCAATGACATTTTTGTCATGAGGTCTTGGTACTAATTCCCAAGTGTGATTCTTTTCAATTTGATCAAGCTCTTCATTCATGGCTTGAATCCAACATTCATCTTTGCTAGCTTGACTAACATTGTGTGGTTCAATAGTGGACAGAAATGCCAGATTGCTAGAAGATCCCACAAGAGTCCTTCTTGTTTGTACACCTGATCCCTTTTCTCCCAAAATTTGAGATTCTGGATGATTCTTTTGAACATATCTAGATGGAGCTTTTTCAGATAAATCATCTTCGGGTTCTTCATTGGGTTCACTGTCTATATCATTCCTATTTGATGTAGAAGGATATATGTCATCATCTTCTTCATCTGTTGTTTGTTTTTCTTCTTTTGGAGCTGCAGGAGACTCATCAATAACAACATCAATACATTCAACAATCTTCCGAAGTCTTTTATTGTAACATTTATATGCTCTACTCCTAGAGGAGTAACCAAGAAGTATTCCTTCATCTGCTCTGGGTTCAAACTTGCCAAGTTTTTCATCATTATTTTTGATAAAGAATTTTCTTCCAAAAACTCTAAAATGCTTCACAGTGGGAGGATTACCATACCAGAGTTCATATGGAGTTTTATCACTATTTACACGAACATGTGCCTTGTTAAGAATATTTACCGCTGTATGTGCTGCTTCTCCCCAAAATGTGTTAGGTGTTCCGGAATCATCAAGCATAGCTCTAGCCATTTGTTGAACTGTTCTATTCATTCTTTCTGCTACGCCATTTTGTTGTGGAGTGCCAGCTACAGAAAAATGTCTTTTTATGCCATGTTGTTCACAAAATTCAAGGAATTCATCTGATGTATATTCTCCTCCTCGATCAGATCTAAGACACTTGATTTTTAGATATAATTCATTTTCAACCAGTGCTTTGAAGATCTGAAATTTCTCAAATGCTTCATCTTTGTGTTTAATCAACCCAATCCAACACATTCTAGAGAAATCATCAATAAATAAGATATAGTATTGTTCACCACGTGGTGAATTTTTCTTCACAGGTCCACATATGTCAGTATGAATGAGTTCAAGAGGCTTACTTGATGACCCTTCCTTGGCATTAAATTGTACTCTGGTTTGCTTACCGAATTGGCAAGATTTGCATATGATATTTTCAGGTAGAGTAATATTGGGAAGATCATGAACAGCTTTAAGTCTGCTTGATTTGTCATGATGGTTTTATATGAAACACATTGAACAGCTTTATGACCAAAATTGTGACATGAGAAACATTGTCCATTGAAGAAGAAATTTCTGCGATTATAAAATCTTCTACTTGAATTTACCTGCTGATTGGTGTTTCTTTGAAAGGTACTCTTGTTAGTGTTCTTTGAATTGAGATGGTCATGCTTTATCTGTAAATATTCTTTATTCCCTTGCTGAGGGGCAGAATGTTGTGTACTGGCTGTAGCTGCTTTTAGATAATTTGGTGTTGAAGCCTGAGAAGATTCTCCGATATATCCAAGACCTGTATTTAGAAGAGGAGAATGTTGTATCTTGATAATCTCATCTAAGGTTTCAGATCCTTTAGCAAATCTAATATTCAAATTCTTTACTTTCTCAATTTCTTTTCTTAGACTTACTATTTCACATTCTAATTTCTCATTATGTTTCTCCTTTTCTTGAAGCTAGTTTTTCAGAGTCTCTATGGTTATTTTACTTTCTTCTAAGCATATTTTGAGTTGATTGATTTCATCAAGAAAATCATTGTCCTCTAAAGCATCCATAAAAGTATCCTTTTCTTCTCTGGTCTCTTTTTCAAATGCCATGAGAAGTCTAAGATCTTGTTCACATTCTTCCTCACTGTCTGATAACCCATCACTGTCTTCATGAGTATAGTAACCTTTTCTAGTGCTAAACCAATTCTTATTCCTTCTTGCTACTTCCTTTCCTTTTTCATGTGTTTCTTTGTGAGGACACTTAGCAGCATAATGACCAACTCTTCCACAAGCAAAACATTTGAAAGGAAGCTTACCTCTGAACCGTCCTGTACCAAGTTGGAGTTTCTTTACAAAATTTACCTCATCTTCTTTTGAGATATACCCTGATCCTTCTATCTCTTGTAATTCTTTCCCTTTTGTAGAAGCTCTAAAGACAGCTTCTTTGACTTCAGATGGTCCTCCTCTTCTCATTTCATATGCAGTTAGTATGCCATGAAGTTGCACCACGGTAAGATTTTGAAGATCCTGCTTTTCTTCAAGAGCAGAAACTTTTGACTCAAATTTTGTCGTTAGTGATCTTAAAACTTTCTCAACCAAAGTAGATTCGGTTATTGTTTCTCCCAGATTTCTCATACGATTTACAATATCATCAAGACGTAAAAAGAAATTAGCAATGCTCTCCTCATTATGCATTTTTAGGTTCTCATATTGAATTCTGAGAGTTTGGAGTTTAGCACTTTTTACCTTTGCATCTCCTTCATAACTTAGAATGATTTTGTCCCATATTGCCTTTGCTGTATTCAGCTACATGAATTTGAAAAATTTTGATTCAGTTAGACTTCCCAATAGAGCATTTATCGCCTTTGCATTTGTTTCATAATTATTTCTTTCCATTGGATCTGTTGGTACTGCAGCTGGATATTGATATCCTGCTTCAAAAATAGCCCATACATCTGCACCTAGAGACTGAAGATAGGATCTCATCCTTGTTTCCCAGAAGATTAAATTTTTTCCGTTGAAGAGCGGAGGCCTGATAGATGCTATTCCATCTTGATTTCTCATCTTGATTGATCTTCCTTCTAGCGGCTAAGCTTTTCAGAAGGACCTACTCTAATACCAATTTCTAGGAAAAATACTGAGAGGGGGGGTGAATCAGTATTTAGATTTTACTGAAAACTTTTTATCAGAGATCTTATTATTTAATTCTTTACTTAGATTATTGCATCATTCATTCATCAGAAGTTTAGTAAGCAGTAATCATGTGCAGTAATAACAGAATTAGCCATCACACATAAGCAACACACATGAACACCAGTATTTAAGGTGGAAACCCAATTTGGGAGAAAACCACTGTTGCTGTCATCTCTGTTTTCAATATTTATTATAAAGAAAACTTACAATTTTTGTGTTGGCACAGACTTATACCAGTAGGCAGGCACCCACCTGCAGAAAGCTACAACCTTATCTCGTTATCTAGTCACTTACTGGAAGGGAGCTCCAACCCCCTGATTTTAACACCAGCTTGTACTGGCAGAAAGCTTCCACTTTCATGCTGAAGACGTAAATCCTCAGATCCACCAAATTTCTTCAATTTCTTCATCAGACTTGCGTCAAGTCTTCATTATTTCTTTGCAGATCTTCCTAGAGATTCATCATTTTCTTGATCTAGAGGTCTTGAACCTTCATCAACTCCATAGGTGCATCATAGATTCAACTTTATCAAACAACAGAGTTCAATTTTACAGATATCTCTCAAGAGATTTATTCATTGACGATCCCTCTGCATGCACACAATGAACTATAATACACTTCTCCTTATATAGTTTTTCCTTTATTAATACCATGATTCAATACCACCCAACTGCTGATGGTATTCCTGGACGGGATCAATTAGATCATCCAGCGGGGTCTACCCAAGCCCTCAAACAATTTCTCATTGTTTTATTTCCTTGGTTTTTGGCAATTAGATAATTAATCTAAGGCATTTTAATATCTCAATTTGAGATTGAGATATTAATCCAAATTTCTCCTTTAGTAATAAAAAAAACCTCAGCATACTTCGTAGACCTTCATATTTCAACCCCCAGGTTTATACGTTCCACCAACTTTGGATTAAAAATGATGACCCAATCGATTTTCGTCATAATTTATATTTAATTTAAACAACCTTGGTTAAACCCGCAAATATTAATTTGAAAAGGGAAAATTAATATAATTTAAACTTGGCCCATGTATATGATCAGCGACCCAATCGAATTCCTGCTCTGTACTTTGGTTAATCTTCGCACATCTTCATCAAGCGATCACCGTCCGATGACTCCTTCCCAGATCAACGGCATTCAACAATTTCGCTAGGCATCCTGGATCGAACAATAACACGTGATGGCATGCAGTGACAAGCGGTTTTATGGAGTCATACAGGGACGCATGTCGCCCATTCTATGGAATCGCTCCCAACCTCTTGAATACCGCTTGCCCATCGAAAGCGGTGCGATGAAAACCGGAAACCGCTTGTACTGTTCCTCCTTCGTGGTTCTGCCCTTCTACTCCAGGTTCCGTCGCACTTCCTTTTGTTAAGATCCACCACTTCCCTTCTAGGTTTCGTTCGTAATTCCGAAGTGTTGTTTCAATGAAATTTCGACGGCCTATACTCACATAATTCAATCACCGAGTTCCGTGTTGGTTGCAGGGATTCACAATTCCTTCAGTCTTATACTCAACGAATATATATATAGCTCCACTGTCTACCAGTTTGGGATAGACAGTCGACTGTATTAGCATCGGTTCCTCTAACTACATACAGAGCACCATTAATTCCCTCATAGGGTTTCTTACTTATCATGGATTTTAATTATCCTCCATCAGGATGCATACATATGAATTAATTCCACAGGGACTCAAATATCCTTCCTACTGAATTCAATTTTCTCCTTGACTGATACTACTCTGTGTAAATGCACTCTTTCTCTGTTCTTCTCTGCTGATCTTTGTTCTCTACTAAATTTATTTTCTCTATTCCTAGTTACTGTTTTAGATGCTCCTTCTTTGCCAATTCCTTTTTCCATCAATGACAACATTTCCAACATGTTCTCGTAAATAATTTCACCCCCCTCTCTCTCTTAGGACTCATGCTTTAGGGGACATCTGTTACATAGTAATTTGTCACCATCCCTGTAATCCCTCATCCCACACATTGGAGGGCCTTTTTCGTGACCTATGAGCAGTGACATGACCTGAAACCACTTTCATGGCATCCCCCTTGACAAGGACAATCATTCCTCTGAAGACAATTTCCTATAAAAAAACCCTAAAAATAGACCTTTTGGCCTTGGCACGACCAGCCAGTTCAGCCCTCGCGCCAATGGGGGAAATCCACCAAAGAGGGCGCACCAACTGGCACTCTGTCCCAGTGTATTACTCACGCCAAGCTTAATAAGGATTTTTTTTTTTTTAATAAATGGCATAATTTTTATTCCAGCCAACTCCTAAACGAGTCTCTAAAATGAGTTGGGAGTTTTGGCTCCGGATCTCCATGTAGGGGAAGTGGTTTTCCACCTATCATGGAAGCTTCCTTAAGGATAGGGCCAATCCCACCATTGTAGGGATCCCAAATCCCCTTCCACCATCTATATAAGCTTCCCATTTTTCCTTTGCAAGCTAGCCTTAATGGTCATAGAACTAAGAGCTGAATCAATAACAAGGAGACTATTGCCAGATAGCCTCTGAGAGCCAAACCGAAGAGAGAGAGCTTTGTCCCATTCCCGACGAGCTTCATTAAGACGTGATCCGATGTCAACCCGCCGAAGGAAGATCCAGTGTCAGAGCTCAGGTTGTATCTTTCTTTCGTTGTTATTAATAATAAGCGACTTTGATTATGGTTCCATTCATATGTTCATGTCTTATGTTATGAATTATATCTTCTCTCACTGATATATGGTTACATGTTTTAGGTTTTACGTTGTGTGTTTTTGTTTCTTCGTGCACGTGCAGGTGTTCAAACGTGCGAGGCGGGAGAATTGTGATCTGCCAAAGCGAAGGACGGAAATGCCATCTTTTCTGCAAACAACAGCAGCGTGGGAGTTAAGGTAGGCCTCTTGTTGCAACTTGGTCTTTTGTAACTAGGAACCTACGTCTTAGCATGACTTGATTGTTGCTAGACCCGATCTGGGCTAGTAGGGCTCGCCTCTATCCGCAGAGGGTATTTACCTCTCCAACACCATAGACCCCACAATCAGAACCGAGGAAGGGGGTATAACATGCAGAGCTTAGAGTTAGATCCTACCATTGGGAGGATACCTTTTTCCAAGTACGATGGGTCCACCGAGTGCATGGCTCAGGATCGGGTGGAAATGTTGGATACCTCTTTCCAGCTTAACCGAGTAACAGAGGTGGTAGTCATCAAAATCGTTGACTTGCACTTGGAGGCTGAGGGCACACAGGATCATGGGGAGCATGTGGATATACCTAGTGTGATGCAGGAGTCACCCTTATTAGAGATCCCTTTTGTAGCTCTGGTCGATGCCTTAGTGGAGAGAATAGGGAATAAACTCATAGTGCCATATATTAATGAGGTGCCACCCATTTTTGAGGGATTCGTTGATGAGGTGTTCAGGGCCATGTCAAAGTTTCTAGGTGATAGTAGCACACAAGAGGTTGATGAAGTGTCGGGCAACATATCCAGCATTGATGAGGAGTCAATAGGTATAGAGGCATCTAGATCTTTGATAGAGTTTCCAAATAGTGGCTACCTATCATTGATTGTTGAGGATTCTATGCATGATGAGCTATCTTTGTAGGTACAGTTAGTGGTTCATGTTGAGCCCATGGTGGAGGAATATGAGCAACCATCCTTAGAGTTAGACATCGATGAGGAGTAGTCACATGCATCAGTAGTCAACAGAGATGTCATACTTTTAGATGGAAGTCCCCTTTAGGCATATGTCAATGGGGCTTGCGACATTATTGGGCCACCTCTGCATGTTGGTGAGAGAGAGTTAATGTTACCTAATAATATTACATGGAGTGGAAAGACTAGCAAGATGGGGTGACATGAGTTGTATAGGGCGCAACACTGGCGGTATGGAGGACTTGTTTTGCGTGTGGTTGTTTGTGCATTTGATCCCTCTCTTGAGGTTTGATGGTGAGAGGTACTGAGCTGGTACCCCATGGAGTAGGCTAGGCATTTGGATACATCCATGGCCACATTTCAGCAGAGTCCATGAACTGCCAGAGGGACATGAGGGCCAGATTACTGTTGGGATCTAGGTGGGATCTCCCATCACATCATAGAGTTAGTAGGTGATGGTAGTCATTGCGCGATGGGTTTGATGTTTTGGCACACACACTTTTTTAGATCTCTATCAGAGCCCCATACATCCCTAGTGACATGATGGTTTGACAGGAGGGTACACCTCTTTCAAGAGCTATCTCAGCTTATCGACTGTGCATGGAGTCACAGGGTGATTAGCCTATTTTGGAAGGAGTTGGTTGGGGGAGGTGGCATCAACAAGCCACTAGACAGAGCAATACATAGAGACAATGCGTTTTTTAGGGCTTGAGATTCTCCATAGTTATGTGGGGCACAAAGTACATGGAGGAGCATACCAGTGGTGGAATCAATACTGGTACCTAGGGAGATTGACTTCTTGGGTCCCTCCAAGAGGATTTGGAGGGGAGATGTAATATTCCTAAATTAGCATATAGCTAATTGGAATATTAAATTTTTATTTTTCTCTTAGATATAGGAATAAGAGGGTATGGAGACCCATAAATCTCCTTAGTAGGAATAAATGACACTCCTAGTGTGAATGGAGGTCATATAAAAGCTATATTGAAGACCCTTAGGTGTGAAAAGGGGCTGAAGCATGTTGAATAGGTCAACTTTGACCAAATCAAACTGCGTTGTTATGGAGGAGTGGTATTAATGGTGGGATAGTGTAGTTTTGGAGGGAGATTAATTGCATGATGGTGGAAACCCTAATGAGTGGGAGCCAAGGTGAGAAGGCTCACATTGTTTATAAGTAAGAGGATGGCAGCCATATGGGGTTATGTTATGATTATTATTTTGATATGTCTGTTTAGACTGTGTTGTTCTCTTCATCTGTTTAGCTAAGATTGCAGTGCTATTTAGCACAGGGTGTTCTCGATCGAGAATCCCACCTATTTCCTTGAGAGGCCTCTCGGAAGAGTATTTTACTACATGGTCCACTATTCGGCATTAGGCCAAGTTGAAACTTTCTTCTATAGCGCAGTATATGTTCATATTTGTGTTGAGTTGCAGGGTGTAGTAGTGGAGGGTTGAGAAACCCAACTTATGAGATTGTTTTCTAGTGGAGGGAGCAACCCTCCATCTGGGAGGCTTATGAGGGAGATTATTGAGCCTAATTTCATCATCCAGTAGTAGGCTAAGGCACTACTAATAGTTACAGTGTAGTTTTCTGGAGAAACTGCGTTATTTTTGGGTGCAGTTGTAGCAAAGGGTTTGGAGCCCTAGTTGGGGGAGTTAGATCTTTTGTGAGGGGATCAACCTCTTACTTGGAGGATATATAGGAGGAGTTTCATACATTTCTAGATCAGATCAGCCACCTCCTATCCAACATTTAGTTTGCAGACATTATTCAGCCCTAGGGCCATATTTGTATTTCTGCATTTTTATATATTTCAGGAAACCCTTCCCGGGTTACCTTGGAAAGGTGTCTAGGAGGCTAGATCTTCACTCCTAGCATTATTTGAGCTATATAACAGTAGATATATATTTATCTATCATTTTTGTAGCATTTATGCCCTAAAAATACACTGTCATAGCTCAGGGAATTTGTATGGCAACTATTTTTCATGTATTGACATATTTGCTGAGAGGAGGCTTGATTTGTATCGCTTGAGTGATTAGTTCCTTAGGATCTTGTCCCTATTATTTGCTGATATGTTTAATAATATGGCTATACATTTGTCTCATATCATGGTGTATTTATTTATTCACTTTTATTTCCATTATTGTATTCATGTATTTTTTCTTTCCCATTTGGGAATATTACAGCGGTATCAGAGCATAATCTTGGCTCAGCCTGTGGATCTCAGCCATTATGCTATCAGAAGAATAAAAAGAAGGAGAAAGAGATCAGAATGATGGAAAGAATGAGTTTTATCTCATCTATTTTCAGATCTAAGAGGGACCTCACCAAGGAGGTCAAGAAAAGAAAAATGGAGAAAATACGTGAAACGACACTAGGGTTTTAAGATGAGGAAGGTCCATGTACTTCCTATTATCAAAGAGGAGATCTGGTATTGCATAGAGCTCCAAAGAAACATACTATACCCTTTCCTTTTGAAGAATAAAGCAAGACGCATGGAGATGAAGGACACTTATATCATGAGATTCTAAGTGAGTATCTTGCAGAATATATGTCTCAACCTAGAGCTTTCAAGGAGAATCTAACTCTCCCACAGTTCATTCAACTCAAAGAAGAAAGGAGACCTTGCAGCAATAGAAGAATAAAGGGCAATAAATTTGTATTGTCTACCTTTTATGGGTCATCCTCATGCACAGAAAGAGCTTGGGGAATGAGGTTGGATGCATTTTTCTTGCTACATCCAGTAGTAGAGGAAGAAGTTGTTGAGATTGCAGCGCTGCACCTTGAGGGTGAAGCAAACATTTGGTGGTTCAGCCATTTGAGTCATGCAAAAGTTACTGTATATGCAAATTTTAATCAAAGGTTGATCAAGAAGTTTGACAAGAATAAATTAGAGGGGAAGAGGCTTTCACCACGACTTGCTGCAAGAGCACTTGCATCAGGAGAAAGAACGCTTGTACCTTTGCAAAGTGGTCTTTATCTCTTGACAGTTAGAGTTCCATGCACTATTCTGGAGATGCATGAGGAGGAAAGGACTTGTACCAGCATTGATGCAGCCATAGAAGAGCAGCCATCATCATCAGTAGCTGGGGAAGCCATTACACCGGAAGGAGGAACCCTTATAGCAGTACAAGATGTTCCCAAGCTTTACCAAGGTATGCACATGTTTCCATTTTCTATTACTTCAGCACATCATATGGAGGATTGTGGGAATGTACCATTGCATGACCTAGGGTCAAAGTACATTACTGATTTGGAGTAACTGACTATCACTGCGCTGAGCAGCCTTGATTTGTTCAAGGAGGAGATATACAGTCATCCTAGTGTATCATTTTTGAGCTACACACATCTCTTGGGGTTGGAGTGTAGATTCTTGGAGGATGGGATGAGTATTGTATTGAACAATGCAATGCAGAACTATGTGTTCAACACTGAGCATGATCTTGAGACAACAGATGCACCATTATGGAGATCAGCAGCGCTGTCATTGAGTAGCAATGATGAGTTGGGGGGCCAACCATTATTGGATAATTCCAATGACCTTTCTACATGCATAACATAGGATAGACAGATGGTTGATGAGAGACATATTATCTTCCATTGTTATGATGGATCTTTCTTGATGAGCACTTTATTGCTCAATGAGAAGATTTTTCCTGCAGTATATTTGGATCCTTATGGGATCAAATTGGTCATTGAGGAGTGGTATTCATTTGGATATCTCCAGGAGATTTCATTTCAACATCCCATGAAATGCAAAGATATAAATCTGATTTGGGAGAGTGGTATTCTCCATTGGAGGGATACCTATTTTGAGCATGATGTTAGACACTCATCATTGGTTGGATGGGTGATGTTGATGAGCAAGAGGTTGGAAAGCCACTTTCAGTTCTATGACACTGGGCAGCAGGAGGCAAGACTGCGTTGGCTACTCTTGAAAGAGTTTGGTCATCATATGACACATTCTATTTCAAAGAGTATGTTGGTGTATGGGACTTGGCATGGAACTTGCATCATATGGTGTATTGGGGTGATGTGATATCTTTCATGTCAACCATCATGTTGTTGCTCCATAGTTTATATGATGATGGTGTGGGGAGGCAACAAGAATTGTTGTTGCTTTGGATGTTCTTGGGAGAGTATGGGCTAATTTTCTCCCATACTTTGCATGATGTTGCAGTAGTAGGTGATGGCACTATCATGGCACAAAGGGGCTACTCCTTAGCCTTGGAGGATCAGGAGTTACTTCCACTTTGGAAGGAATCTCTCATATATGGAAACACTATGGTAGATGACTTTGACATTTGGCATGTCAAATAATGGAGTTATGAGATTACAGGGGTCTTATTGCAAAGGCCAACAACGCTGTCACTTGGGAGCTTGGATTTGTTGATGGAGTGTTCCCAGGATCACTTCACATATGATGCACTTGATGGAAAAGTAGGAGATGGGAGTGATGGAGTAGTGTATGGAGACATCTATTACCATGATATGATCTTCTTGACTTGGATCCCCAAGTATAAGGAAAATGCCTTGCATACAACACATGGTTCATTCCTTTCCATGGAGATATGTCATACCACTATGGAGAGCTCATTCTTGGACCTTGTTATCAATTTACTCTATGGTAAGAAATATTTTTTTTCATTTATTGATCATCTAACACAGTATTTTTATTCTCTTACCATCTCTATACAGTACATTTCTCCACAAGAGGGAAAGCCTCTATTTGGAATTCATGATCATTTTTGGACCAACATCTATGATGGAGATAGCCATTTCTTGTATGAATTTGAGCAAGTATTGTACTATTTCATGTATGCTCAGTTGATATACAATGCCATTTACTATTTACTAGTAGATGAGATGACATGCACAACTAGCAAATTGTTTGAAGACAACTTTCCACATCATATTCTAAAACTACAGTTGGTAAAACTGCACTGTGACTACATGGGAGATTGTTGGTACCTTCCAACACTATGTAAAACCTTCAGTACCTCTCTCATTTGGATTCCATATGATGATAATGTCATGTTCATTTTATATGGAATGATCTGGGCAAGAACCAAAGAGTGGGTCTTTGAGGATCCAATTTCCTTTTTGCTTCATGAAGGCAACATCATTGTAGCCAAAATTCAGCAACAACTCTACAATTATCATAAGTGGAGAGAGAGATAACATGGGATGGACAATTTGATCCATCATTTTCAGCTATATAGCCCACCTTCTTTGCAGGAGCCTAAGGTGGAGGATATGTTTCATGATTTTCCATATTGGAGGGTAACTCACTTTTTATGGATGATAGCTTGGAGGCTTCACATGGGAATGATAGTTCCCAATATATTTCAGAATCCATACCTCAAGAAGGCCTCTGGAATACATATAGTTGCTTCCATGGATATTCCACTTGTTTCTTATGAGAGCCATTTGGATTCTTCACCAAAGGCATACTTATACACTTGGGAGGAGTAAGTTGGAGACTTATTGATGAGACAACATCTTTTTCATTAGAGGAGAACATCACATGAAGATGCTACAAGAGGAAGAGGAGAGGCTCTTCAATTCTATCCTTACAGTTGCTTGAGGACAAGCAACATTTGGGAGGGGAGGACTGTAATATTTCTAAATTAGCATATAGCTAATTTGAATATTAAATTTTTATTCTTCTCTTAGATAGAGAAATAAGAGGGTATGGAGACCCATAAATCTCCTTAGTAGGAATAAAATACACTCCTAGTGTGAATGGAGGTCGTATAAAAGCTAGATTGAAGACCCTTAGGTGTGAAAAGGGGCCGAAGCATGTTGAATAGGTCAACTTTGACCAAATCAAACAGCTTTGTTATGGAGGAGTGCCATTAATGGTGGGACAACGTAGTTTTGGAGGGATATTGATTGCATGATGGTGGAAACCCTAATGAGTGGGATCCAAGGTGAGAAGGCTCACATTGTTTATAAGGAAGATGATGGAAGCCATATGGGGTTATGTTATGATTATTATTTTGATATGTCTATTTATACTTTGTTGCTCTCTTCAGTTGTTTAGCTAAGATTGCAGTGTTGTTTAGCACAGGGTGTTCCCGATCGGGAATCCCACCTCTTTCCTTGAGAGGCCTCTTGGGAGATGTTGGCGAGGAAAAAGGTCTCTTAAGCAAGACCCAGGTTCGGCTTAGAGGCCAACAAGGATTTCCATTGTAGTCTAGCACCATGCCGACATTTTCACCCTGCTTCGAGGAACGGAGAGTCTCACCCGAGGTGTGTCGTGACCTTACTAAGGTTGGGAGCAGATTGATATCAATATAGCAGATTAAATATATATATACGAACCAGAACTATCTGAGAGCTTAAGCAAACGCAACACTAACTGGATGATGTTCTTCAAAAATTCATTCATAAAAGACAGTCCATAATTTTTTTTAAATACTACTATATCAATCAAACTAGATTACAACATATAATGGGAACTTCAATCTCTGATCATATTATAATTCACTTATTAGCAACAGACCCTTACAATGCTCCTTAACATGAGCTTTAACCGAATAGATTACAAAGAAGTCCTATCTAGTGGACTGGATCACAGATATATAGAGAGATAGAGAACGAAACAACATGAACAGAGCTCTCCTACGGATCATGTTTGCTCATTCCTCCTGTGCCAACCCCTTCTCTGCTTGGCTAGCAGCCTATTTGTTCTGATGCCCACGCAACTAACAGTTCTTCCTTTCTTCTCGCCCGGCTGTCTTCTTCTTCTCTCTGTTCATCGAGAGTTCCACTGCTTGTCTCCTGCCACATTCTTCTACCATTTTTGCTTACTCCCACAATAGCCGTGCCACCTGTTCCTCTTCCTTCGCAACCTTGACATCTCCCTGCCTACCGTGGTTGTGTCCCACCACATACTATCTGCAACTCAAAATTGATTTATTTCAAAACAAGGGCCCCAACAAGCCCCGACCACAACCTATTGACTCACCTCGAGTCAATCAATCTTCACTGTCTCTATTTCCATCGGTCCGCTCGGCCCTGTGTCCTGCCTTGCTTTTCCCCTTTCTCCTGACTGTCCAAACAAGGGCCCCAATTCTTGGATTTGTGTTAGAGCTATTGCTTTGAGTTCCTGAAAGGTCATCAGGGTTTGTTTCCATCCTTGCATGAGCTTTTCTATTTGCACTGTGACCTGCGCAACCGATTCCTCCTCTGAAACAGCTGGTAGGCTACCGAAAACGTTTTGGATTTTCGTATCGGCTTCAGAGACCAGTCGTTACATAGTTTGGGCGCTGTTTTTTATCAGTTGTCTTAGTTCCCTGAGAGCCTACTTTGCAGCAGTTGATTTTTCTTCAATCTAATGTATCTAGACCTCTAGAGCGTCTGCTTGGGTGTATATTTAGTCGAGTTTAGTAGGGTATGTGGCCTCTTGGATCTCTCTTGATACTTGTTGTAGCTGTAATGAAACACATTGAGACTTTAGTGTGAGCGAGGTCGAACACTCTTTAGACCCTTCAGTAGGTCATACGCTTCTTTAGCTGCAGTACCCAAAAATTCCTACATTTTTGTCACCTAGCTCTGTCTCTCTGATATCTACTCTATGTATAAAACCATTGGGTCTGGCAACGCGGGTCGGGCTGCCAATGCTGCTTTGAGTTCCTCGTTTTCTTGATAGAGATTTGAACATGCCACCCTGATGTGGACCGCGTGTTCGACTATATCATTTTCCTATATCCCTTCTGGTATTTGATTTTTGTTGGCTGTTACTGTGGGCCAAACATCCCAGAATATTCTTGTAAATGTCTCCAGTTGTTCCTGTAAGTTCCTCTTTTATGTCCTCAGTAGTTCACGCTCTTTAGTAAGTGTGCTGATTTGTAATTGTTGTTGTTCACATTTTTGCTAGAGCTCTGCGTTAAGCCCTTCTGCTTGATGTGCTGCTCTCTGAATTAATTGGTAGAGTTGGGCTATTCTCCATGTCTCTACTCTCTCAACATCCAATTTTCCCTGATCTGGCCATCGCGCTTGAAGTGGTTATCCGCTGGCAATAGATTTTGTTGATTTTTCCTGTGGTGACTGAGGTGGTGTTTGTTGCGGAAGCTTGTTACTAGAGTTGACCATGTTTATATCGGGCATCGTTTCTTGGGCTGTTAGATTAGCTTGCTGGAGGGGATTATACTCAGGGAGATGAACAGCTGCTTCTTCCATAGACTGCTCTATTTGATTTAAAAGCTCTGTGAACGTAGCCTGCTGAAACATGGTTTGGCTAATGAGGGGTAATTATGGTGTACCCAAGTTAACTTCTGCCTCGGGGTCCTCATTTGGTCTTCATCGGAAAATTGGGTCTGATACGGTGGCTGATGAAGTGGAGGGCATGGTAATGGGACGTGTCTGAATGGTGGATGAGGTGGGGCCCGATGCTTGGTGGATGTGAGGTGGGGATATGTGAATATTTAATAAATCGAGGGGGTTGAAGGGTGGTAGCCCCCTGGTCATCTAGGGCTCCACAACAGGTTCTTCCCTGATTGGCAATCCTATACTCAGAGGTCACGACTGATCATCCCCAGTGAGATCAACCATTGTACTAGATACTACGATCTTGGCCCTTTTTTCTTTTGGTGCCGCTACTGGGGTTTTCCCAACTTTAGTCTTCCAGACCAGCACTGTAGTTGCTGGGGCCGGTGGGCTAAACAGAATATTGGGTATTGGTGCTACTAGGGGGGCCGTGGAAGAATATGGTCTGGAGTGAGATGCCTAGAATTATGAAAGTGTAGGAAATGCAATGGAATCACTTGCTAACACTCGAACTACTTTATTAAAATTTTGTACCTTTGTGTTTAACTATTCAATGATCAGGGATAGCTGCAACTGCGCCATCCTAGTCACCTTCTGCTCTGAAGTCTCCCCCGACAGTGGGTTTGGTAGCATCTCGTTGAAGATATAAGTGTAGACTCTACTTCTAACCTCCATCGCTACTCTTGGCCATGAGCAGACTTCTGTGTGGAAGGCTATTTCATCAATTTGGAACTTTAATGGCCTCATCTTGAAAGTATATTTTGGTACGCACGTTGGCATGATAAAGGTTTGCTTGTGGGTAACTCCATACCATATCTGCGTGCTATAACCATCCAGAAAATTCCTTGGAATTCTTTGTTGACTCGTCATAACATCAACCATTTGGTTGTACCATACCCTGAAAGCTTCTGCGTTTACCCCCTTCGTGCTAGGATCCCTGGATACCTTCCAAGGCATAAACTTCATTGCCAATGGGTGTCCTGTTGCTATCTCCACAGGAACTCGAATGCCTGGAAACCTCCATTTACACATTTCTAGTGCCATAACTAGATATCCATAGATGAATATGGTTGCCCTCTTGTAGTTGTCCTTGCAAGCCTCGAACAACTTGTTCATAACAAATGAGCACTAGTTCAGTTGTGCCTTCTGGACACAATGCTCCGCAACCAAAATCATATCCACCATGCATTCTCCTTTTGTATAGTGCCTCATCGTTTTACTTGCAATTAGGTAGCAAGCGAACCTGACCTCTGGTTTGTTCATCAAGTCGATTTTGGCTCCTTTCCCCTCTCCCCCTCTTAGTGTCGTACTTGGTGTAGTAGTTGTTATCCTCGGTCTTCTTCAACCTTTTGGATATAGTCTGGAATGCTGATGAAACATCCATCCCTTCCTTTGACAATACAGTTAGCTTGTGGATGTCCTCCCCATGAATCAGGATTTATTTCCCTAGCCATAGCGAACCTTTATGAATTCGGCTCAACAAGAACTTGGTGCACTGCATTGCAGCGCCTATAAAATCAAACACCGGGAGATCTCTTAAGTTCAGTATAGTATACTGTTGAATGCCCCGAAACTCTGATTGGACTCTTGCTGCTTGCTGCCCTGATTCGGTGGCATATTTATCCATATATACTTGTCACTTTGTTGCTGGTAACTCGAAGGAGTCTGTGAGATCGGTGTCAATCAATGAGGCACTGTCACATTTCCCCACTAACGGTCCCATATTTTGCACTCTATTATTGATCTCTTGTTCTATGAATGTTGGTGTTGCTATTGTCATTTTGGCTTGTCTTTGATACACCTGTAGACCAAATCCTTCTCTTTTCCTCTAAATTCCTTCCTCTACGTGCCTTCTCTGCTCCTCTTCTGCCTTTGCTTCTCTTGCTCCCTTGGATGTTTCTGGTTCTATCTCGGATTTTTTCGACATTATCGCACTTCTTTGCATGCGGGTTATGTAATTAACCGACACGGGTGAGGTTGATGAGACCCCATAACTAATCAATTTCCCCCTGGCCTCATCTGTGGCTATGATCGTGTGGTTAGTTACTGGCTAAGGTGGGTTCTAACAATGCTGACTGTGGTTTCGGGATTTGGGTAGATGCGACAGTTGGTGGTTATGCCTTATTATGGAAAATTTATTACAGTATGGGTGATGTTAATTATGGAAATTATTTCCAAATCTTGGTAATCCTACGGACTAACACTGGAACTATGCATAATGATGATGGGCTGATGTTCGACACACTTTTCTATCTGACGTGGATGACACGTTGGAAACTACCCTTCCCTAACCACAATTGGTTTTGTTGTGGTCCCTGCAACGCAACTATAGCTATTTATTATTATTTTTGGTTTTGGTAAAGTGGAATCCTATCTATGCTCGTCTTGGCTGCGAGAGAGTTATTGGTATTATTCTACCCTACTGACTCCTCTCGGTTGCGAGAGTTATTGGAATTGGAAATGAGTGACTTACTCTTGGTAGGGCTTCAGGCGTGCATCGTTCATCCATCCTTGTAGAACTCGGCCGTCCAGTTGTGACAACTGAACTGCGCCTGAATCTCTAATTTCTATCACGTAGAATGGCCCTAGTCAATGCATATGTAGTTTCCCTGTGAACTTCTGGTACTTATTGTCGTAGAGTAGAACTTTTCCCCCGACCTAAAAATTCTTGCGCTTTATGTGTCGGTCATGCCAAGATTTTTGTCTATCCTTATGTACCATTTGGTGAAATTATACCAAAAATCATTCTTCTTCAAGGCCTTATAATTCTTGCATTTTTTCCTTTAGTGAGTTCTCCTCTGATAGTTGGAGTGACGTTGCGACTAGGAGGTTGGGTATGATGAATTCTGTGAGGACTAATGCTTCTCTCCCATATACCAGCTGGAATGGTGTTTGGTTATTCAGTCACTTTACCGTTGTTCAGTATTCCCATAAAGTTGCTGGTATCTGCTCATCCTAGTCATCCTTTTGTGCATTGCATATTTTTGTTAGGGCCTTCTCCAGTATTTGGTTGAATGCTTCTACCATATCGTTGGCCTGCGGGCGATACAGACTGCTTTTATGATGTTGTATCATGAAGCTTTCGAGCAGGGATTTAGTGGTGTCATTGATGAAGTGTGTACCTTGGTCGCTGGTCAGGCTCTTTGGACAACTGAATCGGCTGATTATGTTTTCAAAGATAAACCTGGCAGTAATCTCTGCCATGCAATTTTTTATTGGCATTGCTTCTGCCCACCTTGTCAAGTAGTCTGTCGCCATTATTATTTACCTTGCGTGTGAGTGTCTTGCAACTGGTGTAATTGGTTCTACAAAATCAACTGCCCATTTTTCAAATGGCTGCAGTAATTTTATTGGATGAAGTGGAAGTTCATCTCTGTGGGATGGTTGTCTCGTCCGTTGACAGATATCACATTTTTTAACAAATGCTTTGTTGTCCATATGTACTATTGGCCACCACAATCCTGCTTGTAGTACCTTCCTTGCTGTGGGTTTTTCTCCCATGTGTCCTCCCACAACTCCACTGTGGCATTCCCATAGTACAGCTTCCCTTTCGTGGTCCATGACACATCTGCGAAGAATATGGTCTAGTCCCATCTTATATAAATGGCCTGCTATGAGTTGGTATTCTATAGCACGAACTACCAGGTGTCTTTTTTGGACTGATCTATATTCTTGTGGACATTGCCCTGTCGTGAGATAGGTTTCTATTTGGTCTAAATATTCTGGGATGGATTCTACTCTGAAAATATCAACGTCTGGTAATTGATCATCTAGATATCCTCCATTTTCTCCATTCTCTAGTCGAGATAGGTGATAGGGTCCTGCGTTCAATCTTCCGAGCTTTACGATCACCTCGAATGTAAACTCCTGGAAGAGTAGGAGCCATCTTCATATTATTCCTTCTAATATTGGTTTGTTTACCAAATATTTCAAAGCTGAGTGGTCTGTGAAAAATTTAAACGTACCTCCCAACAAGTAATGGTGGAACTTCTGAAGGGAATACACCATTGCCAATGCCTCCCGCTTTGTTGTGGTGTAGTTCCGTTCTGCTATGTGTTTGCCCCCTTTAATTTCCTTGGCAAGCAAGCAGGGGGCTAATTAGTTTTATGAGCCTTCAAGGAATGCATTTCCCTTGAAAACACATCATCCTTGAATCCTTTCCATGTTCCCTGCTCTTTAATCCTTTCCCTCTACTGTTCTTGAGTCAATAAGCCTCACCGATTGCAGAAAATTGTGCTCCAAAAGACCTTTATTATCCCCTTGTATCCCTATAGAAGGTCCCATTTTACCCCTTTCCCTCTTTCCAAAGTCCCCTTTCCATCCCAAAATTTCTCCGTTATTCCTCCTAAATCTCCCCAAATTCCCCTTGAAATTCTACCCTTACCATTTGTTTGGCCATATTCCCCTTTTTTCCCCTTACCGTTACCCTTTCCCAATCTTAAAATTCATTAAAAAGGGCTCGAAAACCCACTTTCCAACTTATAATAAGGCCTAGCCCATTTTCCGCCAGCCCCTAACCACTTCCCCACGTGACCCGCACCCAGGACCAAGCGTTTAAGCGTCGGGCGCTTATCGCAATCAAAGCCGTCGGGCGGGAATTTCCTTTGTAACATTGAAAAACTCCAATGCGATTGGTTTTGGTCTATAAGACCTCTGACGCAATCTCCACTATTGATTTATTGTTTTGATCGGACAGCCCTACGTCGATCGCACCTCCCTCCCCAATTGCAATCGCAACATTCACCGTGTCACCCTTTGTCCCACTCCGATTGCGATTCACCGATCCAATCTCAGCCGTCTGTTTAATCCACGATCCGACGGCCATCGCACTTCCCGCCCCATCACGATCACAACATTCACCATGTCACCCTTTGTCCCACTCTGATTGCGATTCACCGATCCAATCTCATCCGTCCATTTAATCCACGATCTGACGACCATCGCACTTCCCGCCCCATCGCAATCGGAACTTTTGTAATGTGTCACACTTGTTCCCCCCGATTGCGATTTCCTGACTAATCACAACTGTCCATCCGTTCAGAAATCAATGGCCCAGATCTTATCGCATCACGTTCCACTGCTCTTTCCCCTTCACCCCTCCGATCGGATCTCCACCGTCGATCTCCTTGTTGTTCCAACCTCCATCGCATCGTTGCTCCAATCGCAATTGTGATTTTCAATCGCTACCACTCTTCGCCCTTTGCGATTGTTCTCTGCCTATTTGATCCTGGCCGCCCATTTCTTTAGATCAGACGGCTATTCACTAATTTCCCTCCGCCATGGTTGGGTCCCACCGCATACGATCATTTTCGTGACATTTTCATTCATTTTAATGCATTCCTCCTATTTTCATAAACCATTCCAAGGATTAATCTCTGTCGTCGATCTTCGTCACCAGACTATGATCTAACGGTCCACGCTCATTTCTCCACCAAAACCCTATTTATCGTTGTTTACTCCATGTTATTGCATTATCCACCATTGTCTAATCTAAAACCACCACCGCCGCGCTATCACTCGACCCGCCCTCCATAGCCACCTCCCTATGCATGGATTTCATAACTAAGTTTCGTGTTCTGCAGGGTTATTAGGTGGTGAAAGCCGCCATGATTCAAAATCTCTGTACAGTCACAGAGAAACAGGAAAGGACCATTTCAAAGAGCCGAACTCATGAAGAAAGGTCTGAGAAGACGTATGACAAGGTTCGCATTAAAGAGAAAAATTTTAAACTCTGTGAATTCTTCCCTAGAGTCATTAAAGCATTTATTTCACAGTCAGAGACAAGCGTGGAAGCGACAAAGAGTATCAGCAGGAAAATAGAGTGTTTAAGGCCTATTATTGAATATTTTGAGCCTTAACCCAATGATTTTAAGGCAGGAAATAGATCAAAGACATCATGGATCTCTTAGAAGGTCCAGCGCACAGAAAACAACGCTATCGGGTTTTCACATCAGCAGATTGTTCTAAAGGACCAAGTGCCCATATTGTTTCCTCTATTTACCGTGTTCTAGAAGAACATTCAGCCTTGACCATAGTCCTAAGCTATTAGAGAATTTGTTATGCAGCATGGCGCACTTCACTGTCATTCATTTTCCTTTTTGTTTATTCACCAAAAGTACCACAGAGTACTACAGCCAGAGTGCATCAGAGCCATACTGGAGTAAATGGAAGATTGAAGAAGATCATTCGTTCGCCCAAAGAATGCCAGAGATAAATGCACATGAGTTAAAACAGAATGGGTTTCGGCCCTCTTTCTTTTCTGAGATTAATGCTTCATTTAGTTTTTCACCTACCTCCTCTGCTCTCTTCAGCTATAAAATGCAAGAGGAAACTTATTGTAAAGGTTGTTGATCAGTTATCAGAGAATCGCAAGTAGTTTCTTTTGAGACATAGTCTCTGTGTAAAGTTGTAAGATAGGCTGAGGAAGATGTTTTCAGACTGAGTTTTCAGCTATTGGCAATGTTGTACTTGACTGGTATTTCTATTTAATATGACAAGCACATTTCTTTGGATCCTGATCTAAAGCAGCGGTGATGTTTTCCTATCTCTGTGTTTTAATTCATTTCATCTCGTTTCTACTGGCTTGCATCAGAAAATTGGCATAGGATTTACCCTTGTTAGGTACCCTATGTTTCTGCTCTCCTTACCTTTGATGTTTTCTACTAGATGTGTTATCTAAGAATTGATTTCAGTTAATTTAACTAGTGTAGTGGATGTTATTTCCTGCTCTCTTATGTATGGATTAAATGAATCTGTTCTTAGATTTTTTTGGTTAGGATTTACCTGGAATATTTGGGAACACTGGGGATTAGAGTTAGCCCTATCCACTAGGATCCTTGTGCGACCAGCTGGTCTTTAACTTTGTGTCCTGAAGCTGTGTTGTCTCCTCCTCTCCTACCATTCCATATCACACTATCATCTTTAAGATCCAATGTTTTAGATGACTAGCCCAATTGAAAGCCTGCATATTGATTAGCAAGCAAATCCTTTCCTGACTCCATTACCCAATGGTTTTGAATGCCCTTCGAATACTTCACCCCTGCCTAAATCCTCTTTGCTCATCCTTGTCTTACATTGAACCCTTCTTTCCTAATGACCAGTAACCAAACAAACAATCAAACAAACAAACTCTGAGCCTTATAACTAGCCTAACATCTTAACTTTGAGCTTCAAAGTCAAATACCCTTGACATATCATAGAGAGATCCCTCTCTAGACCTGGGAGGGATAGATCCTGAGGTTTGAAAGTGGTTTGATGTTGTCTCATATTTTGGTATTTCCAACCTTGCAAAAACTTGGGAACCCCAACATAATGGTGACTCCATTGGGGATTTTGAGTATTTCTCACCTTAATACATCATAAGAACCTCAAAAACCTATAATCTCTGGTTAGGTTGGCAGTTAAATACTCCTATTCACACATCAACCTATATACCATTTGTTGTGTTCTCCCACACTCTTAGACAGAGTCTGGAAAGGGCCAGGTAGCCTCCAGATCTCACACTCTTTCAGAGGTGACATATCTGGTAAATGCCCTCCCAGTCAATCTCTGGTTAGAGTTTGCTATGTTTGGAGGATATCCTTGAGGGGGGACATCTCATAAGCACTGTGGTGGACAGTGTGCCCTCCAAAAAACATCCTAAACCTTCCACCTGGCGACTCCATAATCCCTAAACGATTTAAAGACTCCACTGGTGATCAGTAGGCATGTTGATTATCTTGGTTCGCATTAGACTCCACTGGGATACCAAAGCCATAACAACATCAGCCACAATAGAAGTAATAAGTAGGGTTAAGCTGCTTAGTCAGAAACAACATTCTAGCTTTCAGAACCATTCACACAAGAGCTTACCCCAACCCAAAACCCCCTGAAATAGTTGACAACCCTGAGAGAATCCTCAAGAGATCTTCTACACCTAAAAGGCCAACTATTTCCAGCCACATCCATAGAGCTAACTCTACACCAGAATACTTTACAGCTCTATCTGACCCATTTTTTGACATAGGCACTCAAAATAGTTTACCAAGAACTAGGTCATTCAGAGTCCTAGACCAGTCAGACCTTGAGTTTTCTAGTTCACCTACTTAAAGTGGTAAACAAATTAGGGACAGAGAGACCCCTCCAGCTACACCCCCTGATATCCACTTCATTAAAAACTTGGGACTCAATCATCCTAAATTTTCTCAACAAGTTTCTGCTGGTCCTAGCATCCCTGTCATCCATATACCAGCTGCTCAAGTGAACCCTTTACCTCATCAAAACATCATCATGGCAGCCTAGTATGCACCTCTGTTTTACCTCAGCCTCTAGTACCCTTACCAAATTATTATCAATCAAATATCCCACACTTCATTGCAAAAGATTCCATCACAGCTCAACACCATGTAGATAGGATGGAAGATTCCTTTGACTATATCGAAATAGATGATGAAATAGTCAAAATGAGAATCTTTGCCCAGAGCTTAGGAGGTGATGTGAAGAAATGGTTCAAAATTTTACCTCCAAATGGTATCCAAGACCTTCCTGCTTTATATCAGACTTTTGTAAACAAATGGGAATTTAAGGCTAACCCTCTCCGAATCCTATTAGAATACAAGAACCTGAAAAGAAATGTAGGAGAGAGTGTCCAAGACTACTCTACAAGGTTTAACAGCATTTATAATGCTCTTCCTCAACACATGAAACCTCCCCTAGGTATGGTTTTAGTAAAGTACCGTGAAGGCCTTGATGCTGACATGGCCTACCAGCTTAGGGAGAGGGATTACAACACATTGGAGGATATGCAAAAGGGAGCAGTGATTGTAGAGGTGAATCTGATTGAGAAAAAAGAAAGATTGAGAGCTGAGAAAAGGGTAACATATAGAGATGACAATGTAGCTTCCACATCTGATCCAAATTATGACCGTTTGTCTAAAAATGTGGAAAAGCTACAACAAATGGTGGAAAAAATGGTTTTCACAGTTGGTAGCCAAAATAGAAATCAAAACCAAAACCAGAACTTTATAAGAAATAACACCCCTCCCAACAGACAAAGAGAATCAGATCAGCAAGTTATTCCCCCATTCCAAGAGAAATTTCTTGATGAGGATGAGGGGATCATGGAATAGTCTAAGGGGAACACCATAAACATGTTTGAAATAGAAAATTCAATCCACAACTGTTACACCGAAGAATATCAGCCCTCACCCTCATATTGGGATGAGGAATGGTTAGAATCTGAGGATTAAATGTTAGGATTTGAGAATGCCATGATGCAGGTCAGAGAAAAATATGAACTTAGAAGCAAAAAGAGCTTAGATACTGCCAAACCAAAAGCTTCTGAGGTTACCATCAAGAAAAGGTCTGAGAAAAATTCTAAAGCAACTGCTGAAAGTAACAAATCAGTAGCTGAGAGTTCTGGGAAGAACAAAGGAAAAGACAACCAAAACACTGAGAAACAAGGTCAACCAACAAGCAGTACTAACACAACAGTTAGTACTCCTGATAAAACGGTTTCTAACACTGTACATAGTGAGAATCAGCACACTGATTCAGCCACTAAGGTGGTGACTAATAGAACAGAGTTGAACATTCCAAAGAGTCAGTCCACTTTCAACCTGGAAAGTGAGATTGCAAAAATTAAAATCTCTGTACCACTCTTTGAGCTGGCCACTCAGGATGTATATAAAGGCCAAATTTTGAAAGAATTAAATTTAGGAGAGAACAGTGACACTGTAAATCTGAGTGATGATCAACCTGCCATTCTGTTTGGTCCAAAGATTGAAGGAAAGTTTCAGGAAGGGGTAGTGCCCCCTTTTTATATCAGTCTTAATATCCATGATAAGATTCTCCACAATGCGATGCATGATTCTGGGGCATCACACAACCTGATGCCTAAAGTGGTGATGGAAAGACTAGGCCTAGAGATAACCCATCCCTATAAAGACCTATATTCATTTGACTCTAGCAGAGTAAAGTGTCTTGGACTGATCAAAGATTTATGTGTGAGCCTTACCCAGATTTCAGCAAAATGTATGGTCATGGATGTTGTTGTGGCAGATGTGCCACCCAAGTATGGCATGCTATTATCAAGATCATGGGGAGCCAATCTACAAGGAACAATGTAGATGGATGGGGCTTATGCCACAATCCAAATCTTTGGCCAACTTAGAATACTGTACATAGAGGCACAAATGAAATTCCTGGTTAGTAGCCCCGAAAAGCCTGAAAACTCACCTTTATACTCTGTACATACAGACCTTGACTCCTTCATCCTTTGTAATGATGAATCCGCAGAAGGGTCAGAGTCCAAAAACAGAGATACAAACAAATAAACAGAGCCCATGGACTTTAACATAATGGCTACTCTAGACTCGGAGGAGAATGATGTAGAAAACTCAGAACAGTGCACTGAAACAAAAAATCAAAGTGAACCTGAAACAAAGCCTAATCAGCCAACTAGTCACCACTCTGATTTCCACGCCCATGACGAAAAACAAAACAAATCACAGGCTAGTGCAGCTCCTATAATTCAAAATAATGGCGAACCCATCTGTAGGGGAGGAAGTGTTGATGAAACGAAAATTGAACCCTTATGGGAGATGAATTTCGATGGGTAATGCACCAAGAGAACTGTTGGAGCAGGAGTGTGGATACAAAACCCAAAGCGTAACTATGCAGAGAGCCATGCCTACAACCTGCACTTCAAATGTACAAACAATATTGCAAAATATGAGGCTCTTATCCTAGGCCTAACCTCGTTGAAAAAACTAGGAGCCCATAGGATAACTGTGCGTGGGGACTCTGAGCTGATTATCAAACAGGTGAATGGTGAATACACAGTGAAACATCCTAGACTGAGAGCCTACAGGAATGATACAATGGATTTATTGAAAACATTTGTTGAATACGAGTTAGTGTTTGTTCCTAGGAGTCAAAATTCCATTGCAAACGGATTAGCATGCCTAGCTAGTTCATACCCTAAGACTCCAAGCAACCAACAGATCATCATTCAGACCAAATTTAGACCTGCGGTGCTGGATAATGAAAAATATTGGTAGGTTTTTGAAGGAGATAAATAGATTGAGGATTTCCTGGTAGGCAGAAATGAGTTTGAATTTTCTGATTCAGACTCCAAATCTGACAGTAGCTGCCAAAGTGAAGAGTCCTCAAATGAGGAAGAGACACCCTATAACATAGAAATAAACACTTTAAACGAACAGATTGGAAATCCAAACGAAGAATGTGAAAACACAGATAGTGAAGAAGTGGAGGTGCTGTAGACCAAAGACAAGAACATACCTCGAGGTCTGGTGCCTTTAGAAGACCTCTTTGACTTTGATGATGTAGCAAAAAATCCCACTATAGAACATGCAAACTCTGATGTTGAAGAAAGCAACATAGGCACTGAAGATAAACCCAAGATGATCAAATTGGCTAAGTCCCTGCCTGCAAACATGAAAAAGAAATATATTGACCTATTCAAGGAATTCATTGATGTGTTTTCTTGGAGTTATGAGGACTTGAGGGCCTATGACACAAATATTATACAACATAAAATACCCTTGAAAGAAAAACAGAAGCCCTTCAGACAAAAAATTCGCAGAATAAACCCAAAACAATTGCCTGCAGCGGAAAAAGAGATTAAGAAGATGTATGAGGCAGGTATAATTGTGCCTGTGAGGTTCTCTGATTGGGTATTAAACCTAGTGGCTGTGAGAAAGAAAACATGGGAGATCAGATTGTGCATAGATTTCAGGAATCTTAATAGAGCCTCACTCAAAGACAATTACCCTTTGCCTAAAATGGAACATATTCTTCAGAGGGTAGTAGGTTCTAAAAGAATCTCCCTGCTAGATGGTTTTTCAGGTTACAACCAAGTCTTAGTAATCCCAGAAGACCAACTCAAGACAGCCTTTACCACCCCATGGGGTACTTTTATGTATGTAAAGATGCCTTTTGGATTGACGAACGCTGGTGCAACCTTCCAAAGAGCAATGGACATAGCTTTTTCAGATGAAATAGGAAACTTCATTGTCATCTATCTGGATGACATAACAGTCTATTCCAAGACTGAGGAAGAACACCTATAACACCTTAGAAGAGTATTTGAAAAATGTAGAAGGTTTGGTTTGTCACTGAATCCTAAAAATACTATATTTGGGCTGCAAGAAGGTAAGATTCTTGGCCACATCATATCTGAGAAGGGGATTAGGATAGACCCACAAAGAGTTGAGGGAATACTACAAATCACACACCCGAGAAACATCAAGGAGTTACAGTCCTTTATTAGGAAAATCAACTTCCTCAGGAGATTTATTCCCAACTTAGCTGAACACCTTAGAAATATGACTAACATGCTGAAGAAAGGTGTAGGAGTTAAGTGGACTGTTGAAGCTAAGAAATATTTTGAAATAGTTAAACTTGCACTCACCCAGGCCCCTGTCCTAATCAGCCTAGATTTCTCAAAGGATTTCCTGATTTTTTCATTTGCCTCCAAGCATACAATAACTGCAGTTCTACTGCAGAAAAACCCAGAGGGAATGGAACAACCCATTTCTTTTTTCAGCAAAGCACTCAGAGATGCACCCTTGAAATACAACATAATGGAAAAACAGGCCTATGCTCTGGTCAAGGCCTTGAAAGACTTTAGGGTGTACATACTACATTCTCACACGATAGCCTATGTGCGAAATATAGTGGTTAAAGACATCTTGTCACAAGACCCAGATGGGAAGAGGGGAAAATGGATTGTTGTGATTTTAGAGTATGACCTTGAGATAAAACCCACCAAACTGATCAAAGGTCAGGGCCTAGCCCAACTAATGGCTGAATAAAATCTACAAGCTCTGGACATAAACATGGTAGATGCCTTGGATGAGAAGCAGGGATTAACCGATCCCACTGTTGAGGAGAAGTTTCAGAGCTCTCCTTGGTATTCTGACATTCTGTATGTGCTTACACACCTCAATGCCCCTCCTGAACTATCAAAGACCCAGGCCAGATTCCTAAAGCTAAAATCCAGGAACTATTGCATATTGAATAACTGCTTATGCTGGAAGAATCCAAATGGCCTATTGCTTAAATTTTTGCCAAAAAATGAGGCAGAGAGGATTAAACAAGAATTCCATGCAGGAGAGTGTGGAGGCCACCTGAGCTAGAAGGCTCTTAGGCTACTGCAAACAAAATACTTAGAGCTAGCTACTATTGGCCTACACTCTTCAATGATGTCCATAAGATGATAATTGCCTGCCACAAATGCCAGATTTTTGAATGCAAAAGGAAACTCCTCCCCTTACCTCTGTAGCCCATCATTGTTGAAGGTCCCTTTCTGCAATGGGGCCTAGATTTCATAGGAGAAATTCACCCTGCTTCTTCTACACAACATAAATGGATCCTAACAGCCACAGACTACTTCACTAAGTGGATAGAGGCCACACCTACTAGGAATGCCACAGATTCAGTCATCATTAGTTTCCTAGAAGGTCATATCCTCTCACGGTTTGGCTGCCCAAGGAAAATAATCACTGATAATGCTGCTGCTTTCGGATCCAAGAAAATGGTTGATTTTTGTCACAGGTATCAAATAGAACTCATTCATTCAACTGCCTATTACCCTCAAGGTAACGGATTAGCTTAATCATCAAACAAAAGCCTGGTGACCATCATCAAAGATTTGCTGGAAGAGAACAAAAAGTCTTGGCATAACAAGCTAGTGCATGCCCTATGGGCTGACAGGCTTACAACAAAGAAATCCATTGGCATGTCACCATATCAGCTTGTCTACGGAACAAAAGCAGTTTTTCCCACCAGCCTTGGAATACCAGTGATTAAACTTGTTCAAGAGATAAAAACATAAGAAGATAGCATGGTGAGGAGAATAAACCAGACAATTCATCTCCAACAAACAAGGGAAGAGGTCTACAACAAAGCTATCAAGGTTTAGGAAAATATAAAGAAGTTATTTGAACAAAGAACTAAGGCCTTTGATTTCAAAATTGGAGATAAAGTTCTGAAGTGGGACTCAAGGAGAGAGGACAAAGGAAAGCACAGCAAGTTTGACAGTTTGTGGCAAGGTCCCTACATCATCCAGGCCACTGTGGGTCCAAATGCCTTTTTCCTACAAGAATTAGATGGTACAGAGTTTTTTGGGGGTCCTGTCAATGGAAGGATGCTCAAACACTACTTCTGCTGATTTCCAAGTTCCAGTTTCTATTTCCATTATACATACCATTGCAGTGTTTTTTTTCAAAAAAAAAAAAAAAAAAAAGAGAGAGAGGAAAACAAAGAAAGGGAGAGGTTCAGACATGCTTAAAACATGAACCTCTAAAGTGTAAATATTGGCTCTAATATGATCAAAAACTGAGCCAAAGAAAGTGAAGATAGCTGGTTCAAACATGCCCAAAACCTGGACCAGCAAAGAAGAAAGAAGAATCAGCTCTAACAAGCCCAACATCAGAGCTGAGATGAAAATAAAGTGACTCTAACAAGCTCAAAACTTGAGTCACTAAGAAAGAAGGATGCTTCAAACTTCAGATTTCAAGCCTTCAAGATTTTGTTTCTAATTTTCTACAAATTCTGTCCATGTGCAACTATCTCTGTGCCTTGGATCCACAGCAAACTAGACTGTCTAATCCTAGTTTGACTGTTTTTAAATTTCTATTGTAGAATATAGAGAAGAAATCTGCTGACAGTTTAATCCCGGCCGATATTAGAGTAGGTAGAGAAACATGTGAGACCAATAGTTTAATCTGGTCTCATGGAGTAATAAGAGTAGAAATAGAATATGTTTATTTCCTTGTTTGTAAAAAATAAAAAGATGTAAAGGGTCTGCTAGCTCAAATGCACCCTAGAAGAAAAAATGTTAGGATTGTAGTCTGGGTAGGTAGATTGTTTGAGGATGCTTCTACTAATTAATGTCTTCACAATTGTGGCAGCTGAAAATCAAAGAAGAAAGGTGGCTCAAGCAGCAGGCATTTGGCCTACACCAAAGATCTATCTTCTGAATTCTTGACTCCTTCAAGAAGAAGCCATCCCCATGTGGAGCCACTGCTTTCCCCCTTTAATTTCCTTGGCAAGCAAGCAGGGGGCTAATTAGTTTTATGAGCCTTCAAGGAATGCATTTCCGTTGAAAATACATCATCCTTGAAGCCTTTCCATGTTCCTTGTTCTTTAATCCTTTCCCTTTGTTGTTCTTGAGTCAATAAGCCTCACCGATTGCAAAAAATTGTGCTCCAAAAGACCTTTATTTTCCCCTTGTATCCCTGCATAAGGTCCCATTTTACCCCTTTCCCTCTTTCCAAAGTCCCCTTTCCATCCCAAAATTTCTCCCTTAGTCCTCCTAAATCTCCCCAAATTCCCCTTTAAATTCTACCCTTACCCTTTGTTTGGCCATATTCCCCTTTTTTCCCCTTACCGTTACCCTTTCCCAATCTTAAAATTCATTAAAAAGGGCCTGAAAACCCACTTTCCAACTTATAACAGGGCCTAGCCCCTTTTCCGCTAGCCCCTAACCACTTCCCCACGTGACCCGCACCCAGGACCAAGCGTTTAAGCCCCGAGCGCTTATCGCAATCGAACCCGTCGGGCGGGCATTTCCCTTTGTAACATTGAAAAACTTCGATGCGATTGGTTTTGTTCTATAAGACCTCCGACGCAATCTCCACTGTTGATTTATTGTTTTGATCGGACGGCCTTGCGCCGATCGCACCTCTCGCCCTGATCGCAATTGCAACATTCACCATGTCACCCTTTTTCCCACTCCGATTGCAATTCGCTGATCCAATCTCAGTCATCCGTTTAATCCACGATCTGATGGCCATCACACTTCCCACCCCATCGAAATGGCAACATTCACCGTGTCACCCTTTGTCCCACTCCGATTGCGATTCACCGATCCAATCTCAGCCGTCCATTTAATCCACGATCCAACGGCCATCGCACTTCGGAACTTTTGTAATGTGTCACACTTGTTCCCCCCGATTGCGATTTCATGACTAAATCACAGCCATCCATCCGTTCGGAAATCAATGGCCCAGATCTTATCAGATCACGTTCTGCCACTCTTTCCCTTTCGCCCCTCCGATCGGATCTCCACCGTCGATCTCCTTGTTGATCTAACGGCCATCGCATCATTGCTCCAATCGCTACCACTCTTCGCCCTTTGCGATTGTCCTCCGCCGATTTGATCCTGGCCGCCCATTTCTTCAGATCGGATGACTATGCACTAATCTCCCTCCGCCATGGTTGGGTCCCGCCGCAGACGATCATTTTCGTGACATTTTCATTCATTTTAATGCATTCCACCTATTTTCATAAACCATTCCAAGGATTAATCTCCGCCGTCGATCTTCGTCACCAAACTATGATCTGACGGTCCAGGCTCATTTCTCCACCAAAACCCTATTTGTCGTTGTTTACGCCATGTTATTGCATTATCCACCATTTTCTCATCTAAAACCACCACCGCCGCGCTATCACTCAACCCACCCTCCATAGCCACCTCCCTATGCATGGATTTCATAACTGAGTTTCATGTTCTGCAGGGTTATCAGGTGGTGAAAGCCGCCATGATTCAAAATCTCTGTATAGTCACAGAGAAATAGGAAGGGACCATTTCAAAGAGCCGAACTCATGAAGAAAGGTCTGAGAAGACGTATGACAGGGTTCACATTAAATATACAAAGTTTAAACTCTGTGAAGTCTTCCCTAGAGTCATTAAAGCATTTATTTCGCAGTCAGAGACAAGTGTGGAAGCGACAAAGAGTATCAGGAGGAAAATAGAGTGTTTAAGGCCTATTATTGAATATTTTGAGCCTTAACCCAATGATTTTAAGGCGGGAAATAGATCAAAGACATCATGGATCTCTTAGAAGGTCCAGCGCACAGAAAACAATGCTATCGGGTTTTCACATTAGCAGATTGTTCTAAAGGACCAAGCGCCCATATTGTTTCCTCTATTTACCGTGTTCTAGAAGAACATTTAGCCTTGACCACAGTCCTAAGCTATCAGAGCATTTGCTATGCAGCATGGCGCACTTCACTGTCATTTATTTTCCTTTTTGTTTATTCACCAAAAGTACCACAGAGTACTACAACCAGAGTGCATCAGAGCCATACTGGAGTAAATGGAAGACTGAAGAAGACCATTCATTCACCCAAAGAATGCCAGAGATAAATGCACAGGAGTTAAAACAAAATGGGTTTCGGCCCTCTTTCTTTTCTGAGATTAATGCTTCATTTAGTGCTTCACCTACCTCCTCTTCTCTGTTCAGCTATAAAATGCAAGAGTAAACTTATTGTAAAGGTTGTTGATTAGTTATCAGAGAATCGCAAGTAGTTTATTTTGAGACATAGTCTCTATGTAAAGTTGTAAGATAGGCTGAGGAAGATGTTTTCAGATTGAGTTTTCAGCTATTGGCAATGTTGTACTTGAATGGTATTGCTATTTAATATGACAAGCACATTTCTTTGGATCCTGATCTAAAGCAACGGTGATGTTTTCCTATCTCTGTGTTTTAATTCATTTCATCTTGTTTCTACTGGCTTGCATTAGAAAATTGGCATAGGATTTACCCTTGTTAGGTACCCTATGTTTTTGCTCTCCTTGCCTTTGACGTTTTCTACTAGATGTGTTATATAAGAATTGATTTCAGTTAATTTAACCAGTGTAGTGGATGTTATTGCCTGCTCTCTGATGTATGGATTAAATGAATTTGTTCTTAGATGTTTTTGGTTAGGATTTAGCTAGAAGATTTGGGAACAATGGGGATTAGAGTTAGCCCTGTCCACTAGGATCCTTGTGCAACCAGTTGGTCTTTAACTTTGTGTCCTGAAGCTGTGTTGTCTCCTCCTCTCATACCATTCCATATCACACTATCATCTTTAAGATCCAATGTTTTATATGACTAGCCCAATTGAAAACCTGCATATTGATTAGCAAGAAAATCCTTTCCTGACTCCATTACCCAATGGTTTTGAATGCCCATGGAATACTTCACCCCTGCCTAAATTCTCTTTTCTCATCCTTGTCTTACATTGAAACCTTCTTTCCTGATGACCAGCAACCAAACAAACAATAAAACAAACAAACTCCGAGCCTTATAACTAGCCTAACATCTTAACTTTGAGCTTCAAAGTCAAATAACATTGACATATCATAGAGAGATCCCTCTCTGGACCCAGGAGGGCTAGATCTTGAGGTCTGAAAGTGGTTTAATGTTGTCTCATCTTTTGCTATTTCCAACCTTGCCAAAACATGGGAACCCCAACACTATGGACAATTTCATACTTGCAAACTATACCGGGTGGTAAACTGAAGTGTCCCCTGGTTGCACCAAGACTGCTCCAAGTGCAATGTTGGAAGCATCGATGTGCACATGAAATTGTTTGTCCCGATTTGGGTGAACTAATATTGGCACACTTGCAAGTTTTTCCTTCAGGGTATCCAGGGTTGTTTGGAAATTCTCTGTCCAGTGAAACTTCTCAGACTTTCGCAACAACTTCTCTAAAGGGGTCATTATCTTTGCATGGTTGCGGATAAATTTCTGGTAGTAACCTGTGTGGTCTAGTAGTGATCTAAGTTGTTTTACTGTTTCTGGTGCCTCCATGTTGACTACCACTGCTACCTTGGCTGGGTCCATATAGACTCCCTGGGTACATACCACGTGTCCTAAAAGTGTTCCAAATGGTACTGCAAAGATACACTTCTTTAGGTTCAACGAGATCTGAGGTTGCCTACACCTATCAAAAATTATTCTCAATAACGTTGCATGGTATTTTAATAGGCTGTGGACTATCTAATCATCCATGTAGACTTATAAGAACTTGTGGATGTAATCCTGGAAAGCAGCTATCATGATACGAGAAAAAACTGCAGGTGCATTTTTTAGGCTGAATGGAATCACATTATATGTGAAAGAGCCCCATTCGGTGGTGAGTGTTGTCTTTTTCTTATCTTCTTCTATTATTCGTACCTGATGGTATCCTAATAATCCATCAGTGAATGAATACACCTCATTTCCCACAACATTGTCTAGGACCTCATCACTAAACGGAGTGGGAAATGGGTCATGGATATAGGCATTGTTTAGGCTCTTATAATCGACATAGACTTAGATCTCAGACTTCTCCTTTTTTTTGTATCACTATGGGACTTACCCATTCTGCTTCCTCTACTGGGAATATTAATCTTTCCTTTAACATTTTGTCGATTTTTTCTTTAACTTTTTCCTTGACTCTTGGATTCAGACGACATGGTCTATGTTTCACAGGCCTTGCATCAGGCTTCAATATTATCTGCATCTCCCCCATATCCCCTTTTATTCCCTTTATATTTGATGCCGATGAAGGGAACATGTCCTCATATTCCAGCAGACAAACTGTATATTTCCCTAGTTGTCTGTTCATTCCAATAATCTCCAATTGTCACTAGTTTTGGCTTATATTTTGTTCCAATATTTAATTTCTTGGTTTTTAAAGGTAGCAAGTGAATCCCTTTTGTCGTTGGCTCTTCTTTAATTTCCCTCTCCCCTTCTATTTATTCAAAATACAAATGCCTAAGATCTTCTAGATTATCATCATCCATTTCGTTGTTTATCTTTTGGCACGCTACCTTTTGTCTGACACCGAGGTTCAGAAATGACTTCTCATCCTCCTTTATACTTTCTGGGAAGAATAGTACCTTTTTTATAGCTTGCAAAGCTTGTGTGACCAGTTCTGTTTTTCCTTCAAACAAGAAGCATCGTGTGAAGTTATCCACAACCTCCCGCCATGTGCTGGTCCCCCTTTTCTTTTCTTCTGTTAGGTACCAGGCTTGTGGAATCAAGTCTAGAGAGTGGATAAATATATGTACCCATAGCTCTTCTAGATATCTTGCAGCTCTCCATTGATCCTCACATCCCTTTAGATGGTTTATGGGGTTTTTTTCCCCTTGGTATTTCGCTTTTACCCGAGGTCCTTCCTCTTCCTTAAATCTCGCTTTCAATGCTTGCACAACTCTGTCCCATTGCGACAGTGAGTTGCGGTGGTTACTCCACCATCTTGCCGATGTGGAATGTAACACCGTGTCCATGAGTGGTACCCTATGTCCTTATGGTACCCTATCTTCTATTTTTGTTATTAAAATATCTACATCATTCATATTGGATAAATTTGGGTAATCCCTTACCTTAGTCTCGATCCAATTGATTCTTTGGATGTTGGCGCATCTCCTTGTATTGGTCTCTTAACCTCTTTACTGCCAATCATCCCAAGCTACCTCTGAGCCTAATTCCAAGCTTTGGATACTTATCCATCTTACAGAGCTGCATGTTGTTGGGTTGATGTAACCCTCCCTTTTCCCTACAGTCATTCGATAAAGATGGTCCATCAGTTGAACGTCTTCTCAGTTGTCTACAGTTTCTATGTACCTTGGACCTTGATATGGGTTGATTGGATGAGTGACTCTAACCTCCCCATCCTCAAAGATCATTATTTCCTTCTTTAGATCTATTATTTCATAATTTTCAAAGGCCTAGTCAATTCCCAAAAATGCAGGATAAGGATCGTTATCCCCCATGATGTCGATGACCTCAAAGTTCGTATATGTTTTTACTCCTGCAATATCAACCTCAACTTCATCCAGTCTCCCTATGGGCACAATGAAGTATTGGTTCGCCATCCTAATTTGGATTGGAGAGTAGGTTAACCTTGGCTTTCCTAATGCTTCCCAGGTTTTTCTTGGTAAAATATTGACATCAGATCCCAAATCAAGCATGGTGTCTTTAATTTTGCAACCGACAAGTTGGGTGTTTACTCAGGACTCTTTTCTTGTTCTTATTTTATTTCTTTTCACCCTATGTACATACTCCCGGGTTGCATCAGATGATTCTCTTGACCCTGTGTTCTTCTGCACCATTCCTTCTAGGTTCTTCTTTAGCTGCTCTAACATTGGTGCATTATTAACAATCTTCGGGAATAGATGTAACCATTCTTGAATGATAGCACTTGAATCGGTTTGGATTTAGTTGTTTTCCTGTGGTTGTTGTAACTCAATACCTTTGTTTCCTCATAGTTGGCCAAATGTCTCTACTACCTCTTGGAAAAATTGCTTCTGTCTTTTCAGTTTGAATAGCGATTTTGGGGATGCTGTCCCGATCAATTTTATCGGGTCCACTGTATGTTCATATTCCCCTGTTATCTTTCCTCCTCGTGTCACTATCTCCACATTCTGCATCGTTTGAGTCTCCATTATCCTGGGCTCTACATTTACTAGATTTGTTCCTCTTTGTCTAGTTCTTTCCTCCCATCTTTTAATGAGCTCAGGGAAATCTTCGGTTGCGTGCCTGTTAACCCGGCACTGGGAACACCTGGGTCTTCTAGGAAGTGGAAATTCCCTCGTGACGTGTCCTTATTGGTCACAGTTGTAACATCTTACTGGACCTCTACCCCCTGCTCGACCTCCTCTCATGCCTCCTCCTCTTCCTCGGGGGGTCTCATTAACCCGGTATGAAGGTCGTTCCAATCATTCCGCCAATGCGTCTAGAGCTCTACATTTCTCTGTGCTATGTGTTATTGAAGCACAGAAATCATATTATGTGTTATTCGTTGAAAAATATGGCATAAGCAAGGTAGATTACCCATGTTCTTTCATATCTCACAATATTCAGTAGTGGCTGGATTTTGTTGCACAGGGAACCATGTGTATTGTTGGTGCAGTGGATATATTCCCTAGGTGTTTATATGCACCACTCCTCCCATTGGTGGAGCCCCCTATGCCCCTGCAGCCGATGTCCCCCCATTCTGACCCCGCAACCGAGGGCATTCGGTTACCACATGTCCTTCCATTAGACAGTGTGTGCACCATACGTTCGGTCTTGCTAGCCACATTGGTTGAATTTCCTTAAGTTTTTCTGTCAAGCTCACTATTTGATGTTGCAATCCCATTATAGAGGGGTCCTGTACTGCTTCTCCTCCCTTAAACTCTTCCGGGTAACCTGCCATAGCTTCTATCTTCATTTCTTGCTCCAATGCATCTTGTAATGTCTCGATCCTCTATTGAGTTAATGGAGTTCTGGTCAAGGGTAGTAGAGATTTGATGAACCAATCCCTCTAATGGTTTGGATCAATTGGATAGCTGATTTTTCCAATCGCGTCCTTGAATCTCCGCATCAAATCCCAAGCAGTCTCTCCTTCCCGCTGCTTGATTTCCCACATTTCTGACAGACCTTGCTGGTCTATTTGGGGCATTTTGAACTTTTTAATGAAGTCCCTCTTCAAATATACCATCGCTGGATTCTGATGAGCTTTAGACCACTTCATAAACTAGCGCAGAGCTCTCTCCCTAAGGGTGGTTTGAAATTATATCAACTTCCCCACATTTGGTGTATGTCGTGCCATCCATATGGCCTCGCAAAGGTACCAACACTCTTCAACATCATCGTTACCCCTCCAAGAGAACTCTGGGTACCGGGTAAGTGATCCCGCCATGTTCAATGAAGCCATTGGTTCCTGGTACCACTAGAAATTCTACTACCATTGTGTATTACTGTTGGAGATTGAATACTGGGCAACTTACTTAATTCACGCAACTTAACAAAAATTTCACTTAGTGGTTGGTAAAGCACCAGGGGAAGGTTGGGACTAGAGCTATTTGAACTTTGGGGAATAGGAGTACCTTGAGATATGAACGTCGGCCTTTCCTGGAATAGTTGCTCCATTGCAGCGTGCAACTCCACATCGGACATCTCCTCGGGGCGTGCATCTGTATCTTCTCTGCTAGACTTCTTTCCTTTCTCCTTATGGGCTAGGTTCCTACACACCCGCCGAAATTCTTTAGCAATCCCTTCTATATCCTAGGGACCCACTCGAATTTCCACTTCCTTCGTCATCTGAGGCACCTCCTCTTTATCCTTTCGACTACTTTCCTATCTCTTCAACTCCTTAATTACCCTTTCTCACCACCTCTCAGCAATCTGTGCCCTCTGATGTGCTCGTCGCTCCCTTAGCTTATTAGAGGTCTCGACATCCATACTCCTACTCCCCTTTTTTTCATTGTTCTTGTGGCATCTCTTCCCCAGTCCCTTCCCTAGCACCAGAGTTTTACACTTCCATCTCAGATTTTTGGAATTCCATTAGTCCTTCATCTACCATCAAGGCTTTAATCCACAATGGAATCTCCTTCAACAGTTTCCCCCATAACCCAGATCTAAATATATCCTCTGCTCTCGAAAATGATTGGTAGCACTCTGTTTCAAACTCCGCTATATATCTTTCCAAGGTATATTCCACCCAATAATCTATAGCTCGGGTCAACTTGGTATTTAACCGATGAAGGGCCACCAAATCTCCATGCACCCACTTATGATAGACCTTCTGCGACCTTATTTTGGTTACTTTGGTCTGGAGCCTTCGCAACCAGTTGTAGAGTTCTTATGGGAACATTCCCCAAAATATCTCATAAACGTCGCTGGCATATTTAGAAAACAGAACTCGATCTTTGACCGTTTTCTCCCTCTCTTGTCTCAGCTCGGCTTGCTGAGTGATGAAATGATCTAAGTGGTTATCCCACCAACTTCGTATTTCTCTTTGGAAGATTCGAGATACCATGATCTAGCTCGCAAATGAAATTTCGGGTCCCAGCAACAGAACCATTTGTTGGCAAGGAAAAAGGTCTCTTAAGCAAGACCCAGGTTCAGCTTAGAGGCCAACAAGGATTTCCGCTATATTCTAGCACCACGTAGGCATTTTCACCCTGCTCCAAGCAACAGAGAGTCTCACCCGAGGTGTTTCGCAAACTTACTAAGGTTGGGAATAGATTGATATCAATATAGCGGATTAAATATATATATACGAACTAGAACTATCTCAGAGCTTAAGCAAACACAACACTAACTGGATGATGTTCTTCAGAAATTAATTCAGAAAGATAGTCCATAAAATTTTTAAAATACTACCATATCAATCAAACTAGATTACAACATATAATGGGAGCTTCAATCTCTAATCATATTATAATTCGCTTATCAGCAATAGACCCTTACAATTCCACTTAACATGAGCTTTAACCAAACAGATTACAAAGAAGTCTTGTCTAGTGGACCGGATCACAGATATAAAAAGAGATAGAGAATGGAACAACATGAACAAAGCTCTCCTAGGGCTCCTGTTCTCTCATTCCTCCTATGCCAACCCCTTCTATGCTCAGTCGGCTGCCTATTTGTTCTGTTGCTCGCGCAACTGACAGTTATTCATTTCTTCTCGCTTGGTTGTCTTCTTCTTCTCTCTGTTCATTGGGAGTTATACTGCTTGTCTCCTGCAACATTCTTCTACCATCTGTGCTTACTTCCACAGCAGTCATGCCACCTGTTCTTCCTTCCTTCACAACCTTGACAGCTCCCTACCTACCGTGGTTGCGTCCCGCCACGTACTATCCGCAACTCAAAATAGTTTGATTTCAAAACAAGGGCCCCAATAGGAGAGTATTGTACTACATGGTCCACTATATGGCATCAGGCCAAGCTAAAAATTTCTTCTATAGTGCAGTATCTGTTTAGATTTGTGTTGAGTTGCAGGGTGCAGTAGTGGAGGGTTGAGAAACCCAACTTCTGAGCTTATTTTCTAGTGGAGGGAGCAACCCTTCATTCAGGAGGCTTGTGAGGGAGTTTTTTTAGCCTCATTTTATCATCTAGTAGTAGGCTAAGGCACTGCTAATAGTTAGAGCGCATTTTTTTGGAGAAACTGTGTTATTTCTGGGTGCAGTTGCAGCAGAGGATTTGGAGCCCTAGTTGGGGGAGTTAGATCTTCTGCGAGGGGATCAACCTCTTACTTGAAGGATCTATAGGAGGATTTTCATACATTGCTAGATTATATCAGCCACCTCCTGTCCAACATTCATTTTGCATAGATTATTCAGCCCTAGGGCCATATTTGTATTTCTACATTTTTGTATATTTCAGGAAACCCTTCTCGGGTTATCTTGGAAAGGTGTCTAGGAGGCTAGGTCTTCACTCCTAGCATTATTTGAGCTATATAAAAATAGATATATATTGATATATCATTTTTGTAGCATTTATGCCATAAAAATATGCTTTCATAGCTCAGGGCATTTGTATCGCAACTATTTTTCATGTATTGACATATTTTCTGAGAGGAGGCTTGTTTTGTATCGCTTGAGTGACTAGATCCTCAAGATCTTGTGCCTATTATTCGTTGATATGTTTAATAATATGGTTGTACATTTGTCTCATATGATGTTGTGTTGATTTATTCACTATTCTTTCCATTATTGTGTTCATGTATTGCTACTTTCCCATTTGGGAATATTACAGGAGATCCATTCATCGCAGGGTATGATTATGCAAAGGTAGAGGTGACAATGAAATTCGAGTGTGGACTAATGCATATTGTCTTAGCTTTTGGCCATCACATCTAGGGATGGGTAGGAGCATACAGTAATGATCAGTGGCCTATAGAGGAGCACAAATATGCATGGTTGTTTTTTGTAGCATGTTGGCGTGTGTTTTGGAGCAAGAGGAGAGACTCCCATCGCACTGAGTACACGTAGGGAGTGTCAGGTAAAATGACACAAGAAATATACAAGATGATACAGGATGGTCTAGTAGTGGAATGGAGTATCCCATGGTTTATAGGGATAGGCCAAAGGGCACAGTGGCATGTCATTGAGTACAGGGACAATTGGTGGTATGCAGTGGAATATGGTGTGACACATTAGGCTCTTGAAGCTTTGCTTCCAATGGTGCTTATGGACAGAGAATTATATGGAGACAATGCTCTGTCATTGATGCATTGGGCCTTAGAGCTACTGAGGTTTGACATGGTAGTTCTATTCCTGATTGCATGTGAGGAGTTGGGCCACTTAGGTGAACCTAGGAAGATAAGGATGTGCATACCACATCATGGTGGATGCATGGGCACATATGGGATTCCATATGGTACATGGTGGCATTGGAATCCAGTGGTGCATGGAGATGTGCCATGGATTTTAGTGCTAAGAGGGGAGTGTAGGGCTCATATTTGAGTGCAAGAGAGGATGATGATGCATGATAGGTGGTTGTAGTGTTTCCGGTAGAGAGATCCCCGGAGGAGCAAGGTCTCCCAAAGGCTATGAATTTTGTCCATTTTTGTATAATTTTGTAGTGTTTAGTCTAACACAGAGGTTTTGGGGTGGGTCAAAGCCCCTAATGCATTGTAAATGGATCAAGGGTAGACCAAGAGTCTGAAAACCATAGTTTGCAGACCATTGGATGCATAGGCTAAATCGCTATAAATAGATTCACATTTTTTTTTTCATAGGTAGGAACAAATGGAGATTGATGCGAAGTACGAACTATTAGATCTGTGGTAGGGTTGTTTGGGTTAGGACTCATGTTGGCTGTGTGCGTAGAAATCCTCTATTCTACTGTTTACGGACCCTGTTGGCTGTGACCAAAGGTGGTAATTTGGGGAGCGTAAGAGGATTTTTGGGTAATGATGTAGATGTACGGAAGTATTATGGATATTTGATGTTATTTGGATCTGTCCTGTTATGGTTGATGTAGACTTGAGTTATATGATGATGTATTTGTTAATAAGCTGCGAACTGTCTGTGTTATGGTAAATGTATCTGAGATTTGTTAATACATTGTAAATATACTATTCTGTGATTATAGTTGATGGTACACATGTGGATGCGAGCCTATTGTTTAGATCTAATAAATTGTATTCTGGTTATTTATTGAAATTCTTGTGAACGAACTTTGTCTGTATAGATCCGATAGTTGCGAACCAACTTGACTTACCTGCTCTCTCCCAGGGTGCAGAAACCTAGTTCCAACACCCTTCCATACTGCTTCAGGTGAGACTTTGGCCTGCGCAAGCAGGTCACCACCGAAAGGGCTAGTAGTATAAGGGTTTGTTGGCAAACCTTAACCTTCATACCTGGGTCAGGACCCCTCAAACCAACAAATGGTTCTGTTGCTGGGACTGGGAGCATTTTGAGAGAGATCAGGTAACGTTAAGACTGTATTAGAAACCTAAGAAGAATCAGCGAAGATTTTGAAGCAATAATTCATCGGGAAAGAACTCACTTCCATCATAAGAAGAGATGGCCTCGCACATGAAGCTACCTACTTTCAAGGGCGTGGGTGACGAGGACATGGATCGGTTCTGTTTTGTCGCAGGATCGGTATGGACTACGTAGAACGTAGAAAGTGATGCGGTGAAACGGGCGCATTTATCCCTTTCTTTTGAGGGGAGAGCCTTGGACTGGTACATGGGATACATTGATCAACATGCGAATGCGACTATTGAGGAAATCAAGAATGCATTAAAGCAGCATTTAAAGAAACCTAAGTCCTACTCTCAGATAGTGAACGACCTGAAAGATATCAAGCAAGGACCGTCTCAGCCTGTGTGGGAAGCAGATCAATGATTAAAGAAGGTGAACAGAGAAGGAGGATTCCAGTATGATGACAGGCAACACACGGAGTTGTTCATTGCTATGTTTCTACCCCACCTGCACATACCTATGGGTCACCATGCCGTTGAAATATAGGAGAAGGCCTTGAAGGTTGTCACGAAACTGGAAGCTACGCCAAAAGATGATACCCAGTTAGGAGTATAGAAAATACAAGGCCAGCTAGAAGCAATACACATGAAGATTAAGAATCTACGCAAGGAGCGAGGGATGGAGGCCAGCCCCAAAATATGGTGCAAACGATGCAGGGTGAATAGCCACACCAAATATAACTATCCACTGCTTGCAGACTACATCCAGGCCAGGGGACCCAGCCTACTGTGCCCAAAGGAAGCTGCAGGACCAAGTGGGCTGACAGTATGGTGTGATGACTGCCACATTGCTGGGCTGCACGATACCTACAACCACTGCCCCTTGCCGCATATATCCCAGAATTAAAACAACAGTGGTGTAGGTTTTGTAGGTCTGTAGGACATGATGAATAGAACTTCCGAACTTATGATTTGATGGTCGATCGGGGAGACCTATATAGGGTACAATTGGACTCTGCTTTGCCTATATCCCTCGTAGGTATAGGAGGCTCCCCGCCCAGGGGCAGGGGAGGGGGGCGAGGAGGAAGTGCAGGCATGGGTAGAGGCCAACTAATCTGCTATAATTATGGGGAAGCAGGTCACTTTGCAAGGGACTACACGAACCCAAATCGACAGTCCTACAAATACTACAGACAGTTGGACCATGTGGTTGAAGATTGCATATTTCTGATAGTCAAGATGTAGAAGAAGCAACAAACACTTATGTAGAACGTACAAAGGGTCAAGGTAGAGCCACAAAGTGAAGGACCAAGTATTAATTTTATAATTTGCAGCGGCATAACCACTAGCGGGGCTGCAAAAAAAGCTGAGGCAGAACCTCTTATCTGTAAAGCAACCAATAAACAAGAAGGGTTGGACCTACCAAAAGAAAGGGAAACTTTTATCACAGCTCGCCAAGACTTTGCCAATGCTGCGACACCTTCCCTTTCAACACCTGTGCACCTTAGAGGAGATGATGAAGTTAAATCATTCCTACACGTGTGTATGAAGCTGTTGCGTAATCAACGGGCCGTAGAAACCCTCCAAGCCTTGATATATAGCTGCGCAAGAAATAAAACCCTAGCTATGTAAATTAAGGGTGTGCACAAACTATATAAGCACAAGAGGCGCACTGGTTGGGAGATGTAGTTGACTGCGTAGATCAGTGATTATGAGATGGAGCAAGTTATTCTAGACTTGGGATCCGATGCGAATGTACTACCCAAAAAGACTTAGTAGTGAAAGGGAGAACCTAAATTGGAATGGCCTACTATCAAGTTGCGCATGGCTAATCAACAGAAGATCATACCATTGGGGAGATTTTCAAAGATGGTCGTAGATATAGCTAGGGCTAAGGTACAAACTGACTTTGAAGTCATTCAAATTGTAGAAGATGCGGACCCTTACCCAACGCTCCTGGGATTGGATTGGGCCATTGGTATGGGTGGAATTATCAACTTGAAGAAACAAATCATGGTATTTGAAAGAGAGGGAACTCGGGTGATCGTACCACTAGACCCTATAGAAGGAGAAATATATACTGAGCTAGTGTGGGAGGAAGAAGAGATAGACAATATCTATAAGCTAACTACAAGGGACAAAGAAAGGACCAATCCTACGGCTAATGGAGTGTTGTGTTGGGAAAAATATAGCGAATGCTTTTATGACTCTAACGAGGAAATAGACAATTGGAAAAATTGACTGCATGATGTCTCTGTGTTGCGTTGTCTCTAAATTGCCAGGGATTTCAGCTGCATCTCCGCCGAGGTAAGAGAACTACCCTATTTTGATGGCTCCGGTAGTATAAATGAATTTCTGCATACATTTGAAGCCGAGGTCCCGAGAGAACGGAGGTTATGGGCTCTTAATCTGGTTATGCATGCAATTCCTACAAGATGGTGGGAGGCACATAAGGAGGTGTTCCAGGACTGGGAGGAATGTCAGGACATGATGATCCTGCAATTCAAGGCCCTGGTTGAGGTGCGTGTCAAGATTTTCCTTGGCCCAAGGGACGCACGCGAACATTTGTCTGCTTGGATAGAAAAATGGCACGACCAAACTCTAAAGGAATGGGTTCATTTGTTTATTCATGCATTGGGACCGATCCCTAATGCATGGTACTTGGATGTGGAGCTACATCAATTCACCCGCCACTAGGAAACCTTGAAGGATGAATTCATTGGTACCTTTGGGCTAATAGGGGGATCAGAGGTGCTTGATGAAGCTCTATAAGACATATATGCATTCGTTTTTGGGAATCCATCTCCTCCGCAGCAATTGGAGTGTCGACATGGGAAATGTAGATGAGGGACATTATCAATTTTAGCAATATAGCTATAGAAGAATGTGATGAGAACCCAAGTAATATCCCTATCCGAGAATTGGATGGGGAACGTGTAGTTTTGGGGCCCTCACTATAGAATTTGGATGTAACAAAACCCCTGAAACTACGGTAAGTCAAAATTTGCACAGCAAAGCAACCTAAGTTGGCTAATATTGGTGACTACTGGGATGATGACACTGTAATCAAGGTGGTTGAATTGCTCACAGAATACCAAGACTTATTCCCAACCAAATTTTCGAAGCTCAAAGGGATTACAGGGGACTTGGGAGTGATTCTCATCGCATTAAAACTATATGCGCAACCAATAAAACAACAACCTTACTAATTGAATCCTAAGTATAAACAAAAGGTTAAGGAGGAACTGAATAAAATGCTCGCCGCAGGTATTATCAAGCCAGTGGAGCAGTCAGATTGGGTAATTTTGATGGTAGTTCAGGAAAAGAAAACTAAAGGAGAAATCCAGATCTGTGTGGACTTGCGCAAGTTAAATGGCGCCTGCGTACATGACCCCTTTCCGACACCATTTTCCGATGAAATATTGGATAGTGTAGGATGCCATGAAGCGTATTCGTTTACCGATGAATTCTTCGGATATCATCAAATCCAAATTGCACCAGAAGATCATAGCAAGACTACATTTTCCATGGAATGGGGATCTTTCCAGTATATAGTCATGTCATTTAAACTCAAGAATTCCCCTGCTATCTTCTCACGAGTCGTTGTTGCAGTATTCAAAGAATTCATCCACAAATTTCTCGAAGTATATTTCGATGATTGGACTATCTTTGGCTTCGTAAAGATGCACGTTTCAAACCTGCGTATGATTTTGGATGCCTGTCAAAAACACCAAATTTACCTGAATATTAAATAGTGTATCTTTTGCGTACCCTTCGGGATCTTTCTTGGACATATAGTTTGCCAACAAGGGCTAATGGTTGACCCTCCGAAGTTTGCAATTATTATCAACCTAGCTGTACCTACAACTGAGAAATAGTTGTGTTCGATCCTTGGACATACCAGCTACTACAAAAAATTTATTCAAGGATACACACTGATCATAGCACCCTTAGAGAAGCTACTTAAGAAAGATGTGTCATTTTTTTGGGATGACGAATGCCAAAAGAGCTTTGAGCTACTCAAATAAAAAATGGTCTCTGCACCTATCCTTTTCTTCCTTGATTGGGCAAAGGAATTCCATGTTCATGTGGATGCTTCAGGGATTTCCTTAGGAGCGGTCCTTATGCAGCCTAGTGTTGAAGATATTGATCACCCTATCGCATTTTCTAGTTGGAAACTCTCAAGTGCGGAGCACAATTATGCCACTATGGATAGGGAAGGGTTGGCCATGGTTTATGCGCTACAAAAGTATTGGCACTATCTATTAGGAGGACACTTTAAAATGTTTACAAATCGCTCAACTTTAAAGTACCTAGTGAATAAGCCTGTGTTAGGGGGGGGGGGGGAATCTGCAGATGGTTGTTGCTGTTTCAAAAATACAATTTCGAAATCATAGTCAAACCAAGGAATTTGAATGCTGGGCCGGATCACTTATCCCGAATTGAGACAGGTGAAGAACCTACTAGCTTGGAGGAAGGGTTGCCTGATGCGTAGTTGTTCGCCATTAAATTCGTTGATGTGCACTTTTTTGATATCATCCAGTTCCTGACTACAGGCATGGCACTTGTAGAATATTCAGTACAAAAAAAGAAGGAGCTTCTTACCTGGGCGACATATTTTACCATCATTGCAGGTCAATTGTATAAACTAGGCGCTGATGAAGTACTGCGCAGGTACGTTCTCGAGCACAAATGACATGATATCTTGGCAGAAGCTCATGAAGGAATCACAGGGGGTCACTATGCAGGAAAGGAAACAGTGCACAAGATTTTACGGGATGGACTATGGTGGCCTACCCTCCATAGTGACTCTCACGACTATTGTAAAGCCTGCGATACGTGTTAATGGACAGGAAAGCCATCACGAAGAGATGAAATTCCGCTACAATCGCAAGTAGCATTACAAGCCTTTGACAAATGGGCCATTGACCCATCGACCCACCGGGGAAAAAGACGAGTGCGCGCTACATAATTACTGTCGCTGATTATGTAACCAGGTGAGCCGAAGCACAAGCAACAAAGGATTGTATGGTAGATACCACTGTGCACTTCATCTTTGAGCACATTCTAACTCGATTTGGATGTCCAAATATCCTTATGAGAAATTGAGGTACACACTTTATTAATGAAACAATCCAAGCATTGACTGAAGAGCTCCAGATCCATCATGCAAAAAGCACCCCATATCATCCATAGTAAAACGGAGCAGTATAAGCTTTTAACAAGAATTTGGAGCAAGAACTGACTAAGTTCTGCAACACTGATCGCAGTGATTGGGATGTATGCATCCCATCGTTTCTCTGGGCCTACCGGACAACCTGTAAAAAAATGACAGGGAAAACACCATTCAGGATGGTCTATGGCAAGGAGGCCATTATTCCAATGGAGTATATTGTTCCCAGTCTACATATCACAACATTTAAAAACATGGCAGAACCTGACGTCATGGGGGAGCATTTAACACAGCTTATGGCTTTGGAGGAAGATCGGTTTATTGCTAATTTCCATCAACAGGTTCAGAAGACCCGTGATAAGGCCTGGCATGATCGACATATTCGTCAGAATACATTCCCAGAGGGTGACCTGGTCCTCCTATATGATAGCCAGTTTGCGAAACAACCAGGGAAGTTCTGACAGCACTGGCTTGGTCCCTATACAATCAAGGAAATCACAAATGGTGGAGTTGTAAGGCTAGACACCCTACGCGGCGATATGCTCCCCAGATATATCAATGGTAGCCGGCTCAAACCATATAGGGTCAAATGACTATGTGGCCGGAGTAGCTGTATAAGGCGGGATCGGTCTACCATAACACTTGAATATGATCAGGGTACGCGTGGGAGGCGGCCACAGCTTAGGGGGCCTGGAGTGGTGAGCAGAGGGCGCAGGTGTCTGTTCAAAATGTAGCAGGTGCGTTGGGAGTCTCGGGGTGCGCTGGGCACACAAGGGGTGCGAGAACTAGCCGTTGGGACAATAGAATCATGTAAAAAGCTAAAGTTACTGTTGACAGGAGCTAGTGGCCAGTGTTTAATGAAACGATCTCTTGAAAAAATTTACCAGTTATTTGATGGCAAGTGTCCATTACAATTCACCCAACCGTTAGTAACTATTTAGGGCTATAAAAGTGGAAGGATCAGTCGGAGGAGGGTTTCGTATATTTTTTCTTTTCTGTGCTCCACAAGATTATGCTTTAGGATCATCTGGTTCTACTGTACATCTGTCATGTTTGAACCGTCTACCCCCTCTAAGAGTAGCCACCTAGGGTTGGGATTCATTTTCCACCCCAGAATAATTACCACCGACCTGGCGATAGCCTCGACAGATCCAGCAATCGAGGAGGTAGTACATATTGCATCAAGGGCCGTAGCAGTTAACTCCACTTTGCCTCCGGCAAAAAATAAAGGAAAACAGAAAGTGCAAGGATCCGGGAAGCCTGCCAAAGAGGCTAGGATACAATCTCGCACTTCTCCCCGCAATATGAAGCCACCACAGAAAATGGACCTGGCCGATTTACCTAAAGCAGGCCATCGTTTATCTGATTAGGAAAAGGCCCAGGTCACCCAACCAGTCAAGTGGTTGCCCCCATTTGTTCGACCTCGCCGACCCTCAACTTGCACGCCGAAGAACCTTGATGGCCTGGTCACCTACCTACAGATTTCACTAACCCTAGGCGGGGTCCCCATCATTGGCGAACCCCTCGGCAAGATTCATGAGGTAAAGTTCGATGATCATGACTTAGCTAACTATGAGGTCTTTCCCCATTTGGCCCCTGAGTTTTACCTGGAACGGATACTAGAAGGTGATGGGGTACAGGTCGTCCCTATGCGCTGGGTGTGCGGGTTGGTTGGTGTTGGGCTGTTGAACCTACTCAAGATGCTACATTTTTGCCACTACAACATTACAAATCACGTGGTCCGTCAACTACTTGCTTTAGTTCATGACAGTAGCTTATGGATTCAGGACCACATCCCTATTGACGCTGTGCTAATTCACCGAATTTCGAGCCTCCCCATGGAAGGACCTGACCCAATACTGAGGGTGGGTAAGAAGTATGGACAGAAGATTACGACGGTGTGCACGAGAACTACCATGTCCTACGAAATACTCAGGGATTCATGATCAATACCATCAGTGACCTAGGTATGTAGATGGGTACATTGTTGCTCGCATGCAATCTAATGCAAAAATGCAAGGCTGCCACTTTACTAGCATATGTTATTTTGTTGGAAGGAAAATGCAAAAAGGGAGTATGCTTTAATTGGGCCCAACACTTATGTAACGAACTTTTTGCAAATATCCGCGAGGCCCAGGATCAGGGGCGCCCATTCTGTTACTCTTAGCTACTACTGCTTATTACGTTGGTCTCATGGGAAGAACCATAGGAAGCATTCCTCCCCGAGATCACCCCGGATATGTGCGAAGGCGCACGCTACGCCAGCTTGTGGGACTCCAAGGACGTGCAATGTATCGAGGACAATCAGGTCTTTTGGGTTCTATTTTAGCGCCGCTTGGAAGCCGCTATCAACTCCTACCCATGTCTGTCTCTAGCAGTATATGACAAATACCAATCCATTGGAGAATTTCAGGTCACCCTACACCACGTCCACATCAGAGCACACAACGATACAGTTTGGGTCTCACTCCCATATATGGCTGTGGACGAGGATATTAATCGCATAATCGCTACCTGGTCCCTGCAGTCGCAGGTTGGGTTCAAAACCAGTATAGTAAGCACTTCAGGAGTGATGATTCCCCCGATCACTGCAGCCAAAGGAATGGGTGGATCAAACAACCACATGGGGGAAGAAGGGAACGTTGGGTCCCTGAAGGATTTGCAGCTAGATAGCAATACGAAGAAGGGTGTGGCAGTACCCTCATAGAAGGCCTCATAGCCACACGACAGTACAAAAAGGCAGGAGCCGGGGGATGCTACCTCCCCCGGAGGAACAAAACGAACAAGTACGACAACTAAGGGGCCATGCAAGAGGCAGCACTCATAACGAACAGGACGTGAGGAAACAGTTACACTCATGGCAGGTGACCTGGAACAAATTTCTGATATAGTCACCTTGGCCACGGAGGACAAGTGGATGGCCTTGGAAAAGCAGGAGCAAGCTGCGGACGCCGCACTTCATGCCGAGTTCCAGGACTTGAAAATTAAGACAGACACACTACAAACTAGTTTGGTCCAGGTCTGCTCCACCCTTGTTGTGGAGGCAAGCCACCTTTTTTCACTACCCGGGGCAGCTCTTACAGTCAGTCCACCCGACATAGAAACATGAGTACAGGCCTACGCAAAGGTCCAGCTAGATTTGTAAATATTTCCCCATGATTCGCTACAGGTGTTGCATAGCTCACTATTTCAAGAAATACACCATAGGCACCATCAGGCCCACCAGCGGCTCCGTGCAGCAGAATAGAACATTAGTGAAGAGACAGTCGAGGTAACTAGGGTACAGGCTGCACACATGAAGCTGGAGCATCTGATTGGCCGATTCTGCGCAGATGCTCCCACATAAATCCTGGCATCAGCCACCCCTCAGGCAAAAGTATAAATATTGGTTGCAACCTTGAGAGCCTCCCAAACAAAGGTCCAGGTCGTCAAAGCTCATATGGAAGAGAAAATTACAAAATTACAGACCAAGTTGTAGCCAGAAAAACCTCTGAAAGTCAAGGCCCAGCGGGCTGCGCTGGTTACAACCTCCACAAACGTAATCACAAGCCACATTACTCAGGGTGCCCTATTATTAGACATAGCGATGCAGCTATGGACTAAGGCATAGCCAAATCCTCTCTTGCACGAACTTAATCAAACGCTGCGCCAGAAGGAAGAGGAGCTCGATCAAATGGAGGCTACCTTGACTACACTAGTCCCATCCCAACACTTAACTCAACTGTGCTCCAGCCAGGCCCTCAGAAACAACATAGAAACCCTTCGAAAATGGAAGCATATGTTGAGCGATCACTTCAAACCATGGGCGGACGAGGCCCTCAAGCTATCCCATGATGTGGATATTGTAGTGAAACAGTTGAACCAAATGTTGGAGAGTGTCGCAACCACTACAGAAGGCCCAAACTCACAGAATTTGGTAGAGATAGCTCAGACCGTCGTTGCGCAAAGTGATGAGGTGCTTCCTCAACTAATCACGGTCATCACGCAGCTTCAGGTGAATATGGAGGACCCACGACCACCATGACTCAGGACAAGTCACAAGATTGTGTTAGGGGACTACTGGAGCAGGGTCTCCCAAAGGCTATGAATTTTGTCCATTTTTGTATAATTTTGTAGTGTTTAGTCTAACACAGGGGTTTGTGGGTGGGTCAAAGCCCTTAACACATTGTAAATGGGTCAAGGTTAGACCAAGAGTCCAAAAACCATGGTTTGCAGACCATTGGATGCGTATGCTAAATCGCTATAAATAGATGCAAATTTTCTGAGTCATAGGTAGGAATGAATATAGATTGATGTGAAGTAAGAACTATTAGATCTGTGGTATGGTTTTTTGGGTTAGGACTCCTACTGGCTGTGTGCATGGAGATCCTCCGTCCTACTGTGTGCTGACCCTGCTGGCTGTGTGCGCAGGTGGTAATTTGGGGAATGTAAGAGGATTTTTGGGTAATGATATAGATGTGCGAAAGTATTGTGGATATTTGATGTTATCTGGATCTGTCCTGTTATGGTTGATGCGAACTTGAGTTATATGATGATGTATCTATTAATAAGCTACGAACTGTCTATGTTATGGTAAATGTATCTGAGATCTGTTAATCCGCTATAAATATATTGTTATGTGATTATAGTTGATAGGACGCACGTGGATGCAAGCCCGTTGTTTAGATCTGATAGACTGTATTCTTGTTATTTATTGAAATTCCTATGAATGACCTCTGGCTGTATAGATCTGATAGTTGCAGACCAACTTGACTTATCTGCTCTCTCCCAGGGTGCGGAAACCTGGTTCCAGAACCCTCCCATACTGCTTCGGGTGAGACTTTGGCCTACGCAAACAGGTCACTGCCGAAAGGGCCAATAGTATAGTGGTTTGTTGGAAAACCTTAACCTTCGAACCTGGGTCAGGACCCCTCGAGCCAACAAATTTCTTAAGGACAAGCAGTTTTTGGCGGGGAAGACTGTAATATTCGTAATTAGCTGATAGCTAATTAATAATATTAAATTTTTCCAATTTTGTTTTCTTAAGCTTAGTAGGTGAATAAAAGGGTGTGAAGGGACCCATAAACCCAACATTTTGAATAAAACCTCTTTTCCATAACTAGTGTGAAAAACGCAACATCTTGTGGGGCCAAGAGGCCAAGAAAGTAGCACAACATGTGTGAATTCCAAGGGGCCAAGTGATAGTGCAATTAATGAGTGGACCCAAGGTTGTTGGGGTTTCATAAGAATAGGAATGGGGTGAGGGCAGCCATGGAAATCAATCTTGATTATTCTCATTTTATGGTCTCTATGACTTCAACATGCTTGAGCTGTTTAGCTAAGTTTGTAGTGTTTTTTAGCACACAGGTGTCTCTAAGCGAAGATCCCAACCTCATCCTCGAGGGACTTCGAGTGCTCGCTTGGGAGAGGAGTTTTGGAGGAGACTTCATTGAGGATTTTCACGAAGCTTCAAGAGCGAATTCTTACTATCCATCATGAGCTTATTTTATTGTCTAGCATTAGGCCACTTGCAGCCCCTCTATAGCAGTGCAGTCACTCAATGACCTACGCAGTCCAACAATAGAGAGATCCAAGAGAGGGTGAAATTCCATAACATTCCCACTTGGAATCAAGTGAAGGGGTCAGCCCTTCAATATTTGAGCTTCGGGGAGTAGTTGCAGACATTTTCTCTTTTATTTCATCCCATAGCTCTTCATACCCAGCAGAATTCAAAATTAGAAGAGGGTCAAGCATAGAAAGGCCGAATTTTGAAGATTGGAGTCTAGGGGAAATATTTCTATGTTTTTCTAAGTTTTTTGAGTAGAGTCCGTGGTTAAAATCCTATAACTTTCTGAGCAGTAGATCAACCCATTTACGGAGTCCCTACTCAGCCAACAACTATAGGATCTAGGCAAAAAAGGGTAGATTTTGAAATTTGGAATTAGACAAAAATATTTTTGGGTTTTTCTAGGTTTTGGGCAAGGATCACCTTCCCATATTCCTAGAATTTTATAAGCAGTGAAAGAAACCCAACCAACAGTCCGAAGTTGGCCAGTTGCAGCATTTCCAACAGGGCAGCGCAGAGGAAGAATCCAACAACAGAGCAATGTTTTAGTTTTCAAATATGAGGGTCATTTTAGTCAACTTTAGCCGGTTAGAGTGCTATCTACTTTTGGCACTGTTGGATTTGTTTTTCACATCCAGATTTAATAAAATGACTCAACAATTTTTGTCTCTTTTCTGGCGTTTTTAATGTGTTTTCCATATTTCTATAATTTTAGTATATTATTTCTTGTATTACTATCATTTTTCCATTTGAGATATTACATTTGTTGAATAACTAGTTCAGCATCTACAAAAGCATAAATTTTTGAAATATTCATGTCTTTTGCTATTTTTAAACCAATTAAAAGAGTTACATATTCAACCACATTTTAGTTGCTTCAAAATCAAGTTTGAAGGAAAAAATAGGGCTTTCTTTCAAAGGGAAAATTAGAACTATTCCTGCACTGACTCCTTCTCTAGAACATGAGCCATCAAAATACATTTTCCATATCTGAGAACCCTCATGATTGATTTTTTTTTCAATAGGCTTCAAAATCTGAAAACTTTCTATAGGTAGGATAGAATTATCCATATGTAAAATACATGAACCCACATCAATTTTTCTATCATAAATCATATGATTAGTGGGGTATTTTTTGTCACTAATGATATATGCCATCTGAGCTTCTCTATAAAGTCTTCTTTTCTCTCCTCCAAAAATAGGAACAATAGCATAAGTGAAATCCATTTGCAAAGTTCCACCCAACCTTCTAATCCATGACCTAGAAAGTAACATGCCAAATCTAGGAGGAATGTCAGCCACAACAATATCCATCACCATCCCTCTCATAGGTAACCGAAAGAGGCTTATTGTAAGGTCTCTGATGACACCAAGGCATTGGACTTTCTAGTTATCAAAAGAGTAAAGATATTGGTATTCTCTAGTCACTTCAAGACCTAGTTCATCCATGAATACCTTGGGTATAGAATTATGTTAGGCTCCAGAGTCCATTAGGAAATTATGCAGGATATTATCACGAATATTCATAGATATATAGAAGGGAGGGGCAGATTCATCTCTGTCTTCTACCAATGGACCTAAAATAATAGTGGGCTTGTCATCTTGAACGTTAACAAAATCAGAGGCTACTTTGGCAGGTGGAGGCTAAAGAGTTTTCATAAAAGTATTTTTGAAATCATCATTTTTCATGAGTTCTACAAGAGGAACAAGAATCTTTATCCTTTGTATCTCATTCAAAAAATTGAAAATAGGGGGCAGCTTGTGAGCAATTTTTACCTCAAGTGAAGGAGGGTTAACTGCTGCCGGAATTTTTGGTCTTCTTGGTTTAGCCACTTGCTTTTCTACTGGAATTTTAACTACATCCTTATTCTTCTTTGGTTATGCAAAAATCTTGGAATTATCATTAATATTCTTTGATATGAGATTGTATCTACTTTGATGATCAGTTTCAATCATGGAATGATCATAACTCACTTCATTATTCTCAGTATATGACATGAAGTCTTCATACTCTGCTTCTGTAAGATAAATCAACCCTTCTTTATCTCTTAGAAAGTTGATATCAACACTTCTCTCCAACCCTTCATCTTCCTCTTCATCTTCAAATATATCATTATACAAAGGGTGTTTCACTTTTTGATCACCAACATCTCTTATTTCTCTCTGCAAATTTTGAGGAGCATTAGGTATTCTAAGCTACTACCTATTAGGCTGATAAAATAAAATATTTCTAGTAGTATCTCGTCTTGCTTCCATCTTGAGCTTGGACATCTCAATGGTAAATGACTTTACCATCTTGGTCAACTCGTCTAAATTAGGATCTATGTGAGAAGTTCTTGAAGATGAAACTTCAAATTTTTGTCTCCTATTTTATCTGTCAATCCCTCCTCTGAGCCATTCAACTGCTAATACATTAGATTCTACCTCTAGTGCATTGTCTTGTATTTGTGTTAGTGTTGTAGATCTTCTTTCTCTCAATAATAATAAAAAAATCATGATCAAAGGCACCAACATAAGTGATTTTGGCTCAAGCTTCAGGAGGCTTGATTTCAGTAGGTATTTTTCTATACATTTTTTGAATCTCTTAGAAAAATCAGAAATTGATTCTCCTTCTTTTCTTTTGATTGCACCAAATTCAATGATATAATACATAAAAACTTTCTTATCACCCCATTTCCTTAAAAATGTATCACCTGGGGTTTCAATTCTAGTGATACTACTAGCTGCCAAAGGTCTAAACCATTTCCTAACATCACCCTCGAGGCTATGAACAAAAACTCTCATTGAGACATCTTCATGCTCAATATTTATATTATTAGCATAGGCATCAAAATCAACAAGATGTTCTTCAGTTGTTACCTCTCCCTCACCACTAGATTTAGGCATGTACTTGAGATAATCTCCTACAGGTAATGCAATCATAGTTTGAGGTAAAACCAAAGGGGCATACCTTGCAACAACAATTGCATCCATTTGGTTAGGAGGTGGGTTTTGACCTGCCATGTTATGAGTTGTTGGGATTTGTGGAACAACAATTGGTGGATTTTGAATAGCACATGATGAAGCACCAATGTTTTATGTAGAGACCATTTTTTGGTTGGAAAACAAGGGAGGTACAAAATTTTCTGCAAAATCAGGAGATAGAGTTTGCAACACTTCTTTAGGGATAGCCTTTGAGAAAACAATAGCAGAGGGGGAAAAATTTCATTTACTATTTTTCTTGATTATCTTCTCAGGATCGGGGACTAATATTATCAAATGGGAATATGGGTTAGCCCTGGTTCTAGCCCTTCTAGGAGCCAGAGCTTCAACAGTGGAGTCGCCAGGTGTAAATCAGTCTAAAAATACAATTGTAACTGTACACCTCAGAACCAGACTTCTAACTTTGCCATTCACCCAGGGATAAAATTCAATTCGCCTCCCTGACAATGATGCCAAAGATGTTAGCGCAAGGAGTCACTCCTTGACTGCAAAAGGAGTAAGCATTACACATCATAGTTCATTTCAAATTTAAAGGTTTTGAGTGATGGGATGGCTTCTTAAAGAGTTTGAAATTATTTTTATTCTTTAAGACTTTCATGCATTTGGAAAGTTGTGGTAAGTATAAATTATATGGGTAAATTGGTAGTAAAGGGGATTATATTGTAACAATTGAAAGATGACAGATAGATGGTACTCAATCGAGGAAATATGCATATCCAAAATTAGTCACACAACTACAAGAGTGGAATTTTACACAAACTATGTTTTATGTAAAAGAATCAACATTTAGAAAGCAGAGTACATGCATAATGTATTTCATAAATATTTCATGAAACCTTCACTAACATGCTCTACACAACATATGATTATGATTTGAAGGAAATTTAAAAGTAGATAGTTAACTAGTAGATCTTCTAACAGTTCTCTTAGTCACACTTTTCTAGCTATTTCAACTCATAAATTAGAAGATTAAAAAAATGAGAGAAACACACCATACATTAGATAGTCCTTGAATCACAAAATCCTCCAGCATGAAGTGCAAAAAGGAGTTTTCTTTATTATGAGAAGTCTTCAGGTTGACCAAAATATAACCATGAAATGGTAATTACAAATGATATTTATAGAGAGAGAGGCACCAACTCCCTCTCTTTTAAAAACAGGGAATCACTCTTCCTCACATTACATTGGTGTTATAGGACATTAAAATATATCCTATCGAAATCTAACTAACATGACATATGTATATAAGAGAAGACAAGACTGTTGGATCCCCATAATCAGCAATATTGGAAAAATTCTAACTGCAGGGAGAACACTATTCCAACCACTTTGGGATTATAGGATCTAGCCCTCCTGAATCCGGAGAGGGATCTCTCTAATAAGTGCAAAGATGGATTTATCTTTAAAAGCTTTTGGGTAATGATATTAGGCTAGTTATGAAGTCTGATGGTTTTGTTTTTTTTTTTATGGTTGAGCATGATTATTATTTGGGTGGAAAGTTATAAATGGAAAGAGTTCCAAAGGTGTGAAGTTGCAAGCAATCAGAACAAGCTTTGGCCCAAAAGATAGATAATTTCTAGTTTTAGTCCATTGGGCTATGGAATCATAATAGGGTTTAATTGAAACAACAAGGAGAAAGAGTGGTCCATGGGGCAAGTCATCTATGTCTAAGGATCTCTTTAAAGTTGATTCTATGGAATGAAATGATAAAACAAGAAGGGGAATTAAACAAATGAAGAACAAAGAGCAGCCTAAGATCTGGTAAGTAATTTGAAACTGTTAGCCCCCTATGAAATTCTTGGCAAGCAAGCTGGGGGCTAGAATTGTTCTGGAGCCTCCAAGGAATGCCTTTCCCCTGAAAATCCATCCTCTTAGGAGTCTCTCTTTAATGTGCCTAAAATGTAGTCCATCTGCTGATCCATTTCAAAAAAAAGGCCCATTATTTCCCTTTATACCTTTGCAAAATATCACCTTCTCCCTCTCCCCTTGTCAAGTTCCCCTTTAATTCCCCCACTATCCTTTTAAATCTTCTCTAAATCCCATTTTTTCCCCTGTTCTGGCCTTCCCTACCGTTCATTTCCTCATCGTTCCTTTCCCTTAGGCCTGAAAATGCTTTAAAATGTGCAAAAATCGTATAATAAGGCCTAAGCCCCTTTGGCCATAACCCCGCACTCCTTTTCTTCCCATAAGACCCGGCGCCGGAACCCAGAGCTAAACCCTCCAGGTGCTTACCCCCTCCAACCTTTCTCCGTGCAGAAATTTCGTTTAAAAAACCTCTGTTAACGCGCACTTTCGGGTTTTAATACGTTTTGATTGACCAACAGATCTCAACCGTTCGTTGGAAATCCCATCCAGCGGCGCGGAGCGTGCCCGAAATGGTGGACCCCTCTTGCACATGTCATCCGCCCAAACCCGCCGATAATTTCCGCACCGCCCATCTGCAACTGGCGGTATTCATCCGAAACCCAGCGATCCCATTCATCCTCTGCCACGCATCCTCCGGTACTGTTTCTGAAAACCACTTTTTCGCGCGTTATTCCCCGGACGAAAGCCGGGCAGCGGAATCCACGATCGTCGTTGGATCCTGAAGCCATCATCCAACGATTTTCGTCTTCTGAAGCTGCACGCCTTTTAGTCCGGTCCGTCGTACCCACGGTCCCACCTTCCGACATCCTCCGTCGTTGATCTATCAGCGATCAACGGTCCAGATCCGTCTATCCATGGTTGACCTTTTCCGTTGCCCCGGGACCTCCGCGTCACCCCATCCCGCCACGTCAGCGCCACGTGTTCCATCCATACTTCTTCCCAATCCATTACATAAAACCGGTCTATTTACGTGTTTTTTCATGCATTTTTTCATTCTGCAACGTCCGCCAACCCTACCTGAGCAGTTTTTCACCATTTCTCTGCATTCTCGTTCGCCATGTCAGCGATTGCACGCCCATTTCTCCCATCCACATCACCCACCACCCTTGTACATGGATTTCTTCACGGTTTTCGTGTTTCCTGCAGGTTTATAAAGAAAGAATGGCCGCTGCAATACACTTTTGTGCTACCAGGACAGCTAGATCCGAGGAAGATCATCCACGGTGGCTGAATTTATGAACAGAGGCCCGGGAAGGTGGAGATGAGATGTTCATTAAAAGAAAAGAGTTCAGACCTTGTGGAAAATCTCCCATCACCATTAAACCCGAGCTAACTTGTCAGAGATGGATTTGAAGCAGTAGAACGTTCCAGTACAGAGCAAAAGGAAGAATAAAGCACAACCATGAAGATCTCAAGCCCTAAGTCAATGTGTTCAAAGGCAAAGCATCAGATCACAGACCCCGAGGATCGATCAAAGGATCCTGAACGCAGATAAAAGGTAATATCAGGGTTTTTGTCAGCAAATGCTTTTCTTCGTCAGGTACAAGACACCCATACTGTTTTTATTACGCAGAATGTCCCTGAAGAGTTTTTGTTGAGCCTCAAGATTGTGCTTTCTTTCATTCCACTTTACCTCATTTTCCTTTGTCCATTTCTATTCCAGACCCAATTGATCAATGAATTTAGTTAAAATTACTTTTATAATGATTAACATGACTGACTTGCTAAGTTTTATGATTTTTGTCATTGTAATGCATTTTTACCGGAACTAGCTGCAGAATGCAGACATTCCGTAGCTAACCGGCGATTCTGCAGCCGTCTTCACGTTTGGGTATGTTCCAGGTGGCCTCTCAAGAAAAACCGCATATGGGCATATTCCACATCATGTCTACATTGTTCGTTGCTCACCATGAAGAAAGAAACGAATTCTGGGTATGGTTTTGGTACGTGGGAACACATTTAAGAAGGCAGACTTCTAATAGGACTGTCTTAGTCCAGATGTCTTTTTCCTTTTGACGTAGCCACTTCAAGAGTCCTAATGTGATTTCGAAAAGGAAAGACAATGATCCTGGAATTTTTTCAAGTATTGTTATGTACATTTGTTATATAAACACTTGGGAAACTGAGAGCTAGGCTAGATTTTGTTCTAGATTTTGCTTAGATTCTGTGCTACATTTCTGAAGACGCAGATTGCTCTGTTCAATTTATTTCTCTTTTAATGAAGCAGACAGTGTTTTTTTGAAAGCGTTGATTTGATTTGGAGTTAGATTCCGTCTAGTGTTAGATGGCCCCTGCCCCCTGTACAGATTTATTTGCATAATTTAGATAAGTATTCTAGCTGCCTTTACGTTTTTGAAGTTGAATTCATAGTTTTTTTCATTAGCTACTATAGTTATACTCGTTCTAAAAAACTCTTCCAAAAGAAGAAGCTCTTCCAAAAGATTATAATGATGAATGGGAAATGGCTATAGTGTTGTAGGATTTAATTGTAGTCTCTTTTGTTCACCATCACAGTTATACTTATGCTAAGCACTCTTCCAAACAAAGAAACTCTTCCAAAAAATCCTTATAATGTCTTAAGCATGATTGTGAGCTTAGGCAATTTACGATTGTGTTTGCACTAAGTACCATAGCTATTCTTGTTCTTAAAAACGCTTTTCCAAAATATCATAATGATGGGTAGGAGATAGCTATGATATCTTAGTTTTTCATTTCTTTCAGTCTTTATGTTTGCATTTGCACTGAATTGTACAGTTAGGATTGTTCTAAGAAACTCTTCCAAAATACCAATCATGATGGACAAACAGACTGTATGAATCCATAGAATAATGCATGATAGCTTAGTTAGGATACTCCGGAGTTTAATTGCACTTAACTCATGCTCAATTATTTTGTTTTAAGTTTGATAATGACTTGTAGTTCAGCACTGTTTTAGGCTAGTGACATTTTAAGTTCAGTTTTAGCTTAAATCATTGCATTTGCATCCCACATTCAGTTGTCATTCACTGCATATTAGATTACTTCAGTTGTTAAACTTAACAAAACAGTTTTCATTATTTACAAACCTCTTCTTGTTCTAAAATCCATAATTGATTCATAAACATATGAACAGAAGACAATATCACTTTAAGGCCTGAAGTACTTCTGCAACTTCCTTATCATCTCACAAACAAACATTTCCTCAAAAGACTATTTCAAAAATCTATAACCTTTGAGTGAAGTGTAGTGCTATAAAACTGAGTTGCAGAATAGAGTTAGGAACTAGACTTAGAGTAGAAGATCTTATGATGATATCAATGTTTTACTCCAATTATGATTCAACAAATCTTTAATCAAGGATAAAATGTTGCATCATTATAAGTTAGTTGTTTAACTGTTTAGTTAGGAAGATTTGCATACTTAGTTGACCATGTCTCAAGCTCTCTCTCAAACACCTTTGATGAAAGAATTTAATAAATTGAGTTTATGCTTTGAATCATTTGCTTAAAAGTCATTATCAAGCTTTGTTTTTGCTTAGTCATAGTTTGGATTTGATTCTGTTTCAATATCTGCAATTGCATTTGTCATTTTTCATCAACCAACTAGGTCTCACTCTGTTTTTAATCATTAGCTTCCTTCCATTAGCTTTCTAGTCATTTTCCTTGTGAACATAAAACCACCAAAAGATCAAAAACATCATAAATCATCACAAAAGACCAAAAACATCACAAAACACTACACACAACGCATTAAGAAACAAACACCTAGGTACATACGGTACACTTCACTTCAGTAGTTTACCAACCCTGGTTGACAATTAAATGAGCTCAATTTAGGAGACTAGATTGAGACCAAACATTTTGGCGCCGTTGCCGGGGAAGTGAAAACTAGGTAACCTTTGTTTCTTAGTATCCAAAAACAATTATATGTGTAGGGAGAGAGATTCAAGGGGAATATTTATAAGCAGCAGAGGCAGAAGTTTGATTTCTAGAACACCACTTGTTTCATCTAGATCCAGAGCTAGTACACCTTCAACTCAAACCCATATTCCATCCTCTCCTGATCCTGGACTTCTAGAAGATCTAAGGTCAACTATTCCATTAGAGAAACCTTCCACTTCATCCACTGAACCTGCCATAGAAGAAGATCTAAAAACTCCTATTAGGGACATAAACCTTTCCACTTCCACAGGAGAGTCAACCATGGCAGAAGAAGGAGGAGGAGGATTTTTTAATGGAGAAAACACACTATTTGGAGGTAGAGGTAGAGGTAGAGGAGAAGGAGGTAGAGGTGAAAATGGAGGAAGAGGTAGAATAGGAAGCTCTTTTGGGTTCCCTATAATTGATGAAGAAACCAATACAACCATGAAAAACATTTCACCTTCTGTCCTTCCAAACTTCTATGGACTTAAAACTGAAGATCCTAAAACCTTCTTATTCGAATTTGAAGTGTTGTGTAGAACTTATGACTACTTACAAGATGCTCAAAAACTGAAATTATTTCCTTCAACTTTGAAAGGAGCAGCATTGAAGTGGTTTATGAGTCTGATCAGCAGTTCTATTAGAACATGGGAAGACATGAAACAAGAATTTCTAGAGAGATATTTGGATTATTGTATGCCGGTTAATCATAAGGAAGAAGTGTTCAACATGTTACAAAAAGAAGATGAAAATTTGGAAGATTTGTTGGAGATATTCAATTACAACATCAAAAGGGCAAAAATGGAAAACCTAGATCAAGACACCTTAAAAGCTCTTTTGTTGAAAACAATTAGGGATGAATGGTTGGATATCCTTAACATGATGGGAAAAGGGGATATATCACAACTCACATTACCTGAAATATCTGAGTTATGTATCAACCTTTCAAGAGGGAAATCTAAAATTTTCAAAGGTCCAAGAGATCCCACTCTTGCAAGGGCAAGTAAGTCTGCTTCTGGGACAACAAGTAAATTGGAAATAGGACACATGCTTGATGATTTTAAATCTGACATCTTAGGGAGTCTTAGTGAACAAATAGACACCCTTAAGATACAAAACAAGCAAAAGGCTGAATCTGATGCCTTGGCAATATTTTGTCCCAAATGTAGAAAGAAACATGCCTTGAGAGAGTGTCCTTTGGATGTAAAAGTTATAGAAACCTATGTCATTTGTTCTGAAAAACATGAAACCAAGAATTGTCCTTCTCTTCCTGGTCTCAAGGCTGTCTTTCAGGAGGAAACTCCTACAGATTCCACAGAGTCTCTCAATTTTGTATCTAGAAGACCTTGGCAAGGACCTCAGACACAAGGATTCCATGATCAAATGTATAATCAACCTCCACCTTGGAATTCTTGGTAGCAACCTTGGCCCCAATTTCAAAATCAATCTCAATCTTGGGCACAAGGAACACAAAGTCCCTATGAAAGATACTCTCCATATTATCAGTATCCACCATCCTATCCACCATATCCACATTTTTATCCTCAAAATCCTCAACAAAATTTCCCTCAAAATATTCAACAAAATCCTCAACAACATCATCAGAACCAACCACATCAAAATCAACCACTTCCATTACCATTCCCTCAAAAATCCAATCAATTGCTAGCTCAGCCCATACCAAACCCCAATAATAAGAACCCTCAAAATACATACATGATAGAAGGTCAACAATTTCCAACTTATTTAATTACTCCTCTAGACCTTAGTGATGTTCAACTTAGGTCTGGAAGGATACTTGAAAAGAGGAAACCTTCTGTGATCATACAAGAACAAGATAATTCTAAGGAAGACTCTCTACGGGTGAATAAAAGTCTTGAGGAAGACACATCCTTTCAAGACCCAAACACTGAAAAACTAAAACAAAAAGATCCAATAAATCCAACTCCTGTATTAGAGCAACCATCCACATCTATTTCTATACCTCCCTTTCCGGAAATATTACAAATTGATAGAGGTGTAGAAAAACAAATCATGGTGCCTAATTATGATTTCTTAGATGAATTGAGAAATGTTTGCATTAAAATTCCATTATTGCAAGCCATCAAGGAAATCCCAATTTTAGCCAAAACAAAAAAGGAGTTGAGTATGAAGACAACAAGAAAAAGAATAAGAGAAACCAAGAAAATTCAACTGGTAGGACAAATAGCAGACATTATGATGGGTAAGATTACTATTCCAAAGTACCTTGACCCAGGAAATCCAGTTGTCAAAATTCACATAAATGGAATTGAAATTCAAAACACACTCATTGACTTAGGAGCAGCAATAAATATCATGAGTAGACAAATCATGGACAAACTGAAACTTCCTAATCTTCTCTTTACACCCACACTATTACAATTAGCAGATAGATCTGTGATCAAACCAGATGGGTTAATAGAAGACATTCCAGTGTCCCTAGATTCTTGGGAGTACCCTGTGGATTTCATGATCCTAACTCCTAAGAATAATCTAGGAGGCCATCCTGTTATATTAGGAAGACCTTGGTTGGCTACAGCTGATGCTTTTATTAGTTGTAGATTCGGTGATATGTACATCTCTGATGGTAGTTCAACTAAGAAGTTCACTTTATATCCTCCAGCTAGGACAATTACAGATCTAGATGACACTCAATGGATAGAGGATGAGGAAGATTTACAACCTCTCTTCACAATTTCAGAAATTAGTGAAGATAATCAAATTCTGAATACTCTAGAAAAATTTTAATCCTCTCCAGAACATAAACATGAATCATTTCAAGAGGGATCCAACATTGAGTTTTTGTCATCAAGGCAGATGTCTCTACATTCTATGGACAAATTTGGCAGCTCTACAATTGAAATTTTTCCAGGCAAAACTTTGAACATAAACAAGAACCTAGAAAAATCTCAACAAGAAGAGCTAGTCAAAGTATTACAAAGACATTCTTCTGCATATGCATGGGAATACACTGACATGAAAGGGATAAGTCCCAAGACTTGCACTCATCACATCTATATAGAGGAAAATTGAAAACCAATCAGACAACCTCAAAGACGGATGAATCCAAATCTTAGGGAAATTGTTAAAGAAGAATTACAAAAATTGTTAAATGTCAATTTCATCTATCCTATTTCAGATAGTCAGTGGGTTTATCCTTTGGTAATTGTGCCAAAGAAAAATGGAAAATGGAGGGTGTGTGTTGACTACCGAGAACTAAATAAAGCTACTCTTAAAGACCATTTTCCCTTACCTTTCATAGATCAAGTATTAGATACATTAGCTAGCAAAAAGTACTTTTCATTCCTAGATGTGTTTAGTGGCTACAATCAAATCCAAGTAGCACTTGAAGATCAAGACAAAACCACATTTACCTGTCCTTGGGGTACCTATGCTTACCGAGTATTGCCATTTGGATTATGCAATGCACCTGCAACATTCCAAAGGGAAGTATTAGGAATTTTTTCAGATCTAATACATGATTGTGTAGAGGTGTACATGGATGATTTCACAGTTTATGGAAACTCATTTGAAGAAGCTTTAGACAACTTGGAAAAAGTTTTAAAAATATGTCAAGAAGCAAACCTTTCACTTAGTCACGAAAAATGTTTTATGATGTTTACTGAAGGTATTGTTTTAGGGCACCACATTTCAGGGGATGGGATTAGAGTTGATGAGTCTAAAGTTGAAGTCATATCTAACTTATCCATTCCAAGTTGTCAAAGAGATGTTAGAATTTTCCTAGGATTTACAGGATATTATCGGAGATTTATAGAAAACTTCACCAAAATAGCATCTCCACTCTTCAAATTACTCACCAAAGACTGTGAATTCAAATGGACTTCTGATTGCCAGTTAGCTTTTGAAACCCTGAAAACCAAAATTTCTGAAGCACCTATATTAAGGGGACCTAACTGGAAGTTACCTTTTCATATCTCAACAGATGCTTCCGATACAGCTCTAGGAGCAGTATTGGGACAAAAAGATTTGATTCCCTATGCCATCTATCATACCAGTAAAAATTTGACTCCTGCAGAGTTAAACTATACTGTAACTGAAAAAGAGTTTTTAGCTGTTGTTCATGCCATAAACAAATTTAGACACTATATAACAGGCTATGAAATTTTTGTTCACACTGATCATTCTGCAATTAGATACTTAATGAACAAATCAATCACTAATGGCAGAGTTATAAGATGGTTATTGCTCTTACAAGAATTCAACATTACCATTCTAGATAGGCCTGGAAAACAAAACACAGTAGCTGATTTCCTATCTAGACTCCAAAATATCAAAAATGACACTCCGGTTGAAGATCAATTTCCTGATGAATATCTTTTTGCAATCTCTACTCAAACTCCATGGTTTGCTGATATTGCTAATCATTTAGTTTCAGGAAAATTTCCTTCAATTATGAATGCAAGGGATAAAAGAAAAATCATTAATGATAGTGCAAAATATTCATGGGTTGCTAATGAGTTGTACAAGACAGGTCCATATTTGATCATTAGAAGGTGTGTTCGTGAAGATGAGATGCCTGAGATTCTCAAAGCATGTCATGATGAACCTTGTGGCGGACACTTTGCGGATAAGAGGACAGCCTATAAGATCCTTAATTTAGGATATTATTGGCCATCCTTGTTTAAAGATGCTAAAGAGTATGTCAAAAGGTGTGACAGTTGCCAAAGGGTGGGGAAACCTTCTCCTTCAGGTGAGATGCCATTACAACCTCAGGTACACATTGAACCTTTTGAAAAATGGGCTTTGGATTTTGTAGGACCCATTAGTCCTCCATCAAGACAAAAGAAATATATATTAGTTTGCACTGATTATGTTACTAAATGGGTAGAAGCTAAGCCATTACTTGTTGCTAATGAATCATCTGTAGTTACTTTTCTTTTTGAGGATATTTTTACTCGTTTTGGTGTCCCAATGGAAATTGTTACAGATCAAGGAGCTCAATTTACATCAAGGCTAGTGGAGAAAATGATGGAGAGGTACAAAATCAGACATAGAAAAACTACTCCTTATCATCCACAAGCAAATGGTCAAGTGGAATCTACTAATAAGGTCATTGAAGGAATCTTAACAAAGACTGTTCATTTACATAGAAGAGATTGGGTAGATAGGCTTCCTGAAGCCTTGTGGGCCTATAGAACTACATGGAGAAACACAACAGGCCATACTCCTTATGAACTTGTTTATGGAAAGCAAGTTTTGTTTCCCATAGAGTTCCAGATTCAAACTTTCAAAATGGCAGTTCAGCTAGGACTTGATTTAACGGAGACACAAAAGCATAGACTGGAGCAAATTAATGAATTGGATGAGATCAGACAAGATGCAGTTCAAAAACAAGTCTAGTCCAACAGCAAAGGGCTAGATGGCATGACAAGTACATCAAAGAGAAGAAATTCAAAGAGGGTGACTGGGCTCTCTTGTTTGATTCAAAATTCAAGGATTTTCAAGGTAAATTTTAGACACATTGGCTTGGGCCATATGAAATTGTTGAAATTTTTGATAATGGGGCAATAAAAATCAGAACTATAGATGAAGAAGAGGTCACTTTTCTTGTGAATGGTCATAGATTGAAGCTATATCACAAACCACTCTCAAGAGAATAATTTGTCAAGAAGTTCCAAGAAAGTAGTGATGTGAAGTTAATGAAGAAGAATCTCTCTTCTTCATCAACTTGATTAAATTTTCTGAAGAATTTTTCTTTGAAAAAAAATAAAAATAAATAAATAAAATAATAAAGGTATAAACATGAAAACCAATCATTGATTGGCATGTTTATACAGAAAATATAGGGTGAAAATCAGAGTCTCTCTGACACTCTAACTTTTCCATTTTGTTTTTACAAACAGCTGTTACAAAATCATAAGTTCAGATCCATAGTGCTTATGATCCATCTCATTTCATTTCATTCCATTCACTTATCCATCCATACTCCATTTCATTCATTCATTCATATTCTACTTCATTCCATGTTTCATTCATCTCATTCCATACTCCATCCATCTCATTTTCATGTCAAAATGTAAAGTTTGATATCTTGTTGTAAATGAGTAAAACATGTCATAGATTGCAGGGCAGTTCTTATGTTCTTCCACTCCATTTCATAAACTGAATCCATTCCATTTCATCATCCACTTCATACATATCATGTCTCATCATCCATCTTCATTCATGCCATATAATATCTCACTTATATCCCAAACCACTCCATTCCATGATTAAAATGCTCTACAGGTACATTCTGCAGCTTAACAGACATTTTGTAGCTGATAAGCCTTTCTGCATCCAGACAGTCATTCCGCAGCTACAAATCCTGGAGGCATTAGTCAGTAGATATTAGAATTGCAAAAAAATGATCCAGTGTATCCATGAATAAGAAAAATCAAGAAGGACCATGAAGACTCTTCCAAAGGAGAACAAAGGAGACAAAGACCACAAAAATCAAATGAAAGGCAGAGGTAACAAGTTTAGATTATAATGGCATTTCATAAAGTTTAGCATAGTTTTAGTTATGAATTGTTCGAAAAGGTTGTTTTAATTATTTTTATTGATCAAGACCAATAAACCCTCCACAAACTTTGGATTAAAATCTCTCATTTCAAATTCCATATCCAACATCATTTAAGCGGTTAAAATGGATGAAGTGTTTGAATTCTTCACGTCACTTAACCAAATCATTCAATGATGATTCTCTTTCCGTTGTAAAAATCTCCGCCGTATTTTCAGTCATTAATTCGTTTCCTCCACCTCACTCCATTTACTCATTCCGTGACTACTTCCATCACTCCATTCTGTAGCCAGCACTTCATTCCGCAAACAGAAGATATTCTTATCACCGTGAGCAGAGAAAAAGGGTATATCAGTTTAAATAACAAAGCACTATCACCGTGGGCAGAGAGTGAGCATTATCACTGTAAACACAGAGGTATAGCAGTGTGGAATTTGAAGTCATTTTTCACCGGGAGACAGAGGTATAGCAGTGAAGAATTTGAAGCCATTTGTTACCAAGAGATAGAGGTATAGCAGTGTGGGAATTTGAAGCCATTTGCCACCGAGAGACAGAGGCATATTAGTCCAAAGTTTCATTGTCAACCAGAGGCATATTAGCTCGAAGTTTGAAGCTGTTGTCACTGTCAACCAGAGGCATATCAGTCCGAAGTTTTGAAGCTGTTGTCACTGTCAACCAGAGGTATATCATCCCGAAATTTGAAGCCATTGTCATTAAGAATCAGAGGCATATCAATTTGAAGGTAAAAAGTTATTTTTTCAGTGGGTAGAAAAGAGTATTAATCTGAACATTGAAGAAGAAATTATGGGTTTCATTGTAAGAACTGAACCAATAGGTACAAAATACCTAGAAGACTACCCTCAATGTAAATAAATGTTGCAACAGATAGGATGGCTACAATTTTTGGAGAAATTTAATGGCTTCCACAAAGAAGTCACTAAAACATTTGCAAGATCATTTCAAGGAGCTGAAGTTGAAGTGGGAGATGTCAAATTCACTATCACTGAAGTTTTCATTGCAGAAGCTAAAGGGTTGCTTAGAAATGGAGAGAGATGGTTCAAAAACAGAGAATTCCATAATGAATCCTAGAAGCAAATTCTAAAATCACCAGGTATGGATGTCACTGTGTTTAAGAAAGGAATTCCAAGTTCTGCATTGAAAAATAAATGGAGAAACATACTACTTATTCTGCAAAAAATTATTACATGTGAGGGTAGATATGGCACATTTTATGTCTACCAAATTAGACTGATAATGCATTTTCTGGGGGAAGACTTAAACCTACCCTATTTCTTGCTTCAAAGCTTGAAAAAGACGGCTTCCTGTGTTCAAAGAAGGGTTCAATTTTTAGAGACAACTCTATATCATCATGGCTTGGTGAAGATTTTAATTGAACACCATTTAGCCAAAACAAATGATACATGGGACAATTTCTTGATAAGAAATCATTTTGAAGAGCCAAAAGAACCCTCACCTGAACAACAACCTACAAGGAGAAGTAGAAAATGGAGAGCTTCAAAAATTGAAATTGACAAAACAATCCAAGAAAGTAGTGAGGAAATCATCTCAGAGAAGTTGACTCAAATCAAGAGACAACTTAAGAAAGAGAAGGTAATCAGGAAATCTGCCACAGAGAAAGGAGAGGGATCTTCTCAGCCAAGAAGAAGCCATAGACTAAAGGGGAAACTAAGGAAAACTCAAATCAAACAAATAGGGGTGATTAATATAGAAGATGAGGAAACATCTATTGAAGAAGATGTTGAAGGGGATTTTAATGAAGGAACCCCTGAAATTGACCCTGCTCAGCAAGAAGTTTATGATTATGTTGAAAATTTGGAAAAGAAAGCTTCAGAAAGGAGAGAGAGAACCCCTAGTCCTCCACTGTCTGAAATAGATGTGTTAAGAAGGGATAGGTATGAGCTAGAGATACTTAATAGACACATCAAAAATGAGAATGAAATTTTGAAGGAACAAGTCAAGCTCAAAACCGATATGAACTCAACCTTATCCCTACATATAGACAAAGTGGAAAAGGCTAATGACAAGTTGAAGAAAAGGAACAAGAAGCTAATCAGGGCACTTACCAACTTAAGGTTTAAACTTCTCATCAGAAAACCCAGAAGATCTTTAGCTTCCAGGCAAAGGAGAAGGAGAGGATTAGATGTTCTTGCAGAAGCCTCTGAGTTTATAGGATAAGTTGCATGAGGACATGCAAGAAGTCAGCAGTGGGGGTATGTTGAGCCTCAAGATTGTGCTTTCTTTCATTCCACTTTACCTCATTTTCCTTTGTCCATTTCTATTCCAGACCCAATTGATCAATTAATTTAGTTAAAATTACTTTTAGAATGATTAACATGACTGACTTGCTAAGTTTTATGATTTTTGTCATTGTAATGCATTTTTACCGGAACTAGCTGCAGAATGCAGACATTCCGTAGCTAACCGAAGATTCTGCAGCCGTCTTCACGTTTGGGTATGTTCCAGGTGGCCTCTCAAGAAAAACCACATATGGGCATATTCCACGTCATGTCTACATTGTTCGTTGCTCACCATGAAGGAAGAAACGAATTCTGGGTATGGTTTTGGTATGTGGGAACACATTTAAGAAGGCAGACTTCTAATAGGACTGTCTTAGTCCAGATGTCTTTTTCCTTTTGACGTAGCCACTTCAAGAGTCCTAATGTGATTTCAATAAGGAAAGACAATAATCCTGGAATTTTTGCAAGTCTTGTTATGTACATTTGTTATATAAACACTTGGGAAACCGAGAGCTAGGCTAGATTTTATTCTAGATTTTTCTTAGATTCTGTGCTACATTTCTGAAGACGTAGAGTGCTCTGTTCAAGTTATTTCTCTTTTAATGAAGCAGAAAGTGTTGTTTTGAAAGCGTTGATTTGATTTGGAGTTAGATTTCGTCTAGTGGTAGAGGGCCCCTGCCCCCTGTACGGATTTATTTGCGTAATTTAGATAAGTATTCTAGCTGCCTTTACATTCTTGAAGTTGAATTCGTAGTTGTTTTCATTAGCTACTATATTTATACTCGTTCTAAAAACTCTTCCAAAAGAAGAAGCTCTTCCAAAAGATTATGAACATGAATGGGAAATGGCTATAGTATTGTAGGATTTAATTGCAATCTCTTTTGTTCACCATCACAGTTATACTTATGCTAAGTACTCTTCCAAAAGAAGAAACTCTTCCAAAAAATCCTTATAATGTCTTAAGCATGATTGTGATCTTGAACGTTTCAGTTGTGTGTTTTCACTAAGTATCATAGATGTTCTTGCTCTTAAAATGCTTTTCCAAAATATCATAATGATGGGTAGGAGATAGCTATGATATCTTAGTTTTTCATTGCTTTCAGTCTTTATGTTTGCATTTGCACTGAATTGTACATTTAGGATTGTTCTAAGAAACTCTTCCAAATACCAATCATGATGGACAAACAGACTGTATAATTCCATAGAATAATGCATGGTAGCCTAATTAGGATGCTCCAGAGTTTAATTGCACTTAACTCATGTTCAGTTATTTTGTTTAAGTTTGATAATGACTTGGTAGTTCATCACTGTTTTAGATTAGTGACATCTTAAGTTCAGTTTTAGCTTAACTCATTTCATTTGCACTCCACATTCAGTTGTCATTCACTGCATATTATATTACTTCAGTTGTTAAGTTTAACAAAACAGCCTTCATTATTTACAAGCCTCTTCTTGTTCTAAAATCTATAATTGATTCATAACCATATGAACAGAAGACAATATCATTTTAAGGCCTGAAGTACTTCTGCAACTTCCTTATCATCTTACAAACAAACATTTCCTCAAAAGACTATTTCAAAAATCTATAACCTTTGAGTGAAGTGTAGTGCTATAAAACTGAGTTGCAGAATAGAGTTAGGAACTAGACTTAGAGTAGAATATCTTATGATGATATCAATGTTTTACTCCAATTATGCTTCAACAAATCTTTAATCAAGGATAAAATGTTGCATCATTATAAGTTAGTTGTTTAACTGTTTAGTTAGGAGGATTTGCATACTTAGTTGACCATGTCTCAAGCTCTCTCTCAAACACCTTTGATGAAAGAATTTGACAAATTGAGTTTATGCTTTGAATCATTTGCTTAAAAGTCATTATCAAGCTTTTTTTTTGCTTAGTCATAGTTTGGATTTGATTCTGTTTCAATATCTGCAATTGCATTTGTCATTTGTCATCAACCAACTAGGTCTCACTCTGTTTTTAATCATTAGCTTCCTTCCATTAGCTTTCTAGCCATTTTCCTTGTGAACATAAAACCACCAACAGATCAAAAACATCATAAATCATCACAAAAGACCAAAAACATCACAAAACACTACACACAACGCATTAAGAAACAAACACCTAGGTACATACAGTACACTTCACTTCAGCAGTTTACCAACCCTGGTTGACAATTAAATGAGCTCAATTTAGGAGACTAGATTGAGACCAAACAGGTTTCCCACCAGACTACAGCTCAAGGACAGTCGGACATTTATGAGACAGACCTTCCAACATTTTATTTTACTTTCTGTTCACGACACCAGGAGTACTTTGTCCAAAAATGTCGAGATCATATCCAAGGAGATCATTATTTCCCAAGGGAGGTGACAGAGGTTAAACATACAGCATTATCAAGTAGAATGGGCCTCGGCCCTGCATTCATTATTTTGTTTAAAGATACATTTAATTTTCACCTACCTTCTCAGTCGATCTTAGGTTCATCCTTTGCTATAAAGCACAGCAGGAAACATTGTAATGGTTGTTGATGAGATATCAAAGAAATGCAAGTGTTTTCCTCTTGAGACAATTTCTCTGTGTATATTGTAAGATAGGCTGAGATATGATGTATTCAGACTGAATGTTCAAGCTATGGGCTATGATGTACCTGGTTGGTGTTGTTTTTAATATGACAAGCATGTTTCTTTGGATCCTGATCTAAAGCAGCTGGTGATTTTTTCCTTTCTCTGTATTTGTGATTGACTTGCTTGAGTTTCATCATGTTTCTGCTGGTAGGCAACAGAAGTATAATGTAAGATTCACCCTTGATAGGTGCCTTATGTTTCCTGCTCTCCCTACCTCAATGTTTTCTGCTTATATGTGTATCTGAATGTTGATTTCAATTGATTTAACCAGTGTAGTGGATGAAATTTCCCGCTCTCTGATGTATGAATTGATGAATTTCATGTTCAGATGTTCTTGTTAGGATTTAGTTGAATGTGTTGAGAACCTGGGAGGTCTAGAACCCCGTATCTGCCTCACTAGGAGCTTTCCATACCAATTAAATTTTTCCTAGATCCCTTGTTACACCTCTGATTATGTCCAAGTAGGCCTGGAGTTAAATGACCTCTGGCCTGATCTATAGACAGAGTTGGTTGGTTCTCTTCCTCTCATTCTCTATCCTTAATGTTCCATTCCAAATATCTCTTTCAAGACCCAAATGCTCTAGATGACTAGCCCAACTGAAAGCTTTCACATTGAACACAAATAAATCCTTTCTTGACTCCATAGCCCAATGGATTTGATGTTCTCTGAGTTATCTATCTCTGACTAAGCTTCTTTCTTGCTCATTCTTGTCTTATATTGGCCCTTCTTTCCTGATTTCCTCCAACCAAACATAAACAATCAAACAAACAACCTCAAGCCTATAACTAGCCTAAAATATTATACTTTGAGCTTTAAAGACATAAGCCTTTGGCCATCATAGAGAGATCCCTCTCTAGACCTAGGAGGGCTAGATCCTAAGGTCTGAAAGTGGTTCTATGTTGTCTCATCTTTTGGTTTTTGTCAACCTGGCCAAAACATGGGAACCCCAACATAATGGCGACTCCGCTGGGGACTTCTGAGTGCATTTCACCTTAAACATTCATAAAAGACTCAGAAACTTAGAACTCTGGTTAGGTTGACAGTAAGTCACTCCTTTCTTGGAGAAATATCCATTATTGAATATCCACCATACTCTTAGACAGAGCCTGGGAAGGGCCAAGTAGCCTCCAGATCTCATCCTCTTTTCAGAGGTGACATATCTGGTAAATGCCCTCCCAGTCAATCTCTGGTTGGAGCTTGTTGCTTTAGAGGAGATTCCTGAAAGGTGATAGTGCTTGAGCACTGTGGTGGACAGTGTATCCCCTTAGAAACATCCTAAACCCTCCACTTGGCGACTCCATTGCTCCTAAACGTTAAAGGACTCCACTGGTGATCAGTAGGCCTGCTGATTATCTTGGTTTCACATCAGACTCCACTGGGAGGCCAGTTCCTGAGACAACATTAACCACAGTAGAAGTAACGAGTAGGGTTAAGCCGCTTGTCTTGTGAACAACATTCTGGCTTTCAGAACCATCCATACAAGAGCTTACCCCAATCCTGACCCACCTGAAATAGTTGACAATTCAGAGAGTATCCTCAGGGGAGCTCCTACACTCAACAGATCAACTATTTCCAGTCACATTCATAGGGCTAATTCTGCACCAGAAGATCTAACAGCTCTATCACATTGGCTCCCTGACCTAGACATACCTAATATATTGCCTAGAACTAGGTCATTCAGTGTTTCAGACCAGCCAAACACTAGGGACAGTGAAACCCCTCCTTCCACACCTCCTGATTTTCATTTCCTTCAAAACTTGGGGCTCTCTCACCCTAGATCTTCTCAACAGACTTCTGCTGGTCTTAATATCCCTACCATTCAAATACCAACTACTCAAATTAACCCTTTGCCTCACCAGAATATCATCATGGCAGCCTGGTATGCACCTTTAGTTCTACCCCAAGCCATGTTACCCTTACCAAATGCTTACCAATCAAAAATCTCACACTTCACTGCTAAAGAGTCCATCACAGCTCAACAACATGTAGATAGGATGGAGGATTCTTTTGATTATATGGAAATTGATGATGAAACAATCAAAATGAGGATCTTTTCCCAAAGCTTACGGGGTGAGGTGAAGAAATCGTTTAAAGGTTTACCTCCTGGAAGTATTCAAGATCTCCCTGCATTATAACAGACATTCATTAACAAGTGGGAGGTTAGAGCAAACCCTTGCCAGCTCCTTGCAGAATACATGTCCCTTAAGAGGAACGTAGGAGAGAGTGTTCATGATTACACCACTAGATTCAACAGCATTTACAATGCTCTCCCTCCACACATGAAACCTCCACAAGGTATGGCCTTAGAAAAATATCCTGATGGATTAGATGCTGACATGGCCTATGAGCTTAGAGACAAAGAATACACCACCCTGGAAGACATGCAGAAAGGAGCCATAACCATAGAAGCAAACTTAATGGAAAAAAGGGCAAGATTAAAAGCTGAAAAAAGGGTAACCTATAGGGACGACAACATAGCTTCCACATCTGATCCCAAATATGACAGAATGTCCAAAAATGTGGAAGAATTACAGCAAATGATTAAAAGGATGGTTGTCCAAAACGATAACCAAAACAGAAACCAGAACCAGAACATTAGAAGAAACAATGCTGCCCCCAACAGACAAAGAGAGTCAGATCAACAAATTATTCCCCCATTTCAAGAAATTTTTTTAGATGAGCACGAGGGAATCATTGAAGAGTCTGAGGGGAACACCATAAATATGTTTGAAGCAGAGGACTCAGTCCTTAACTGTGATTCAAAAGAAGACCAACCCTCACCTTCATATTGGAGTGAGGAATGGTTAGAAACTGATGATTACAGATTAGGATTTGAAGATGCCATGCTACAGGTCAGGGAACAATATGAACTTAGGAGCAAGAAAAGCCAAGATACTTCCAAAAAAAAGACTCCTGAGGTAACCATCAATAAAAGACCTGATAAAATTTCCAAAGAAGCCTCTGTAAGTAACAAGACAGCAACTGAAAGTTCTGGTAAACATAAGGAGAAGGACAACCAAGACACTGAAAAACAAAGTCAACCAGCCAGCAGTGCTAGCAATTCGGTTAGTACTCCTGATAAAACTATTCATACACATGTACATAATGGGAATTAGCAAGCTGATTCAGCCACCAAAACAGTGGTAAATAAAACAGAGCCTAGTGTTCCCAAGACGCAATCCACTTTCAATCTAGAGAGTGAGATTGCAAAAATCAAAATCTCTGTACCATTATCTGAGTTAGCCACTCAGGATGTATATAAAGGCCAAATTTTGAAAGCATTAAATCTGGGAGAAATGAATGATTCTGTAAATTTGAATGACGATCAACCAGCCCTACTCTTTGGTCCAAAAATTGAAGGGAAGTTTCAGGAAGGGGTGGTTCCACCTTTTTATATCATTCTTAACATTCACGACAAGATCTTGCACAATGCAATGCATGATTCTGGAGCATCACACAACTTAATTCCTAAGGTAGTGATGGAGAGGCTAGGCTTAGAAATCACCAGACCTTACAAAGACTTATATTCATTTGACTCTAGAAGAGTAAAATGCCTAGGCCTCATCAAAGACTTATGTGTGAGCTTAACCTAGATTCCCGCCAAGTGTATGGTCATGGATGTTGTGGTGGCAGATGTACCACCAAAGTATGGCATGTTGTTGTCAAGATCATGGGGATCCAAACTGCAAGGAACAATGCAGATGGATGGCTCGTATGCCACTATCCCTATATTTGGCCAACTTAGAAGGCTGTATAGAGAATCTCAGATGAAATTTTTAGTCAGTAGCCCCGCGAAGCCTGAAAATTCACCATTGTATTCTGTGCACACAGACTTGGATTCTTTCATCCTTTACAATGAAAAATCATTAGAAGAATCAGTCTCAGAGAACAGTAACATACAGCCCATGGATTTCAACATAATGGCTACTCTGGAAGAATACCAAGAAGAAGATCATGGGAAAACTGCTGAAAATATAACTCTGAATGAAACAGAGACAGAACAAGAACAGCAGGTTAGACACCTCCCTGATCTCCATGACCAAAACAACCCCCCTCCTAGCACAAGCCTCACAACTCAACATAGTGACGGATCCAGCTATAGGGGGAGGGATGGAGATGAAGTAAACAAAGAACCCCTATGGGAGATGAACTTTGACGGGTCCTGTACTAGGCTGAGTGCTGGAGCAGGAGTGTGGCTGCATAACACTGAAAACGATCATGTAGAGAGCCACGCTGTCAACCTGCATTTAAAATGCACGAATAACATTGCAGAGTATGAGGCTCTCATCCTAGGTCTTAATTTGTTGAAAAGGTTAGGAGCTCGTAGGATAGCCGTGAGAGGAGACTCTGAGTTAGTAATCAAACAGGTGAATGGTGAGTATTTAGCAAAACATCCCAGACTAAGGGCATACAGGAATGACACTCTAGATCTGCTGAAAACGTTTGTTGAATATGAATTAGTGTTCATTCCTAGGGGGGAAAACGCAATAGAAAATGGACTAGCGTGCCTAGCTAGCTCATATCCTAAGGCCCCAGTTGACCAACGAATTATCTTTCAAACCAAATTCAGGCCTGCAGTGCCAGACAATGAAAAATACTGGCAGGTCTTTGAAGGAGACAAACAGATTGAGGATTTCTTGGTGGGTAGGGGTGAGTTTGAATTTTCTGATTTAGACTCAATTTTTGATGATAGCTGCCCAAGAAAGGATCCCCCAGATGAACCAGAAACACCCTGTAACATAGAAATAAATCTTTTTTTTGATAAAACTGGAAATTTTAAAGAAAATAGTGAAAACGCAGAAAATGAAGAGGTCGAAGTGCTGCAGGCCAAAGATAAGAACATACCCAGAGGCCTGGCACCCTTAGAGGACCTCTTTGATTTTGATGACGTAGCAAAAAAGCCCACAATCGAACATTCTGATTCCGATGTGGAAGAATGCAACATTGGCACAGAAGACAAACCCAGAATGATAAAACTGGCTAAGTCTATACCTGCAAATATGAAGAAAAAATACATTGACTTGTTTAAAGAATTCATTGATGTGTTTGCATGGAGCTATGAAGACTTAAAGGCCTATGACACCAACATCATACAACACAAGATACCACTAAAGGAAAATCAGAAGCCTTTCAGACAAAAACTTCGAAGAATCAATCCAAAACAATTGCCTGCAGTAGAGAAAGAAATTAAAAAGATGTATGAAGCCGGCATAATTTTTCCTGTGAGGTTTTCTGATTGGGTGTCAAACCTAGTGGCTGTAAGGAAGAAAACGGGGGAGATCAGACTATGCATAGACTTCAGAAACCTCAATAGAGACTCCCTGAAAGACAACTACCCTTTGCCTAGAATGGAACGTATCCTACAGAAGGTAGTGGGCTCTAAGAGGATCTCCCTGCTTGATGGTTTTTCAGGATACAACCAAGTTCTGGTACTCCCAGAAGATCAACTCAAAACAGCTTTTACCACTCCATGGGGCACCTTCATGTACTTGAAAATGCCTTTTGGATTGATGAATGCTGGAGCTACCTTCCAGAGAGCGATGGACATAGCTTTCTCAGAGGAGATAGGACACTTTATAGTTATCTACTTGGATGACTTGACTGTCTTTTATAAAACTGAAGAAGAACACTTGAAACATCTGAGGAAAGTCTTTGAAAAATGTAGAAGGTATGGCCTGTCCCTAAATCCTAAGAAAACTGTTTTTGGGCTGCAAGAAGGTAAACTTCTAGGCCACATTATATCTAAGAAATGAATTAGGATAGACCCCCAAAGAGTTGACGGAATACTCCAAATTACACATCCAAGAAACATCAAGGAGCTACAGTCCTTCATTGGGAAGATCAAGTTCCTTAGAAGATTTATCCCCAATCTTGCTGAGCATCTTAGGAAAATGACTGAAATGCTAAAGAAAGATGCCGGAATCAAGTGGAATGTTGAAGCCAAGAAATATTTTGAGTCAGTAAAACTTGCACTCACTCAGGCCCCTGTCCTTATCAACCCTGACTTCTCAAAGGATTTTCTGATCTTTTCGTTTGCTTCCCAACACACAATAGCTGCAATTTTGCTGCAGAAAAATTCAGAAGGTAATGAATAGCCTATAGCCTTCTTTAGTAAAGCCTTGAGAGACGCACCCTTAAAGTACAACATCATGGAAAAGCAAGCCTATGCTCTGATTAAGGCCTTAAAATACTTTAGGGTGTACATTCTGCATTCCCACACCATTTCCTATGTGCCAAATTCAGTGGTCAAAGACATCTTGTCCCAAGACCCTGATGGAAAAAGGGGCAAATGGATTGCTACAATCTTAGAGTATGACCTTGAAATAAAACCCACTAAGCTGATCAAAGGTCAAGGCCTGGCCCAATTAATGGCTGAAACAAATTTGCAGGCCTTGAATATTAACATGATGAATGCCTTAGATGAGTAGGAAGGATTGCCCCATCCAACTGTTGAGGGGCAGTTTCAAAACTCTCCTTGGTATACTGATATCCTTTATGTGCTCAATAACCTCAATGCCCCTCTAGAACTGTCCAAAACAAAGGCCAGATTCATAAAACTCAAAGCCAGAAGTTATTGCGTTATGAATGAGAGTCTATACTGGAAAAATCCAAATGGCCTTCTACTGAAATGCTTATCTGAAACTGAAGCTGAGAGAGTCAAACAAGAATTCCATGTTGGGGAGTGTGGAGGCCACCTGAGTTGGAAAACCACTGCAAATAAGATACGCAGGGTTGGTTACTATTGGCCTACACTCTTTAGTGATGTCCATAAGATGATTCTTGCCTGCCACAAATGCCAAATCTTTGAGGGCAAAAGAAAGCTCCTTCCTCTCCCTCTGCAACCAATCACCATAGAAGGTCCCTTCATGCAATGGGGCCTAGACTTTATAGGAGAGATTCATCCTGCCTCCTCTGGACAACATAAATGGATCCTGACTGCCACAGATTACTTCACTAAATGGATAGAAGCTATACCCACTAGGAATGCCACTGATGCTGTCATCATTAGGTTCCTAGAATATTTCATCCTATCTCGGTTTGGTTGTCCAAGGAAAATAATCACTGACAATGCTGCTGCCTTCGGATCCAAAAGAATGATTGATTTCTGTCACAGGTATGAAATAGCACTTGGACATTCAACTACCTATTACCCCCAGGGTAATGGCCTAGCTTAATCATCAAATAAAAGCCTGGTTACAATCATTAAGAAGCTGCTGGAAGAGAACAAAAGGTCATGGCATAAAAAATTGATACATGCCTTGTGGGCAGACAGGCTCACTACAAAGAAATCTATTGGCGTGTCACCCTTTCAGCTGGTTTATGGGACTGAAGTAGTTTTTCCTACTAGTCTTGGAGTTCCAGTAATCAAGCTTGTTCAGGAGGTCCAATCAGAAGAGGACAGCATGATAAGGAGAATCAATGACACAATCCATCTGCAGCAAACAAGAGAGCAGGTTTATAGAAGAGCTTTCAGAGTACAGGAAAGCATAAAAAGGTAGTTTGATAAAAGAGTCAAAGCTTCAGATTTCAAGGTTGGAGACAAAGTTCTGAGATGGGACTCAAGAAGAGAGGAAAAAGGAAAACATGGCAAATTTGACAGTTTGTGGCAAGGTCCATATATCATACAAGCCACTGTGGGTCCTAATGCGTTTTTTCTGCAAGAACTTGATGGCGCAGAATTTTTTGGGGGTCCTGTCAATGGCAGGATGCTCAAACACTACTTTATTTGATTTTCCATTTCCAGTCTCATTCCCATTGTACATACCATTGCAAGTTTTCATTTTCAGCAAAAAAAAAACAGGAAAATGTTCCCAAAACAGAAAGAAAAGAGAGGTTCAGACATGCTCAAAACGTGAACCTCTGAGGTAAAAAGATTGGCTCTAGTAAAATCAAAATCTGAGCCAAAGGGGAAGCAGTATAGCGGGTCCTAACAAGCTCAAAACCTGGACCAGCAGTGAAAAGAAGAATCAACTCTAATCTGCCTAAAACCAGAGCTAGAATCAACGAAAAGAGGTGACTCAAATATGCTCAAAACCTGAGTCACAAGAAAGAAAGAAGGATGTTTCACAATTGCAAAATTTCATGCCTTCACAGTTTTGTTTTCTACAAGTTTCTGCCCAGCAAGTCAGACAGTCTAATCCTGACTTGGCTATGTTTAAATTTCCTGTCTTAAAATGTAGGTGGAAAAACCTATTGGACAGTTTAATCCCAACAGGTAGTAGATTAGGTAGAGAAATGGATGAGGTCAATAGTCTAATCTGGCCTCATGGAGCAATAAGGGTAGATTTAGAATAGGTTTGTTTTTATTTTGCAAAATAAATGTAAAGGGTCTGCTAGCTCAAGTACACCCCAGGGAAATTTGTAGAACTGTAGTTTGGGTAGGTAGATTGGTTGGGAAAATGTTTCTGCTGATATATCATGTTTGTGGCAGCTGAAAATCAAAGAAGGAAGATGGCTTATGTTAGCAGGCATCTGGCCTACTCCAAAGATCATATCTGGTTTCTTGACTCCTCCAAGGAGCAGCCATCCCCATGTGGAGCCACTGTTAGCCCCCTATGAAATTATTGGCAAGCAAGATGGGGGCTAGAATTGTTCTGGAGCCTCCAAGGAATGCCTTTCCCCTGAAAATCCATCCTCTTAGGAGTCTCTCTGTACTGTGCCTAAAATGTAGTCCATCTATTGATCCATTTCAAAAAAAAGGCCCATTATTGCCCTTTATACCTTTGCAAAATATCACTTTCTCCCTCTCCCCTTGTCAAGTTCCCCTTTAATTCCTCCACTATCCTTTTAAATCTTCTCTAAATCCCGTTTTTGCCCCTGTTCTGGCCTTCCCTACCCTTCAGTTCCTCATCATTCCTTTCCCTTAGGCCTGAAAATGCTTTAAAATGTGAAAAAATCGTATAATAAGGCCTAAGCCCCTTTGGCCATAACCCCGCACTCCTTTTCTTCCCATAAGACCCGGCGTCGGAACCCAGAGCTAAACCCTCCAGGCGCTTACCCCCTCCAACCTTTCTTCGTGCGGAAATTTCGTTTAAAAAACCTCTATTAACGCGCACTTTCGGGTTTTAATACGTTTTGATTGACCAACAGATCTCAACCGTCCGTTGGAAATCCCATCCAGCGGCGCGGAGCGCGGCCGAAATGGTGGACCCCTCTTGCACATGTCATCCGCCCAAACCCGCCGGTAATTTCCGCACCGCCCATCTGCAACTGGCGGTATTCATCCGAAACCCAGCGATCCCATTCATCCTCTGCCACGCGTCCTCCCGTACTATTTCTGAAAACCACTTTTTCGCGCATTATTCCCCGGACGAAAGCCGGGCAGCGGAATCCACGATCGCCGTTGGATCCTGGAGCCCTCATCCAACGACTGTCGTCTTCCGAAGCTGCACGCCTTTTAGTCCAGTCCGTCGTACCCGCGGTCCCACCTTCTGACATCCTCCGCCGTTGATCTATCAGCGATCAACGGTCCAGATCCGTCTGTCCATGGTTGACCTTTTCCGTCGCCCCGGGACCTCCGCGTCACCCCGTCCCGCCACGTCAGCGCCACGTGTTCCATCCGTACTTCTTCCCAGTCCATTACATAAACCGGTCTATTTACGTGTTTTTTCATGCATTTTTTCATTCTGCAACATCCGCCAACCCTACCTGAGCATTTTTTCACCATTTCTCTGCATTCTCGTCCGCCATGTCACCGATTGCACGCCCATTTCTCCCATCTGCATCACCCACCACCCTTGTACATGGATTTCTTCACGGTTTTCGTGTTTCCTACAGGTTTATAAAGAAAGAATGGCCGCCGCAATACACTTCTGTGCTACCAGGACAGCTAGATCCGAGGAAGATCATCCACGGTGGCTGAATTTATTAACAGAGGCCCAGGAAGGTGGAGATGAGATGTTCATTAAAAGAAAAGAGTTCGAACCCTGTGGAAAATCTCCCATCACCATTAAACCCGAGCTAACTTGTCAGAGATGGATTTGAAGCAGCAGAACGTTCCAGTACAGAGAAAAAGGAAGAATAAAGCACAACCATGAAGATCTCAAGCCCTAAGTCAATGTGTTCAGAGGCAAAGCATTAGATCACAGACCCCGAGGATCAATCAAAGGATCCTAAATGCAGATAAAAGGTAATATCAGGGTTTTCGTTAGAAAAATGTTTTTCTTCGTCAGGTACAAGGCACCCATACTGTTTTTATTACGCAGAATGTCCTTGAAGAGTTTTCCCACCAGACTACAGCTCAAGGACAGTCGGACATTTATGAGACGGACCTTCCAACAGTTTATTTTACTTTCTGTTCACGACACCAGGAGTACTTTGTCCAAAAATGTCGAGATCATATCCAAGGAGATCATTCTTTCCCGAGGGAGGTGACAGAGGTTAAACATACAACATTATCAAGCAAATGGGCCTCGGCCCTGCATTCATTATTGTGTTTAAAGATACATTTAATTTTCACCTACCTTCTCAGTCGATCTTAGGTTCATCCTTTGCTATAAAGCACAGCAGGAAACATTGTAATGGTTGTTGATGAGATATCAGAGAAATGCAAGTGTTTTCCTCTTGAGACAAGTTCTCTGTGTATATTGTAAGATAGGCTGAGATATGATGTATTCAGACTGAATGTTCAAGCTATGGGCTATGATGTACCTGGTTGGTGTTTTTTTTAATATGACAAGCATGTTTCTTTGGATCCTGATCTAAAGCAGCTGGTGATGTTTTCCTTTCTCTCTATTTGTGATTGACTTGATTTCATTTCATCATGTTTCTGCTGGTAGGCAACAGAAGTATAATGTAAGATTCACCCTTGATAGGTGCCTTATGTTTCCTGCTCTCCCTACCTCAATTTTTTCTGCTTATATGTGTATCTGAATGTTGATTTCAATTGATTTAACCAGTGTAGTGGATGAAATTGCCCGCTCTCTGATGTATGAATTGATGAATTTCATGTTCAGATGTTCTTGTTAGGATTTAGTTGAATGTGTTGAGAACCTGGGAGGTCTAGAACCCCGTATCTACCTCACTAGGAGCTTTCCATCCCAATTAAATTTTTCCTAGATCCCTTGTTACACCTCTGATTCTGTCCAAGCAGGCCTGGAGTTAAATGACCTCTGGCCTGATCTATAGACAGAGTTGGTTGGTTCTCTTCCTCTCATTCTCTATCCTTAATGTTCCATTCCAAATATCTATTTCAAGACCCAAATGCTCTAGATGACTAGCTCAACTGAAAGCTTGCACATTGAACACAAATAAATCCTTTCTTGACTCCATAGCCCAATGGCTTTGATGTTCTCTGAGTTATCTATCTCTGACTAAGCTTCTTTCTTGCTCATCCTTGTCTTATATTGGCCCTTCTTTCCTGATTTCCTCCAACCAAACATAAACAATCAAACAAACAAACTCAAGCCTATAACTAGCCTAAAATCTTATACTTTGAGCTTTAAAGACATAAGCCTTTGGCCATCATAGAGAGATCCCTCTCTGGACCTAGGAGGGCTAGATCCTAAGGTCTGAAAGTGGTTCTATTTTGTCTCATCTTTTGGTTTTTGTCAACCTGGCCAAAACATGGGAACCCCAACAGAAACTAGCTAGCTTTTGACATACACTTAGGAAAGACATAAAAGTAATCTAAGATATGGTAAGTACTTCGAAACTAGCCAGCTTTTGATACACTTTCAATAGAAAAACATTTAAAAAAAAAAGGGAAAATTGAAAAGCAACTGTTGGAGAAGAAACTAGTGATCAAGGCTCACCATAAACCTCTCCTAGCTCTGCTTTACTTGGTAAAATTTCAAGACAAACACATAAGATAAAAAAGAATGGTCTAAGGTTTGGTAAGTACTTTGAAACTAGCCAACTTTCAACACATTCTTAGGGAAACTTTCAGATAGTCTTTTGGGATAAAACTAGGACAGGGCTCACCATAACTTCCTTAGTTCGTCTCTACTTAACATAAACTGAAAATAACGTTCAAGAATAATATTTAGCTAAGACAGTAGGACGAGGGAATGCCAGCATTCCTAACTACCTAAACTGAATTAAATCATTCCTAAACAACAAAATTTGGAAGAAAACATTTAGATAAAGCTTATCAGTCAAAGAAGGGTACTGATATACAGTAAATCCTAACTCTATGCTTGTTGTTATTTATCAGAGAAGATGGACAAAGTGAAAACAAAAATAAAATAACAATTTACAATAAGAAAAACATCATTGTTGACATAGACCGGGATCCCATAAATCAGCTTGTATTGATGCTTCAAACCAGTTACAGCTTTAAGTCCAATGTTTCAGTTCAGAAATCATATTCACTCCTCAGCCTAACTATTCTATCACAAGAAGAGCTTCAAGAGCCCATGTACACTATTTACAAGTAGAAGTTTCAAGCTCAAGTATATTTCAAAGTTCAGCAACCAACATTTTCTCATCTTCTACAGAAGTATTTATAGAAGGGATGAGGAGGTGGGATCTGATAAAAGATCTCCTGGGTAATTAATACAGACTTTAATACTTCTTGGCCTTTGAGGGGCTCAATGGAGAGGTTTACAGATGTGTCCTCTGTATTAAATGTTTTACATTAAGAATTAAGCTCGATGGGAGCTTTTGTTGACTTTAAGGCTCTGTATTAGTTATGCAATAACTCTGCTCATATTTTTGCATTAAGTTCTTTTGGCAGAATTAATTCTTCGGCTGCGCTAAGGCAAATATCTGATTTTCTAATCATAATTCGGCCTCTATTGAATGCTTTGAGGTTACAGGTGGCATTGGGTAGCTGAGAGGAATCAATTTTCCTCTAATGTGGCAGTGGAGGCCTTTCTATCTGAAGAATGTTTGATTTGTCTTTAATTATGTTTTAATTCGGAGGATTAGGCTTTTGATTTTCGATCTTAGCCGTAATCCTCCAAAACTATGAATACAGTCTTCAATCCTCTGTTCTGCTATGTCTAATTCTTCAACATTGATACTCTTTCATTTTGATTTAATTGTCTGTGTCTTGTTGATGTGCAGGGCCACACAGGGCTCATATGGCATCAATGCCCATGAAGCATCAACAAAATGTGGATTCGAACCCTGTGGAATGATTTTTCTGTATGCACAAAGGCATAAGGGATCTTCATCCCCAGCCTTTGGTTTTCCTTTAATATAATGGTAAAATCATATAAAACCTACAAAATACGAGAAATAATTAAGAAAACCTGCGTAGATGGGTAAAACTGCTTAGGAGGCCATGGGAAGAAGCATGTGTTGGGAAAAATACTGAGAGGGGGGGGGGGGGGGGGGGGGGTGAATCAGTATCTTGATCTATCAATCAACTTTTTACTTTTCTTTTTCTCAAAAACCCATACACTACTTTACAGAACAAAACTAGCGTAGATACGCAGTTATCCTTCAGGAAACTTGCGTATGCTCAGATCTCTTAATATGCAGATAATTTTTATCTCTGATTATTGCATCATTCATTCATTAGATGTTTAGTAAGAAGTAGATATGTGCAGTAGGAACAGAATAAATCAACACACATAAGTATCACATATGAACACCAGGATTTTAGGTGGAAACCCAATTCGGGAGAAAACCACTGCTGCCTTCGTCTCAGTTTTCAATATTTATTATAAAGAAAACATATTACAACAATGTACTGGCGTAGACTCATACCAGCACGCAGGCACCCACCTGCAGAAGGCTACAAGTTTCTCTCGTTTACCAGCCTCTCCTGGAAGGGAGCTACAACCCCCTACTCTCGTTTACCAGCCTCTCCTGGAAGGGAGCTACTACCCCCTTACTGAAGGCTTTGACCCTCAGCACCACTGCAGACCACGTTTCATCAATTTTCAAAATGGATCAAACCGCTTCAAAACAACCCTTCACTTATCAACAATAATACTTTTCCCATTGCTTCCAACAGAACAGTGAAACCACTGTAACCAGAATATCAGAGATAACCCAGACTTCAGAATAGATATGCAGAATCACATTCAACCTTGAGCAACTATAAGTTCAGATACCATACGCACCTTTAGATAAACAGATCCGCGTATACGCGCGCTTTTCACGAAATGAACCCACGTATACATCTGTACATTTTTCAAAATAACTCTAACTGCCCATACGTGCCTTTGTTTAAACAGATCCGCGTATATACGCGCTTTTCACGAAATGAACCTGCGTATAGATCTTTAAAAGATAAACTTTGCAGAACAGACCAGATCTATGAACTTACCCAGATTTCTTCAATTTCTTCAACAGATTTGCGCCAGGTCTTCATTACTTCTTTTCATATCATCCTAGAGATTCATCATTTCCAGATCTAGAGATTTTGGACCTTCATCATATTCATAGGTGCATCATAGATTCAGATCTATCAATTGAGAACAGAGTTCAACCATACAGATAAACTTCAAAGTGAAGTATTCATTAAAGCCCAGACACTTGCACACCTTGCACAATGAAATTCTTCTCCTTATATACATTTAGCCTTTGTCAATACCATGAGCCAAAACCACACCACTTCCGATGGTATTCTTGGACGGGATCAAATAGGTAATCCAGCGCTCAATACAATGGGTCAATACCATGGTAATTCCCCCTGGTTTTATGAATTAAGAGCGCAATAGGGCATACGCGACTTGGCACGTAATTTTACGCATACATATGCTACTTCACCTAAACAAACCCACGTATGCCTTCTAACATACCTTGTTCAACATTATTCTGGCACTTTCTGAATTTCTTTCTTCTGCTACTTTTGAACTGATCTGTAGATATATCAGATTTACATTGTTTTCATCAAGGACAACTTCATCAAGCAGGTTCCATCAAATTCAATACATTGTGTCACATTTCCAACAATCTCCTCCTTAATTCATCAAGTAGGTTTCCATCAAGGACAACGTCATCAAGTATGATTCCATTAAGTACAATAGGTTTCCATCAAGAACAACTTCATCAAATAGGTTGCCATCAACTTTATCAAGTAGGTTGCCATCAAGGACAACACTCTTCATCATATTGCCAAAAGCATGGCCATTGGATGGTAACATCCAACAGTGGAGATCTGTTAGCGGAGGTCAAAAGGAGAGTGCTGGGAAGAAATAAGTCATATCTGTCGATCTGCAGAGATCGACGGTCAAGATTAATTGGGAGAAAACATAATACAAATGGTCACATTATGGAAATTCGGAAGAAAATGTGAAGAAAGGGGTCAAAACCTTTGTATCGGAGGAAAAATGGTTAAAAAATAGAGTTGGGGGTTCGGGATGATTGTGGGCCGTCAGATGAGATCGGCCCATGAGATCAACGATGGAGATTGTGCGTTGAAAACCCTTTGGAAGGGGCGGAGGGCGATAGTGTAAGGCTTGATTAGATCTAGGTCGTTGATCTACAAAGATCGACGATGAGGAGCATGCGCGATAACACACAATGGAAAAGAGGGGAAGCAGTTTTGGGAGGTAAAACCACAGGTTTCGTGCGGAAAAAGGGTGAGGAGGTAGTTTTTCCTTTTGGAACGTGATATGCGTCCCTGCCTGACACGTGGCCTCGAAAAACAACTTATATCGCGTGGCCTTTGGGAAAATAACCTTCACGCTTGAAGTCACGTGATATAGAGTGTCGGCCATTAGATATGGGACCTCAGATCTAACGGTGGGGAAACGAGCGTGATATGGGATAGATGCGTGGGTAGATAGCGAAGAGGGAAGTTTCAATATGAGCCGTTAGATCTAAGATGGACGGCCGGGATCAAATTTGGAGGGAGGCAGGACCCACAGGGGTCGGGTTCGGCGGGGTTAATATGAGCCATTGGATAGAACAGATCAATGGTCATGATTGAAATTGTGGGTTTAATGAAATAATACAAAGGCAGAGAAAGGTTTATTGAGGACCGTCGATCTACAGAGATCAACGGTTGCGATTGGCTGAAACAAAATTATGAATCGGGTGTATAAAATTTACCCAAATTCAGGAGACACATTCTGGACCGTCCGACCTGGACACGTGGACGGTCCAGATGCAATCGGAGTCATGCGATTGGAGGGGGGAAGAACTTGTAGGGCGCCGATGTGATTAATTATGGGCCGTCGATCTGCAAATCAGATTGACGACGGGGAATGAATCAGGGGATGTCAATCGGGGATGGAGAAATATTTAATGCGCCTGACAAAAAACTTGCGATGCGATCATGTGCAGGCCTTTTGATCAGCTTAAGATCAATGACATAGGTTATCTCAAATAATGAACCGGCGGAAAATCCTTTATAATACATGAAAACCAAAAATTTAATAAAACGCGAAGGTTTGGCTTTGGGGGCAGGTTTATATATATATGAAGTGGCTAGGCTCCCATCTGCGGGGCCTTTGATTATATAGAATGCGATAGGCCTAGGGTTTATATATATAAGGGCCAATTGCATTGGAAGGTCGGGCTTGGTCTTTCAATCTATCCATTTATAATTTTGCGATGCGATTGGCACTTTGGGACCTTTAACTCTTGGTCCCAGGCACAAGTTATATGGAGTAAAGCGGAGGGCAGGGGTTTATATAAATGGGGCTTAATCGCATCAAAACTTTGATGCGGGGCTTTTCAATCTACCCATTTATATTAAAAAACATTACATGGGTGCGTTTAGACCAAACTTGGAAAAAAGTGGGTTTATTGAATTTACAAAGGAAAAAGGCAATCAGGAATGTGTTTATACAATGTTTTAGCACTCGATTGCGGGCACATGGGTTATATGAATTGGTGATTGGACCGGGGCTTATGTAATAAAGGGCCAATCACATCGGAGGTCTCAACTTAACAAAAATACTTGCGCGCTCTATTTTTTCCGATGCGATAAGCGCCAAATGGACTTAGTGCTTGGTTCCAGCATGCGGGCACATGTGGGGAAGTGTTTTAGGATTTAGCCCAAAGGGGTTTAAACCTTTAGTACAAAAAAGTGTATTTTATGATTTTTTTCAGAGTTTTCTGATGGATTTGGGGGTTTCGGCAGAGTTAAAAAGGATTTTTAAACTCTGTAATGTGGATTTTATGAAGGGGGGAATGGGAAAAATGAAAAATAGAGAAATTTTATGAGAAAAAGGGGAGTAAAAATGAAGGTTAGTTTTGAGGTGGAGGGAAGGGAAAAATGGATTGTGCAGCAATTTTTCTTCTATGAAATCAGCAGAATTTCAGAGTTGAAAATGGAAACAGCAGTGAAGATTTGAACAAAGGGCATGATGTTTTCAGGAGTCTTCAAGAGGTAAAAATTTTAGCAATAAAACTTGTTTCTTGAAGGCTCCAAAAATTATTTAGCCACCATTTGGTATAACAAATTTTATAGGTGGCTAACAAAGACAATTTGGACTGTGTTGTTGAGTATGTTGACATGTTGCCCCTTTTTTCTGTTGATTTGTCTCCTGATGACCTTGTTTCTTTAACAACCATGTGTCTTCATTAAATGTGACCTTAAATAACCTAATAACCACCTACCAACCATCACTTGATATATCTATATCGTTATGAGTCGTTATCATTCCTGAAATTTCTCGGAAACTCTGCTGACAACTGTCAAAAATCATTTAAAATAGGTGCTACCAGAAATTTTGGTAAAAACCTCTAACTGCATAAAAATTGTAATGCTACCAGAATTTCCAGTAGCGCTCTGTTTCTTTTTCAAAATGTACATCAAATACTTGAAAATATTTTGCAGACTCATACATTCTGGAAATTAAGTTGTTGTTCAAAAATGTACTTACTAAGCAAAAAGGAATTCTATTAGGACACCCTTTTACCTCTCCTCCATATGGGCTCCAATTTCTGCAAGCTTGTCCAAGTTTGATTGTTTTTCAACAACTAATTTTGATCTTGTGGTCCTATTGGCTATTTCTTTCACAATGGTGTTAGTCATCACTATTTTTCACCTATTGATGATGACTAGTTTTTAAAGCCAATTTTTCTAGCAGCTGATCTCCAATTTGTCAAATTTGCCAGCTGGAAAACACCCATAAACATTTTTTCCCTCCTACCTTTTAAAATCAGCCCATGATGAGATAAAACCTAATTTTCAATCCCTATCTAGGCTCAGTCATACAAACTTGTCCATCAGCTCCAAAGAGAATACTCCAAATCTGTCCAAAAAGTCTCCCCTAAGTTAGGTAGTGGCACTTTAGGCGATCCTCCCTTGGAAAACTATCCTAAAGCCAAAATAACCTCTGTCTAATATCAACTAGTCATAGATAACCTTCCTATTCTACAAATAAATCTTGATACACTCTTAAGTCGCACCACTAACAAACCTTGATGTCTCAGCAGTGCATATGCCACAGGTCAAACTGATATTAGGTGGATTTACAGTGTTTCAATGTCTTTTTCAAGAGAATAAGTGTACCAGTGTTCCAGAAGACATTATTAAACTTAGCATGAGAAGAAATATGCTTCTCATGTGGTTTTGAGCCTGGGATGCAAGTACTAGACACAGAGTTATTTCAATAAGCTCCTGCAAACACACTCAAAAGGTTAGTGACTTATGAATAACAATTAATACTCTGCAGATACTAGTCAGGTTGCTTCTAATGTCTAAAGATGCATAAAGGTATTTTAACAGCAGGATTACCTGTCTCAGAGAAATTCCCCTCATGGCATATTGTCAATTTGTCACTTTTATTTGCTTAAATATGAATAGGCAGTGAAAGGAAAGATGACGCTGTTTGAAAGAAGATGAAATGGCATCACTGTGTAAAACCTCCTCCAAACATGAGAAAAGGGTTGATTGACTGAGAAAACCTCCTCCAAACATGAGCATAGGGTTGGGTCACTTATTGTAAAACCTCATTCATTTAACAAGTAGAGGGTTTGGCAATGTGATAAAGGCCTCCTTCATTTAATAAGCAGAGGGCCAGGAACAGAGGTATGGCCTCATTTAAGGGCACAAGGCTAACAATGCTGCAATTAGCCTTAAAAACTTGTTTTACACCTTGTTCTCCAATAGATTAAAACCACTAACACATAAGTGGTGTTTCAAAGATTGATTATATGGTTTCACTGATTGAAAAGTAGAGTTTAAGTGCAATGGGAAAAAATTGGATGATTATGAATGGAGAAATGTTGTTAAGCAGATGACCAAGCATTGGTACTATGATAATCAAAGAGGTTTAGTTTTTTCTTCTATCAAAGATCTCCTTCAAAGGTAATCTGAAGCTAAAGTGAACAAAGCTTGGACAGGTTCATCAATGTGAAGAAAAGGATATGACAAGATGTCTCAAATTCAAAATAAATTTCAAAGAATCAAGCCATATCACTATCACAAACAAAGACCTCTTATGGACATATGAACAAACCCTGCTGTGGTATGTAATTTCATTAAGAGTTTCCAAATACTTTTCTCCTTGATCAACAGGCATGAAATCTAGCCATTGTTTTCCTTTAAAAAACAGAGTTGAAATTAGTCGAAATCAATTCAAGGTTTATGAGTTGAGAGCTGGGTTAAACATAGGCCAAGGAGTGATGTTGATGTTCAAATAAGCTTTTCTCTTCCTGTCCATGAAGATATTTTTCAAAAACTCATCAAAATTGACAAGAAGGTAGCCTAAGCCTTACTTCTGAAGGAGACTTTGCAAATAAACACATAGAGACAGTATGTGTAAGAAAGGATATGGCAAGTATTTTAAATTCAGAGACAACACTCAAAGCAAATGAAACATGCCACTGTCACAAACAAAGGCCTTTTCTCTATGAAAACATGTGAAAATACCTTGCTATTGCATATGATTGTAGGAAAGGGTTTTAAAGGATTTCCTTTTTGATAAGCAAGATGTTTGTCAAACCCAAGTGAATGCAACTAAGGTTCCCATAGTTAAAGAGAAATGTCATTCAAAGGATGAATCTACAATCATTAATATGGTTTTGAGCAAGTTTTTCTTTTAAGAGACAGATATAGGCAAACAGTGACAGGGTTGCTGACTTTGTGAATGTTTTCCTTTAAAGGACAGAGATAGAGAGACAGTGAAAAAGAGTTTAGCCTTGAGATGACTTCTTCGCATTGGGAAGGGTCATATCTATGAAAACTTTCCAAATAGCATTCACAGCACTTTATTATAAACTTGATTGAATATGGACCCCTTTGACATTTTGAAAGTCATTTGAGTTTTGTTATAACAAAATCATTTTTCAAAGGGGCGTTCAAACCCTCACAAGTTAAGTTCAAAAGGTTTTTCGACTTTAAGAGGAGAAGGAACTGTTGCAAAGCTCTCATATGAAAAATTCAAAGCAACCAAACAACACTCCCCTGGTTGCTCACTAGAGGAAAGAACTGATTTCAGCACTTTTCAGAGTTTCTAATGCCCTCAAGCATGTGCGGCGTGCCGGGAAAAGCGCACGGCGCGCCTGGGAGAAAAATTACACAGATTTTCTATTGTTGCGCAACACGCCTATAGCGGTGCGTGGTGCGCCTGTAGCACCCGTTCAAACACTGCCCGAGGTCGACCCAACCGCGCAACACGCTTTGCTGTGAAAGCGCCGCTCCTCCTTTCACCTTCTAAGAAGCTCTAAAGGCTCCCCAAACGATCAACCAAGGCTCGTGAAGAATCTTTGAGGTATTTTTCATCACCTCATGGTAAATTTCGATTTTTGAAAGGGGTATTGATACCATGTTTTTCCAAGACTAAAGTAGTGATTGGAGAGTGGAGTTATTGGTAGAAAATCAAGGTTTTTTGTTGCTATGATTGCCAAAGATTAGTATAGTGATAGGTGAAGTGTTTTTTATTAGTCTTAAAGGGCCTTAAGCTTCCTTTAAGAACAGTGATAGCTCATAGCTGCTACAAAGAGGAGACTTGGTTAAAAAACTCAGAGGATAAAACAGTAAATGCAAAAGGAGGATTGATAGATCAATTTAAAAAAGTCTTCTGGTGTTATTAAAAAGACAAAACCATACACAAATTTTCTAGACAGAAATACAAAGCAAAGATCCCAAAGTTGGCTGGAAAGTGTCCTAACAATTTTAAAACAAGAAACAAAATTTGTCTAAAAATCAAAGGGGAAAAAAACACTGTTTATAAGGTGGAAGCTTGATCACTATAAAAGGTCCTCTCTGTATGATGAAACAACCAACTCTGTACAGCCTCCATAATTCAAAAAACAGAGTGTGTTGAAAGATTTTCAAAGTGACTCAAGGGTGTTTTGTCTACCTGTGTATAGAGACCAGTGAACAGCAAAAGAGTATTGTTTGGGGGAAGGGTGTCTTGTGTCTGTCAAAACACAAAAGATCCTTGTTCAAACAAGAAACCACAAATACCCCTTTTCAATACCTTGCCCAAGCACAGTAATAAATTGACTGTTTTCTTTTTATTTGACAAATACTTGTTGTTTGGCATAAAAGAGGACAAAACAATGATTTATAAGGAGCACAAAGTTGGTGTTGGGGGAATATTTCAGAAAACATTTGAAGCAGCTTGTCTTGGTCAAACATCAAAGAGTATTCAAAACAAAAATGCCTCCCAGGCAAGACAGTAGAAGTGGCCTTCATAGGAGGTTTGAGCCTGTTTCAACTGAAGAGGTAAATTCTCATCCATCAGTCCCGTTTAACTTCCATGAGGTTGGGTGTCTAGAGTTTTTTCAAAGGGTGCAGGAGGTGAAAATATATTCCCCTTTGACACATATTTGTGCTTTGAGATTTCAAGAGAAGCACTTTTAGCTGGCAAGCTTGGATTTCAAGTTCTCTCCTAGGTCCATTTTCAAGGCCACCAAAATCCCTTATGTCAGAGAGAATTGGTTTAAACAGAGCCACCTAGACTCAGAATAGTACAAACCTTTTTTGAAGCCTGAGCATAGAGATACATGTCCATCCATTTTTCCCTTCTCATATATGTTGACTAGTTATGCCCCCCTCATGAATATAATCATGAAATACTTCACTTGCGAGGGAATATTTTCCTGAGTCTATGCTTACCATGTCTGATTTCTCATGCATTTCACAAGAGCCACATTGTTAAATCTCCCTTTCTTCCTCCATAGAAGTATTGAAAAAATGGCCTCCACTGTTAAAAAAAAATCTCCTTCTCAGCAGACAGCCAGCCTCTTCCATCATTCCCTCATCAAGGTTATCATTCTCCATTAGCCTGAGAAGAAGGAAATCTCTTGGGATACTTTCATTGCACATCCAGATTTCGCCATTGTTCCTTCATTTCATACATCTCCTTCACCTTCCACTCACCATCCTTCGCCTTCTTCAAGCAAGCCCATTCCCAAGAAACTCAAATTTCCCATTGAACAAGAAGAAGAGCATGATGAGGAAGAAGAGCATGAGAAAGAGGAGGAAGATCAAGATGAATAGAAGCATGATGAAACAGGGCAGCAAGGGGAAGAAGAGCACAGTGAGGCAGGGCATGATGAAGAAGATCAATATGAAGAAGAGCATGATGATGAGCAGCAAAATGAAGATGAATAGTAGCAGCATGATGATGAAGCATGGCAACAAGGGGAAGAAGGGAAGTTCCATGAACAAACTCAAAAAAGTGAGGAAGGAAATGATGAGGAGATTGAGAATTTTGATGAGGACATGGGTAGCCGTCATAGTAGCAAAAAGTATGAAGATGAAGCCCAAAACATTGTAGAGACAAAGCCTCAAAGTCCTAAAGGCGGCCCTCAAAAATAAATGCAAGGGGATAGTCAAGGCATCCATGAAGAAACTCAAGACAGTGGCCAGAATGATGAGGAAGGTAACAAGGGCAAAGAACCAATAGAGCATGTGATAGTTGCCTCTCCTAGGCAAGGGGCCATGCTTTCTTCTCCAAAAGTGGCCAAGCCCTGGACATCAAGGAAAAGGGTGCCTAAAGCTGTAACTCCAAATGTTACTAGGGCCCTCCGAAGCAAGGGGAAATTGCCCAAGAAGCCCATTGTCGAATTTCCCAAGAGGAAGAAGACCAAGAGAGCCACCCAAAGCAAGGGAAAGGAGAAAGAAGAAAGCAGCCATGAAAAGGAGAGGGAATTCAACATAATTCAAATCCAAAGTGATGATAGCGACAATGAGGCCTGAATCCTAGAGACTCTCTTGATCAATAGAGAAATCCAAATTGATGCTTTGAGGGCAGATCTAGAGAGGGCTAGAAACTTCAATCACTTTTTGCAAATTCAAAATAAATAGATGAGTGTCCACATGGCCGTATATGAGACATGGGCCAAAAAATACAAAAAAGAGGCCTCCAAGGCACAAGTTATATTGGAAGAACTCATGGGTGAGTTCAATGATAGCGAATATGAAGATGAACCCAGGAGAAAGAGGCCAAGAACCATGGGACTCAAAAGAACCCTTGAGAAACAAAAGGAGGAAGAAGTTTCCCTTATCCAATATTTTCCTCTCTCTACTTTGTTCGCCCAAGAGATAGAGAAAAATCGAGAAGCATGGCTCGAGAGGGTGAATGATCACTTGGAGAAGAAGTTGGAGAAGGCCAATAGAGATTTGGACCTTCAAAGAAGGATGACTGGGCACTATAAAAAGCTAAATCAGTTCACCTGGCTGAAATTGAAGGCCACACAAGAAAAACTCAAGGAAGCTCAAAGGAGGCGCCCGACACCAAAATTGAAGAAATACACCTCAAAGCTCCAAATTTTGGCCTCAGCTTCACAGCATGTTTCTGAAAACCCTTGAGGATCATGCTCGCCAAAATTGGGTGAAATTCAACAAGTTTTGGTTTTTTGTCATTTTTGGGTTTTTGGTTAAAACTCATGGGCATCGCCATTTATTTTTGGGGCATCCTCAAAGGATGAAAATGGTATCATTGGATGCCATAATTTTAGGGGCATCTACTCAGAGATTTTCAGATCAATTTAAGAATATTTTCTCCCTCAAAATGGCAAAAAACACTCACTTTTTCCACACTCTTCCTCGTTTATCAGCAAGGTCTAGTTTTTTGGTTTTTTACACATAGGTCAGTTTTTTATAGACTTCTAGTGGTCATTTTGGAGAAAAATAAGCATTTTCAGAAAATAGACATTCAGAAATTTCCAACAAGCCATCACGGGCCTCATTTTGACATCGGGAAGGCCTCCAAAAGTTGCCAGCAAGATAGAGGACTGTCTGCTGATATATTTCTTAAGTATTTTTGTGAAAAATGTACCTTTCTAAAGTGACTTTTCCTCATGTGCGTTTAGCTATTTTTGGGCATGATTAGTTATGAAAAGTCAATATATTTTCCTTTTTTAGCATTTTTGAGATATTTTATTAGATATTTTGTGCCTTGGGCTTTGCAAAGCCTCAAGGACAAAATCAGATATTTTTGATGGGCCAATGAGATTGCAAGTTGCACTAGGAGGTTTTCCCTCATCTTGGCCTATATATTCCAAGAGACTTCATTGCAAATAAGGGTGAACTTGATGATATAGAGCAATATATGGTTATACAAGCTTGGAAGAAACACTTGTCTCATGCATTAGATAGTTTCTTGAATGTTTTTGGATGATGAAGGAGGACTGTTGTTGGATTCCTTGACTTGGTAAAATGGTATAGTGTCTCTCTCTGTTATGCTTCTTATTTTTCATTCATATTCCACGTTCTTGCTTGCTATAAGACAGTAGAGAATATATTTGAGACATGCCCTTGGAGGCACCTCAAATTTCCTGTTTCTTTATAGCTTCTATGTTTTCTTCCTTCTTAGTCATATCAAATAATCCTTGATTGCTCTTTGATAACTGAAGAATATTGTTTTCTTGTTTCATTTATGGTTTTATGCATGCTAAGTATGATTCCTGGTATGCCCTGCTTACTCATGGATAGTCATAGCTCCACCTCTAAAACCTTTCTTTGATTGATTAGATTGTCATTTGTTGAACCAAGGAGGTCTTGTACTGATCTTGCCCTTTGCCTAAAACTATGCAATATTGCTTCAAAGTGCCCAATAGCTTGAAATGCTATGATTAGGCATTTCCTCATAGTGATTTGAGTTGGTTTTTTGTCTTAAATGTATTTCCCCAAAGTCAGATAGCCATTTCCTAAAGTTAGAGAGTCATATATCTCTCTGCATGGCTTGAATGTTTATTTCTATGCATTGATCAGTTTATAGTTACATTTCTCATGATTAATGGTTAGCCCTACCATGTTTATGTAAGCTATTAAACTATTTATGTTTGAAATCCTTTGTTCTTCACAAATTTAATTTCCATCCCACTCCATTTTACCCAAAGATCCATTTTACCTAGAATCAAATCGGCCCTTCAACAACCTTGTATCACCATCTGAAAGCTTTCTTGACCTTTTCGACCCCACAGCCTAGTTGATCCGACATCTTTTTACCTATCTTAGTCTTTGATCAGTTCATCCCTCACAAACCTAAAAACAAAACCAAAAACCTACTTCATAACTAGCCTAAAATCAAGAACACAATAAGCAAACACATAGATATCCCTTACACAAATAGAGAGAGCCCTCTTTGAGTCCAGGAAGGCTAGGTCCTTGGGCTCCAAAGACTGGTTTGATGTTACACCATAATTTTGCATGCCAATCATCCAAATCACGGGACACTAACATAATGGCGATCACGATGGGACTCTGAGTGATAAACAAACTTAGATTCCCTAAACATTTCAGCAACCTTAGGAATACTATTTGATTGACTTATCCCACTGCTCACTAACATAATTGCGATCACGGTGGGACCTTCTGAGTTAGTGACAATCTAAGTACTCCTTAGTAACTCTCGAAGTCTCAATCAAACTTAGAAAACTTAGGTATTGTCTGAAGAGTAGAAACTAGCTCCTTCACCATCTTAGCAAAATGTTGATTCAGTTATAGGAAACTCTTCCAAACCTCAGGTCTACATATAGGAAACTTAGAAAACCCAAAAATATCTCTAGATTGGTGTTTATCAATATTGGTGGTGGACCATACACATATACTCTCAAAACAACTAAAAATCCACCTGGCGACTCCACTAGCCTCCAGTAGGCCTTACTACTTTGCTAAATTTTAGAATACTATCCGATTAGCCACCTCATAGCCTCACTAACATAATGGAGATCACGGTGGGACTCTGAGTAACAAACAAAATTAGATTCCCTAAACATTCCAGCGGCCTTAAGAATACTATCTGATTGACTTATCTCACCACTCACTAACATAGTGGCGATCACGGTGGGACCTTCCAAGTTAGTGACAATCTAAGTACTCCTTAGTAGCTCTCGAAGTCTCAATCAAACTTAGAAAACTTAAGTGTTGTTTGAAGAGTAGAAGCTCGCTTTTTCACCATCTCAGCAAAATGATGATTTAGTTATATGAAACTCTTCCAAACCTCATAGGTTACACAAAAACTTAGAAAACCCCAAAACATTCCTAGATTGGATTTTCCCTAGTTATTGGTGGTGGACCATAGCTACATCTTTACAAAAACAACCAAGTTCCACCTGGCGACTCCACTAGCCTCCAGTAGGCCTAAAAAACTCCATAAAAAACCAAAAAATTCATAAACCATACCTTCCTGTTGACTCATCCTTTCCAAAACTTAAAACTTATGATGCAAACTCTGTAATCAGTGACAAACTAAGTATAACTTAGCGATTCAGAGGACTTCACCTAAACATTGGAGATAAACAGAAATAATATTGAAAATAGAACCATTAGCTTGTCCAAACAGCATAGAAAACTGTTAAAACTAAGTGAATCACTCTGCCTTGCAAATATTCATCTCAAAGTTTGCTAGAAAACTTTTTCCCGAAAGCATCTTTGATAGTATTGGTGGTGGACCATAGTTCTCACAGAGATCCACCTGGTGACTCCACTAATCCTCATTTTTGTTTTGACCATCCTTCACATTAGTAAACCCCTAGAGAGGACATCCATCCAAAAAAATCACAAATACCATCCTCTCTAAACTCTGGATTTGAAATCTGGCTTCACAAAGAAACTATACCAGATCTCATCCAGACCCAAATCCCCCTATCATAGTAGATGACCCAGAGAAGATTATGTGGCAAGCTTCCAAAAATGGCAATTTAGCTACCAATAGGTACATCTGTAAAGCAAAATAAGTACCTGAAAACCTCACAGCCTTGCAGGATTCCCCATTTGACTTAAAATCAACAAAAATCCTTTTTAGAAGCAAGTCACAAAGTAAGGTAAACTTTGACGATCTTGAGCCCCTAGATCTGCCATAGAGTCCTAGTAGAGAAGCCTCGCCTAATACACCTCCCAACTTTCAGCTTCTCCATCACTTTGGCTCCTACCATCCCAGATCTTCTCAAAATCAGATCACTAGTCCAAGTACATCTGCCAAACCACTACTGTTCAAATCACCTCAGCTCATCCTACAAACCCTCATTTTGTACATCATCCATTATCTCCCGCCATGGTAGCCTGGTATGCACCCTTGGTGTTGCCACACCCTTTGGCTCCCTTAAAAAATGACTATCAATCCAAAATCCCGCACTTTACCAGAGTTGAGACTACCATAGCTCAAAAACATGTCGATAGAATTAGCGATGCCTTTGAATACATGGAAATAGAAGATGAGACCATCAGAATGAGGATGTTCGCCCAAAGCCTGGGCGAAGAACCCAAAAAATGGTTTAAAATCTTAACTCCAAACAGCATACACAGTCTCCCAGAACTTTACCAAACCTTCATAAATAAGTGGGAAATCTGAAAGAACCCTATTCAAATCCTGTCAGAATATAACAATCTAAAATGGGAAAATGGGGAAAGTGTCTAGGGATACTGCACTAGGTTCAACAGTGTTTATAATGTCCTCCCGCCTCACTTAAAACCTCCACTTGGCTCAGCCTTAGCAAAGTTCCCCGAAGGCTTTCACCCAGACATGACTTATCAACTAAGAGACAAGGACCCCCCTACCTTAGAGGAAATGCAAAAAGTGGCCATAAGTGCAAAAGCCAACTTAGTAGAAAAGAGAGCTAGGACCAGATCAGAAAGGAAAGTCACATACCGGAATGAGGTCTCCACTTCATCCCCTTCCTTAGATCCTAGACTATATAACTTGGTTAGATCCATGGTGAAAATGTGGGAAAAGATAAGTGAAAAGACACCTCTTAGGGACAACTAGCCAAACCCTCCGAACAGAAACCGTAACCAAAATTTTAGGAGGGAACAGCCTCAAAACAAACCAAGGGAAAATGACCAAAAAATTAGGCCACCCTTTAATGAAAATTATGTGGAAGAAGATGAAAGGGATACAGAACCCATTGATGAAAATCATTTGAACCTTATAGGTTCTAATAACAAGAGTGAGGTTTACCTCACAGAAGAAGAACAAGCGTTCTTCTCTCCGAATCAAGATGAAACCAACTATGAAGATCTCGAAGATCCTGACATAGATTTTCAGAATGCCATAATAGAAGCTCACAGGCAGTATGACCTTTGAAGCAGAAAAAACCAAGACAACTCCAAGAAAGGTAGCTCAGACACTGCTAAAAGCCCTGATACCATCCTTAAAAAGCAACGGATAGCAACAAAATCATGGTCAAGAAAAATAACCAAAACAAAGATAAAGCTATTCAAACAAGTCTTGGCTCAGATGCTCCTAGTACCTCCACAAAGATTCCCGAGATGGTTGTGTCAAACAAAATCCCGAAACAAAGTTAGCAAACTCAGAACACAGAAAAATTCATGGCTGAAAAAACTGAAGAAAACCTGTCTAAACTACAAGCACCCTTTAGTTTTGAGGGAGAAATCGCCAAAATAAAGATTACCATGCCTCTCACTGAACTTATCGCCCAAACTCTTATAAATACCAAGTGTTAAAGGTCTTGAATATAGGAAATGATGCAAACACCCTTAATCTAGCTGATGACATTCCTGAAGTGTTGTTTGGTCCAAAAATATAAGGGAGATTCCAAGATGGAACCACTCTTCCCTTTTACATCAGTTTGAATATCCATGACCAAACCTTACACAATTCCATGCTAGACTCTGGGGCCTCGCATAATCTCATGCCGAAGGTTGTGATGGAAATATTAGGCCTAGAAATCACAAGACCATATAAAGACTTATATTCATTTGATTCGAGTAGAGTCAAATGTCTAGGCTTGATCAAAGATCTTTGTTTCAGTTTGGCCCAAATACCTACAAAACACCTAATCATGGACATAGTGGTAGAAGACATTCCCCCCAAGTATGGAATGATTTTATCCAGAACTTGGGGAGCTAAGCTTCAGGGAAATATTCAACTTGATACGTCCTACGCCACTATTCCTGTGTTTAACCAAACAAGAATACTCTATCGAGAATCGCACATGAAATATATGGTCAGTAGTCAGGGAAGGCCAGATAACATCCCGATGTACTCCTTGCATTCTGATCTGAACTCTTTCGTTTTACACACTGATGAGGACATTGAAGAACAATCAGAAGGATTTGAAACAAACTTAGACCCACCTCATCAGCTTCCCCAAGTTCTCTATGATGAACTAGACGCTCAAAATTATCATGACCATGAGAAATTGTGTCTTGAGGAAAGAGAGTTTGTTCCTTTTGAAACAGGGATAGAGCAAGAAGCATGAACCATTATGTACCATCAAGCAAATTGCTCAAACCTTAGGCAAACATCAACAGTAACATCAGGAAACTTTTTTAGAACAGAGGCATTAGAAGACTTGCATATCACAAACCTCTTTGGAACTCAGGGGAAGGGAAGCTTAATTTTCTTACCATACCTTAAGGATTTTCCATCACATAACTCTACCCCTTCAAATTAAACCTTGACTGTAGCCATAACAGCTCCAAATCCATATAAAATGTCTGAAAAACTTCTTATGAAAGGATATGATCACTGCAGTCCAAATATACCTAAGTTGTTTGAACTATCTAGCATTCTGCCACTCCACCAAAGACTTAGAACTTCCAAAATTTGCAATCTTGTTCAAAATACTACTTCATGTAGGGAAAACAATGAGAAGCACTATGCCACTGCCATCACTCCAAGAAACAACTTCGACAAAAGAAAATACAAAAATCTTGACTAAACAGTAGTAGTCAAAGGTAAAATAGTTGGTCATAGGATTTGTTTTGATTTTAGAAATACTAATACACACCCTTGTGACAGAAACTATATCCTTCCTACCCAAGACCATGGTATACCAATGATAAATGATTTTAATCATGTGTCTTTGCAAAATAATGTTTCAGGATATAGCCGAATAATTCCTTTGCAAAGTAGACAGCTCCAATAATTTTTCAAGTATGCTGGAAGTAGTTCCATTTTCAAACCCAGAATTGAAAAACCACCGGATATCAAAAACATGCTCCTAAAGGCCATGTTTCCAGTTCTAAATTTCTGCATTCTGACATACCTTGATGATGTCATCATATACTTCAAAAATGACAAATAATATCTGCATTAATTGAAAAATATGTACATCAAAAGAAGGAGTGGAAATCAAAGGTATAAAGAGGTACATCGGGAAGATACAGGGTTGTTCAAAGATTCATACATGAATCCTTATGTCATGCTTGAAAGAGAAAATTTTCCAAATTTTTCTTTTCAAGAGCTGAGCAGACCAAGAGTGGTAGGAGATCCTTATGAAGATAACATGCTTAAGTTTCACCATTTCCAAGATTTCTGAGTTAAAACTTTTTCAATCATTATATATACCATTGTTTGAAAAATAAATAAATAAACAGAAATTTCAAAAACAATAGAAAAAGAGAAAAAGAGAGCGGTTTGAAAAATAGAAAGAAAGCCCCATGTTCAAAAAAGAGTCATTATGAAAGCGCGCAAGTCTAAATGCCGCTACTAGCTCTCAAATATCTTGTTCAGTTATCTAGCCTAATCATAACTGAACATGTTTTAAATTTATTTGCTGATAAGTTAGTGAGAGGAAAAGATAGTCAACATTGTGTAAACTTGACTTATCAAAGAGAGTAGATTAGGAAAAGATATTGGTTCCACATGCTCAAAACAAAACCAAAGAGGAAAGCAGGGATGAAAAACAAATTGTGTATCCTAGCCTTGCTTTTCTAGATTTCATTTTATGCAAAATAATATTTGTGTGCAGCTTGTCTTTCATGCCACAAGTACATGACAAATCAGACTGTATAATCCTGATTTGGTCATTTTTCAATTTCATGTTTTAGATTAGAGAATAAAATCCTGTCAAACAGATTAACCTTGACAATCGATCTAGCATAGGTAGAGAAATGAAGGAGTTCATCAACTTAATCTAAACTCCTGGTGGATATAAGTGTAGAATTAGATAGTATCATTTTTCAAAAATATTATGTCAAAGGGTTGCTAGTCCAAATGCCCCCAAAAGAAGAAAAAATGTTAGGAAATATAGTGGGGTAGGTAGAAATATCGTTGATGCTAATCATGCTGTCAATTTTCAGAAATAGCATCAAGGAAGAAAGAAATTTGCGCCAATGGGTAAAGCCATTGGTCTTCAAAGAAATGAGATCTGAAATTCTGGACACCTCTTGAAAAGGAGCTGCCCTCCCAAAATGAAGCCACTATTAGTCATCAGTATTTTTCACCTATTGATGATGACTAGTTTTTAAAGCCAAATTTTCTAGCAACTGATCTCCAATTTGTCAAATTTTCCAGCTGAAAAACACCCATAAACATTTTTGCCCTCCTACCTTTTAAAATTAGCTCATGATGAGATAAAACCTAATTGTCAAGCCCTATATAGTCTCAGTCATACAAACTTTTCCATCAGCTCTAAAGAGAATAATCCAAATCTGTCCAAAAAGTTTCCCCTAAGTTAGGTAGTGGCGCTTTAGGCGATCCTCCCTTGGCAAACTATCCTAAAGCCAAAAGAACCTCTCTATAATATCAACCAGTCATAGACAACCTTCCTATTCTGAAAATAAAGCTTGATACACTCTTAAATCGTGCCACTAACAAACCTTGATGTCTCAGCAGTGCATATGCCATAGGTCAAACTGATATTAGGTGGATTTACAATGTTTCAATGTCTTTTTCAAGAGCATAAGTGTACCAGTGTTCCAGAAGACATTATTAAACTTAACATGAGAAGACAGCTGCTTCTCATGTGGTTTTGAGCCTGGGATGCAAGTACTGGACAGAGAGTTATTTCAATAAACTCCTGCAAACACACTCAAAAGGTTAGTGACTTATGAATAACAAGTAATACTCTGCAGATACTCGTCAGGTTTCTTCTGATTTCTAAAGATGCATAAAGGTATTTTAATAGTAGGATTACATGTCTCAGAGAAATGCCCCTCATGGCATATTGTCAATTTGTCACTTTTATTTGCTTAACTATGAATAGGCAGTGAAAGGAATGATGACACTGTTTGAAAGCAGATGAAATGGCATCACTATGTAAAACCTCCTCCAAACATGAGTAGAGGGTTGATTGACTGAGAAAACCTCCTCCAAACATGAGCAAAGGGTTGGGTCACTTATTGTAAAACCTCCTTCATTTAACAAGCAGAGGGTTTGGCAATGTGATAAAGGCCTCCTTCATTTAATAAGTAGAGAGATGGGAACATAGGTATGGCCTCATTTAAGGGCACAAGGCTAATAATGCTGCAATTAGCCTTAAAAACTTGTTTTACACCTTTTTCTCCAATAGATGAAAACCACTGACACAGCAGTGGTGTTTCAAAGATTGATTATATGGTTTCACTGATTGAAAAGTAGAGTTTAAGTGCAATGGGAAAAAATTGGATGATTATGAATGGAGAAATGTTGTTAAGTAGATGACCAAGCAGTGGTACTATGATAATCAAAGAGGTTTAGTTTTTTCTTCTATCAAAGATCTCCTTCAAAGGTAATCTGAAGCTAAAGTGAACAAAGCTTGGACAGGTTCATCAATGTGAAGAAAAGGATATGACAAGATGTCTCAAATTCAAAACAACTTTCAAAGAATCAAGCCATATCACTATCACAAACAAAGACCTCTTATGGACATATGAACAAACCCATGTTGTGGTATGTAATTTCATTAAGAGTTTCCAAAGAATTTTCTCCTTGATCAACAGGCATGAAATCTAGCCATTGTTTTCCTTTAAAAAACAGAGTTGAAGTTAGTCGAAATCAATTCAAGGTTTATGAGTTGAGAGCTGGGTTAAACATAGGCCAAGGAGTGATGTTGATGTTCAAAGAAGCTTTGCTCTTCCTTTCCATGAATATCTTTTTCAAAAACTCATCAAAATTGACAAGAAGGTAGCCTAAGCCTTACTTCCGAAGGAGACTTTGCAAATAGACACATAGAGACAGTATGTGTAAGAAAGGATTTGACAAGTATTTTAAATTCTGAGACAACACTCAAAGAAAATGAAACATGCCACTGTCACAAACAAAGGCCTTTTCTCTATGAAAACATGTGAAAATACCTTTTTGTTGCATAAGATTGTAGGAAATGTTTTTAAAGGATTTCCTTTTTGATAAACAAGATTTTTGTCAAACCCAGGTGAATGCAACTAAGGTTCCCACAGTCAAAGAGAAATGTCATTCAAAGGATGCATCTACAATCATTAATATGGTTTTGATCAATTTTTTCTTTTAAGAGACAGATATAGGCAAACAGTGACAGGTTTGTTGAATTTGTGAATTTTTTCCTTTAAAGGACAGAGATGGAGAGACAGTGAAAAAGAGTTTAGCCTTGAGATGACTTCTTCACATTGGGAAGGGTCATATCTATGAAAACTTTCCAAATAGCATTCACAACACTTTATTATCAACTGGATTGAATATGGGCCCCTTTGACGTTTTGAAAGTCATTTGAGTTTTTTTATAACAAAAGCATTTTTCAAAGAGGCGTTCAAACCCTCACAAGTTAAGTTCAAAAGGTTTTTCGACTTTAAGAGGAGAAGGAACCGTTGCAAAGCTCTCATATGAAAAATTCAAAGCAACCAAACAACACTCCCTTGGCTGCTCACTAGAGGAAACAACTGATTTCAACATTTTTCAGAGTTTCTAAGGCCCTCAAGCCTGCGCGACGCGCCTGGAAAAGCGTGCGGTGCACTTGGAAGAAAAATTACACAGTGTTTCTATTGTTGTGCGGTGCACCTGTAGCGCCCGTTCAAACACCGCCCGAGGCCGACCCGACTGCGCAGCACCCTTTGCTGTGAAAGCGTCGCTCCTCCTTTCACCTTCTAAGAAGCTCTAATGGCTCCCCAAATTATCAACCAAGGCTCGTGAAGAATCTTTGAGGTATTTTTCATCACCTCATGGTAAAGTTCGATTTTTGAAAGGGGTATTGATACCATGTTTTTCCAAGACTAAAGCAGTGATTGGAGAGTGGAGTTCTTGGTAGAAAATCAAGGTTTTTTGTTGCTATGATTGCCAAATATTAGTATAGTGATAAGTGAAGTGTTTTTTATCAGTCTTAAAGGGCCTTAAGCTGCCTTTAAGAACAATGATAGCTCATAACTGCCACAAAGAGCAGACTTGGCTAAAAAACTCAGAGGATAAAATAGTAAATGCAAAAGGAGGATTGATAGATCAATGTAAAAAACTCTTCTGGTGTTATTAAAAAGACAAAACCATACACAAATTTGCTAGACAGAAATACAAAGCAAAGATCCCAAAGTTGGCTGGAAAGTGTCCTAACATTGTTAAAACAAGAAGCAGACTTTGTCTAAAACTCAAAGGGGGAAAAAACATTGTTTATAAGGTGGAAGCTTGATCACTATAAAATTTCCTCTCTGTATGATGAAACAACCAACTCTGTATAGCCTCCATAATTCAAAAAACAGAGTGTTGAAATATTTTTCAAAGTGACTCAAGGGTGTTTTGTCTACTTGTGTATAGAGACCAGTGAACGACAGAAGAGTATTGTTTGGGGGAAGGGTCTCTTGTCTCTATAAAAACACAAAATATCCTTGTTTAAACAAGAAACCACAAATACCTCTTTTCAATACCTTTCCCAAGCGTAGTAATAAATTGACTGTTTGTCTTTTATTTGACAAATACTTGTTGTTTGGCATAAAAGAGGACAAAACAATGATTTATAAGGAGCACAAAGTTGGTTTTGGGGGACTATTTCAGAAAAAATTTGAAGCAGCTTGTCTTGGTCAAACATCAAAGAGTATTCAAAACAAAAATTCCTCCCAGGAAAGATAGTAGAAGTGGCCTTCACAGGAGGTTTGAGCCTGTTTCAACTGAAGAGGTAAATGCTCATCCATCAGTCCCGTTTAACTTCCATGAGGTTGGGTGTCTAGAGTTTTGTCAAAGGGTGCAGGAGGTGAAAATCTATTCCCATTTGACACTTCTTTGTGCTTTGAGATTTCAAGAGAAGCACTTTCAGCTGGCAGGCTTGGATTTCAAGTTCTCTCCTAGGTCCATTTCCAAGGCCACCAAAATCCCTTATGTCGGAGAGAAGTGGTTTAAACAGAGCCACCTAGACTCAGAACAGTACAAACATTTTCTGAAGCCAGCTGAGAATAGAGATACATGTCCATCCATTTTCCCCTTCTCATATCTTTTGACTAGTTATGCCCCCCTCATGAAGATAATCATGAAATACTTCACTTGTGAGGGAAGATTTTCCCGAGTCTATGTTTACCATGTTCGATTTCTCATGCATTTCACAAGAGCCAAATTGTTAAATATCCATTTCTTCCTCCATAGAAGTATTGAAAAAATGGCCTCCACTGTTCAGAAAAAACCTCCTCCTCAGCAGATAACCTGCCTCTTCCATCATTCCCTCATCAAGGTTATCATTCTTCATTAGCTTGAGAAGAAGTAAATCTCTTGGGATACTTTCACTACACATCTAGATTTCGCCACTGTTCCTTCATTTCATACATATCCTTCACCTTCCACTCACCATCCTTCACCTTCTTCAAGCAAGCCCATTCCCAAGAAACTCAAATTTCCCATTGAACAAGAAGAAGAGCATGATGATGAAGAAGAGCATGAGCAAGAGGAGGAAGAGCAAGATGAACAGCAGCATGATGAAACAGGGAAACAAGGGGAAGAAGAGAAAAGTGAGGCAGGGCATGATGAATAAGAGCATGATGATGAGCAGCAAAATGAATATGAACAGCAGCAGCATGATGATGAAACAGGGCAACAAGGGGAAGAAGGGCAGCACCATGAACAAACTCAAAACAGTGAGGAAGGAAATGATGAGGATATTGAGCATTTTGATGAGCACATGAGTAGCCCTCACAGCAGAAAAAAGGATGAAGATGAAGCCCAAAACATTGTAGAGACAAAGCCTCAAAGTCCTAAAGGCAGCCCTCAAAAAGAAATGCAAGGGGACAATCAAGGCATCCATGAAGAAACTCAAGACAGTGGCAAGAATGATGAGGAAAGTAACAAGGGAAAAGAGTCAATAGAGCATGTGCTAGCTGCCTCTCCTAGGCAAGGGGCCATGCTTTCTTCTCCAAAAGTGGTCAATCCCAAGACATCAAGGAAAAGGGTGCCTAAAGCTATAACTCCAAATGTTACTAGGGCCCTCCGAAGCAAGGGGAAATTTCCCAAGAAGCCCATTGTCGAATTTCCCAAGAGGAAGAAGACCAAGAGAGCCACCCAAAGCAAGGGAAAGGAGAAAAAAGAAATCAGCCATGAAAAGAAGAGGGACTTCGACATAATTCAAATCCAAAGTGATGATAGCGACAATGAGGCCCAAATCCTAGAGACTCTCTTGATCAATAGAGAAATCCAAATTGATGCTTTGAGGGAAGATCTAGAGAGGGCTAGAAACTTCAATCAATTTTTTCAAATTCAAAATAAACAGATGAGTGTCCACATGGCGGTATATGAGACACGGGCCAAAAAATAAAAAAAAAGAGGCCTCCAAGGCACAAGTTATATTGGAAGAACTCATGGGTGAGTTCAATGATAGCGAAGATGAATATTAGCCCAGGAGAAAGAGGCCAAGAACCATGGGACTCAAAAGAGCCCTTGAGAAACAAAAGGAGGAAGAAGCTTCCCTTCTCCAATATTTTCCTCTCTCTAATTTTTTCACACAAGAGATAGAGAACAATTGAGAAGCATGGCTCGAGAGGGTGAATGGTCACTTGGAGAATAATTTGGAGAAGGCCAATAGAGATTTGGACCTTCAAAGAAGGATGACCGGGCACTATAAAAAGCTAAATCAGTTCACCCGGCGGAAATTGAAGGCCACACAAGAAAAACTCAAGGAAGCTCAAAGGAGGTGCCTGGCACCAAAATTGAAGAAATACACCTCAAAGCTCCAAATTTTGGCCTCATATTCACAGCATGTTTCTGAAAACCCTTGAGGTTCATGCTCACCAAAATTGGGCGAAATTCAACAACTTTTGGTTTTTTGTCATTTTTGGGTTTTTGGCTAAAACTCATGGGCATCGCCATTTATTTTTGGGGCATCCTCAAAGGATGAAAATGGTATCATTGGATGCCATAATTTCAGGGGAATCTACTCAGTTATTTTCAGATAAATTGAAGAATATTTTCTCCCTCAAAATGGCGAAAAACACTCACTTTTTCCACACTGCCCCGTTTATCAGCAAGGTCTGTTTTTTTTTTGTTTTTTACACATAGGTCAGTTTTTGATGGACTTCCAGTGGTCAGTTTGGAGAAAAATAAGAATTTTCAGAAGATAGTCATTCAGAGCTTTCCAAAGAGCCATCACGGGCCTCGTTTCTACATCGGGAAGGCCTCCAAAAGTTGCCGGCAAGACAGAGGACTTTCTCCTGATATATTTCTTAAGTATTTTTGTGAAAAATGTACCTTTCTAAAGTGACTTTTCCTCATGTGCGTTTAGCTATTTTTGGGCATGATTAGTTATGAAAATTCAATATATTTTCCTTTTTTAGCATTTTTGAGATATTTTATTAGATATTTTGTGCCTTGGGCTTTGCAAAGCCTCAAGGACAAAATCATATATTTTGGATAGGCCAATGAGATTGCAAGTTGAACTAGGAGGTTTTCCTCAAATTGGCCTATATATTCCAAAGGCTTTCATTGTAAACAAGGCTAAACTTGATGATTAGAAGCAATATATGGTTATACAAGCTTGGAAGAAACACTTGTCTCATGCATTTGGATAGTTTCTTGGATGTTTTTGGATGATGAAGGAGGTCTGTTGTTGGATTCCTTGACTTGGTAAAATGGTATAGTGTCCCTCTCTTTTTTGCTTCTTATTTTTCATTCATAATTCCATGTTCTTACTTGCTATAAGACAGTAGAGAATTGATTTGAGACATGCCCTTGGAGGCACCTCAAATTTCTTGTTTCTTTATAGCTTCTATGTTTTCTTCATTCTTAGTCATATCAAAGAATCATTGATTGCTCTTTGATAACTGAAGAATATTGTTTGCTTGTTTCATTTATGGTTTTATGCATGCTAAGTATGATTCACGGTATGCCCTGCTTACTCATGGCTAGTCATATCTCCACCTCTGAAACCTTTCTTTGATTGATTAGATTGTCATTTGTTGAACCAAGGAGGTCTTGTACTGATCTTTCCCTTTACCTAAAACTATGCAATCTTGCTTCAAAGTGCCCAATAGCTTGAAATACTATGCTTAGGCGTTTCCTCATAGTGATTTGAGTTGTTTGTTTGTCTTAAATGTATTTCCCCAAAGTATTATAGCCATTTCCTAAAGTTAGAGAGTCATATATCTCTATGCATGGCTTGAATGTTTATTTCTATGCATTGATCAGTTTTATAGTTACATTTCTCATGATTAATGGTTAGCCCTACCTTTGTCTTTTTGCCAAATATTCAATGAATTCAATTCAAGGAAACCAAATTAGATAAACATATTTCGAGGAATGCATCTCATTTTTTCAAGCTAGAAGGAACAAGTGCGGCATGCCCAGACAACAGAGCGGCACGCACCGTGCCCGGTGCCCGACATAACCTCTCGAACACCACCGCCTAGTGTTCAAATGCAGCTCGACCTCTTCATACCCTAGTAAGTTGTTTTATCACCTTCCCAATGTTTTAACGCCTTTCAATCCACCATTTCCACCGTTGTTTTGGCATCTAAAACAACGCTACATCGCCCTTACTCGTGAACGGCCCCGAGCCTTGTCCGAACGGCCCAGAGACCCGTCACCCCTATGTTGACCCCGAAGGGCTCGAGAATTTTTTTTCATTTACAAAGCCCTCAAATCTATCCCAAGTGCCAAATTCTCCTAATACCCTCATTTACCCGGTCCCGCCTTTGAAGTTATTGAAAACTACCCCTAACCTCTCGTTTTTTGGCCTCGCCCGTGTCGCTTCCCGAACGGCCCACCGCCTAGCGCTCGGGTCACTATCAACACCAAAATTCAAAAGTGCCAAAGTCAAGTTTTCTACAAAAATTCACCACCCAACAGACATCAAGGGACCATTATGAAGAGGATAACTTTGTGTGCCTAAAGAAAAAACTAACCGGGCTTTTCCAAAAAGGAAATTTGCATGCCAAAAGACACCAAAGAGAAAAGCAAAGTGATAAAATAAGGTCTTTGACATTTTTCAAAAAATTTTGTTTGTCAAAAAAAAGTTTTGTTGTTTTGAGTAGTAAAAGAGGAAAACATTGTGATTTTCAAAGGAAAAATCTCTGGTTAATCAAAATCGGAGAAGAATGATTTCAAAAAGCTGTGAAGAGGAAGATAATTGATAGGATCACTTGAAAGAGTTTTTTTCTTGCTATGAAATTACAAAAAACTACACACGAGTCTCTAGAAGAGGAAATAGCAAAGTTTGTAAGAATTCTCAAGTTTGTTTAAAGGTGTCTTAACATTGTTACAAAGGGAAAATTGGGTCGCCACGTCAAAAGAAGAGAAAATTGTGTTAAAAGGATAAAGGCTTGATCGACTTTGAAAGAGGTTTCTTTTGTGTTATGAGAACATTGAAAAAATGTGTGCGACATCCGGAATCAAAGAAACAGAGTTGTAGAGGTTCTCTCAATCATGTTAAAGGATTACTTCAACAGCTAGTTTCCAAAACACATTTTGTTTTTGCCGAATCAAAAAAGGTGTTCTTGCTATGGTTATCAAAGGTCAACACAATGATTTTAGAGGATGTTGTATCAGCTTGAAAGATGTCTTTTTTAACCTTTTTTGAAAACAGTGAATAGAAAATGGGGCAGGGTGCTTGAGGGGGATTATTTTTGTGCCAAAACCAAAAAAGTTTCTTGTTCAACAAAGAAACACAAACACATATTATTCAAGATCTTTTTCCCATACACAACAATTAAAAAGTGATTTTTTGTTTTCATTTAACAAATGCTTGTTTGTTAGCATCCAAGAACACGGTGAATTACAAAAGAGAAAAATGAAATTTTGTGAAGGGAATCATGATCAGTTTGAAGGAACATGTTATTGCCTAAATCTACCTCACGCCGAAGGAAGGCAGTAGTTCAAGGTAACATCAAATCACGCTCGCTCTGGTAGCTAGCCCTACCCCGAATAGGAGAGGGCTCTCTCCAGTGTTAATATCAGCAAAAAATAATCGAGAGGGCTTGATATGACTTGAAATAAAATCTAATTTTAGGCTAGGTATATAAGTGAAGGAGTTTTATTGTGTTTTTGGGGGGTTTTTTTGTTGGATCAAAGGGAAAGGAAGTTTTGGGATGAGGGGATAAGGCCTAGTTTTTGCAGTAGTTCTGATTGGGGCAAGGAAGGAAATAGTTTTGATGCTTTAGATTAAATGAATGGATGGATCAGACCAGGGTGAGGAGATGAAGAGGGCAAGAGGGTTTCAAGAGTCCTCCTCAAATAGATGAAAACATGTAAAATTAAACAAGCGAAGGCAGAGCAAAGCAAGCTACCGAATTCCACCTTTAACACCGATTTGTTTAATATAAGAAGAAAGGAGAATGAAAATGGTACACATAAACATCAATGAACTTACAGATACATAGAGGAAAACACCATCAAAACACAGAGCCACAAGGATCCCAAAGAGGGCCGCAAACCCTAGTCTATTCCTTTGCGAAAATTGCAGAATGAAATGTACAATGAAGTGCTAGCAATCCCAAATGTCCAACCCTAAAAATGACCGAGAAAAATACATCATATAGATAAAGCTTTCAACCCATTCCCATGCCTCTAGGGGTAGAGCTCATCATTATAGAAGTTATTTCAACCATATCTAAACTAGGAACTAGAAAATAGGCCATAAAACAACTTGCCTCTATATGCTAGGAAATCGATCCATTCACTCACATTTCACCTTTTGGTGAATGAATATTCTAGAACAAGTAAAAAACGTGACAAAATTACATCATGATCATGAAATTACATCAAATTAGATCAATAATTACATAAAAAGGTGAAAGCTGGTCAAAACTAGGCGAAATTACGAGCTGTGAGTGAAAAAAGAGGCCAAAACTCTCTATGCGCCACGCCCAAAATCGCTATGTGTAGCACAATTTTGGAGCTGATTTTGAGGCACTTCCTAAAGTCAAAATTTAGCCCATGATAGCTCGTTGGAAATCCCTACCGTCTAATTTCCAACCCAAGTGGAATTTATGGATTTGGTGTCCATTTTCCCTCCAAAGGTTCAATCTCCCAACACTACTTCGTGGGGGAAAAGGTGTGCGTAGAAAGGCCAATTTTAGAGTGTTTTTGACCCTTTAGGCAACCTAGAATTTGATGAAATACATAGGTAATATATGAGCATGCATGAATTTCCATGAAAAACTCTGAAATGCAAAGTTTTCCCTCACGAAGAGTTTCCAATCATAAGAGCGCGCAAGGTGGCGCCACGCGCTCTGGCAGGAAAAATCTATTTTGTGACCAAAAAAATTCAAAATTGACAAAATTTTTTCCCAAATTTCTTGAAATTTAGGCTGAAGATCCCTCATCAAGCACTATTATGGGCCAAAGAAGTTTCATCCAATATCATGCCTTTTCACGCCTCCTCGATGCCCTCTTCATTTATGTTGCCCGGGGTTAATATGAAGAGTTTGATGTCTTTGACTTTTGTTGCCAAATAAGTGGTGATATGGGAGGGACCGTGGGGAAATAGGATAGTAAGGATAATGGGTTTAATCAAGTGATAATTTTCCCCTTGAAAACTTTCTGATTTGAAAAATGTGGAGACAATGGGACAAACACTTGAATATTTGAGAATTTGGGAAATTTGGGGTTTGGGAATTTTTTGCAAATGATATGGGAGAGTGATAGTGATAGGGAATGGTAGGGTTTAGGGATAGGGATAAATGGGAACAAGTGATATGAGTGGATTTGGGACATAGAGGAAAAGGGGAGACACTGTATGATGATAAGACAAGTAATGGGGAAGGGAACCATAGATGGAAAATGGGATTTGCAATACTTGGCACAAAAAATCACACTTTTAAAACTTGAAATCCAAACCCTAAGGAGCAGCTTTTTGACAAGAAGATAGGGTTTATGTTTGTCATTCAAATTTTCAAACCAATCTTCAAACAACTCCAAACACCAGCTATGAGCAATTGTATAAACTTACTTGAGCATGGGGAAACCAAGAAAAAATGTGATTTTGGAGAAGACGGCAAAAATTTCGGTCTTAGGCTCTATACGGTCACTGCTGCATAACCCAATGCGTCACGCTTTCCTTGTGCACCGCATACGTTGTTTTTTGCACAATTAACAATAGTTGTATGTGTTGCGACCACCGTGTGCGCCGCGACCCTTACCCAACGCGCTCGCTGTAGTAACTTCACCAACCGCTCGGCCTTCATACCACCGTTTCGCTCTTCCACTAATTTTGACTCTACCTAATGATGTCTTTGGCATGCAAATGGGTTGTAAAAACAATGGAATTACCTTATATAGTGGAGAACTTGATTTTTTGCTTCTTTAAAACCCACTTTCTTATATTTTGGCTTTGGCACTTTTCACTTTCTAATACAAACTCTGTTTTTGTTTCCATTTTGACTTTTTTGATTTGAATGACGAAAATTTTGTCAATTTTTTTGCAGGATGACCGGCATGACATTTTTGGCAAAGGCGACCAGTACTGCTGCTCGAAGATTCTAACAAGCGAAAAAAACTTTGAAATATACATGGCATTTATTACAAAAGACGAAATGACAATTTTTTCTTCAAAACGGAGTTTTGAAGAAGAATCATGATCTAACATTATGACGATGAAATTTTTGAAATGAAAACTTATTTTGAACCTCCCTCCTGGTGCTTGCATCGGCATTATTGGACACTTTGAAGATGAAACCCTAGACCTAAAGACTCGAAATGACTCTTTGCTAATCAAGATACAAGCATGATCGTAAATGACTATAAAATTGACTTTGATGAACTTTGATAAATAGACCCGAGCCAACGAGTACATGACATGAGGGATATGAGTGACAAGACCCTTCCGTCGGAAGATCAATGCTCCTAATGGAATGCAAAATGACCCTGGACTAAATGAGACACCTAAAAATGAAATGCAACAAAAAGAGATTTTGATCTCTAACGGAGGGATGAACGAGACCGACTCTAACATTGGCTCCAATGGGGATGGTAGCTCCTTGGAGGTTCCAAGAACTACGGATATTTGGGAGAGCGAGACGGTGCCTTCATCTATTGGGGAAATCGAGTCAAAACACAAAAAATGACATTATGACGGATTGACTCCGACTCAAGGCTAAAAACCGAAAACCATAAGAAAATCCAACGTGACTAAAACATAACTAACAAACTAGAAAGATGCTCATAATTGAGCTTATTCATCAAACATACTCTAATTTTTCTTTTCACCACCCGATCAAGTGAAATGGAGCAGCTGATGAAACCATGTAAGCATCCTGCCGCTACTTGATTTCTTCCCAAATGCTTTCCGATGCGCAGAAAAGGGAAGAATCGAAAGGAAACTCCCATGGAAACTTGGAATCAAGTTGATCTGCGATAAACTTGCAAAGCATAAATTGACTGGATGACTTCAATAATTCTATGAAAGGATCTTCATAAACATAGTTATTAATTTCCATTAACACATTACGCTGTCCGGTCCGTAATCTTCATAGTCGGATATTAAGATTTTCCTCACATCCGTGTTTGTCTTTTCTTTGGGGGACAGTAGTAGGGTATCATCAAAAGGATCCTCGAATTTTCGTGAGTAACCAAACTCGTTGTCGATTCCAAACGTAACAAAAGTCTCCTTTATCAATCTCCTCATATGACTACAAACCTTGGTATGGGCTTTGTAATGAAAAAATATGTTAAACAAAACAATGAAGGTGACCTTTGAATAAGATTATTATCAAAATTATTTTCTCGGCACATGGTTAGCCAATGGAGAAGAACTTGTACATCAAACCTCATCCAGCAGTACGAGCAATAGGATCATCAAAAAACTTGAAAAGATCTGCTGCAATGTATCCATTGAAAGCGTATGACATCCTACTGGTCGTTCATATTTTTTCTTTAGAGATATTACAAATATTCGCTTTATAAACCCAAAATGCTTCGAAAAAAAAGGGTATAGAATCCTCTTGCATCATTAAATCATGTATTTCAGCTTCCACGCCTTCATCCGTAATCCGACCTTCCATTACGTTTGGTGGGCTGCAGAATCCGGTGCTAGGGAGGGTTTTGTATCCAAAATGATTTCATTAGTCGTTTCAGGGGGAAGATTTCTCATTAACAACTTGCTCAAGAATTTTGCTATCCTGTCTCATCCTCAACATTAAAAATCGAGAGATTGTTGATTTCCTACAGGCCGCTCATTTGAAGATTTACTATGCAATTTACCCTTCAAAAACTGGAATGATTCAAAAAAAAATGGTATGGAGTCACCTTGTATCATTTGATCATATGTGCCAGCTTCCATGTCTTTATCCGCAACTTGAAAATCAATGGCTTTCAGGGGCTGCAAATCTGAATATGAGAAGTCTTGAACAAGGTTTATATTGCCCTCAAGATGGTCCAAATCAAGACTTGTCGACAGTTGACTTTTGATTGTATGAAAATTGTCTCTGATGAACTGAAACGAATCAAAACAAAAAGGCAAAGATCCTTCAATTACTTCAAAATTTGCTGCACTTTCCTCGTCATTGTCATAGCTGATATGCATCGGTTGATCACTGTATTCGAACTGCCGAGAGTGAACTTCCTCCTTCCACAAACTAACCGATGATTTGTCCGCAAGATTAGCTTTTGTTTGGAGAACATAGTCATCATCATACTGATCAAATCGAGGCAAATCATCAAGTATAAAAACACATCATCAAGCATACATGTCATATCAACAAATCTCTCTTCTCCAAGATGATCTACAAAACAATCATTATCGGATCTATGACAACCCGGGATAAGAAACAAAATGTTTTGGATCAACAACTTGATCTTCTTCAATCGGCGAGCCATGGGCTTGAACATTATACTCATTCCTTATGGTGATATTTTGCATCATCTCTTCCATCGCACTCACCAATATGTCAAGCTTTACCTCTAGAGATGTCGATTTCTTCCCGATCTATGTTTTTCATTTCTTCTTCCCTCAACCTTGCCCTTCGGATCAGCAAATGAGCCTCTACATCTACTCGCACTCATTCTCGCATCTCTTCAAGTGTTGCAATATTCCTTAATCTCAACTCGAAAATCCATTTCCGGATCAAAGGCACCCTGGTTAGTGCAAGAGAGCGATTTAGGAGGAGGTCTTATATTCTATCGGCATTGAAAAATATACTTTTTTAAATCCGGAAGAAATCGTTGTACTCGTCTCCCCCCGATCGTCTTTTTCGACTGGGCATACTCGTCTAAAATAAGGAAAGGGTTCCGTCCGATCACCCACCTATCAAGGAAAACTTTGACGAAATGATGGAAATCGAGATGCTCGCATCGTAGTGGATTTGAACCAACTCTTGACTTTGCCTTGCAAAGAAAGAGCAAAAAAGCCTAATACTAACATCTTTGTCATCAACTTCAAAAAGGTCGAGAAAAGTCTCAACATTCTGCACATGTTGCTCAGGGCGTTGACATTGTTACATTCATCGTCAAATCTTGGCAAATATAGGTAATAATTTGGAGGAAAGCATGGAGAACGAAGGTAAAACAAGAGGTTTATACCTATCTCGGGACTATAAAAGGTGTAGGAGTATATACAAGAGCTACGGGATCTATTTTGTTTTTCTTTAGGCTCATCACTCGAAGAGAGTCATCATAAGATGTGGGAAAAGTAAGGAGGCCAGGATCAAAGGGAAACTCAATATTTACACTTTTTGAATAGGTCGAGTGAAGACTTTGATCACCTTTATCATACAAAAAATTCCGAAAAAACTTTCGGGACGTACTTCAAGAACATCAACAAAGTAATTTACAAGAAAGAAAAACTAGATCCCGAGTACCATTCTACTTTGGATACCCGAACTTTGTATAAGATCCTTCCATTTTCTTAGAGAAAGAGTTAGTCCTCCGAGTGGAGTCTCTACATTGAGTTGGAGTCACCAGGTGAATGATTTCAGACCTTGCGGTGTCCGATCGTTGTCCACCATCAACCATCGGATCTAACTTGATACACGTATCGGGGCAATTTACAAGTTAGATGTTACATTTACAAACTAGACCGAGATTGATCAAGCAAATATATCTCACTTTCTCTAATACAAAGCAAGAGCGTTTAGAAGGCTACCCGGCACAACCCTCGAGCTTTCGTCTATAGCTTATAAAACAAATAACACCAACAATCAAACACATTTTATCCCCAATATGGTCACCACTATGTTATTGCCTAAATCTACCTCGAAAGCCGAAGGAAGGTAGAGTTCAGTGGGTAACATCAAACCACGCTCATTCCGGTAGCTAGTCCCTACCGCAATGAGAGGAGCTCTCTCCAGGTCAATCTCAGCAAAAAATAATCAATAGGGCTTGAGATGACTTGAAATATTAGGCTAGGTATATAAGTCGAATGAGTTTGATTGTGTTTTTTTGGGTTTTTTTGTTGGATCAAAGGGAAAGCGAGCTTTTGGAGTGCGGGGATAAGGCCTATTTTTTGCGAGTAGTTCGATTGGGGCAAGGAAGGCAATAGTTTTGATGCTTTATATTAAATGAATGGATGGATCATACTCGGTGAGGAGCTGAAGAGGGCAAGAGGGTTTCAATATTCCTCCTCAAACAGATGAAAACATGTAAAATTAAACAAAACGAAGGCACAAGAAAGCAAGCTACCTGAATTCCACCTTTAACACTGATTTGTTTAATCTAAGAAGAAAGGAGAATGAAAAATGGTACACATAAAAATCAGTGAGCTTATATATACATAGAGTAAAACACCATCAAAACACAAGAGCCCACAAGGATCCCAAAGAGGGTACGCAAACCCCCGATTCTATTCCTTTGCCAAAATTGCGGAATGAAATGTACAATGAAGTGCTAGCAATCCCAAATGTCCAACCCCGAAAATGACCGAGAAAATACATCATATAGACAAGAATAACCCATTCCCATTCCTCTAGGGGGTCGATCTCATCATTCTAGGAGCTATTTCAAACATATCTAAACTAGGAACTAGAAAATAGGCCATAAAACAACTTGCCTCTATATGCTAGGAAACCGATCCATTCACTCACATTTCACCTTTTGGTGAATGAATATTCTAGAACAAGTAAAAAACGTGCCAAAATTACATCATGATCATGAAATTACATCATATTAGATCAATAATTACATAAAAAAGGGGAAACTGGTCAAAACTAGGCGAAATTCTAAGCTACCCGAGTGAAAAAGAGGCCAAAATTTCTCTATGCGTTGCGCCCAAAATCTCTATGCGTAGCACAAGTTTGGAGCTGATTTTAAGGCACTTCCCGAAGTCCAAATTTAGCTAATGATAGCTTGTTGGAAATCCCCGCTCGTCTACCTTCCAACCCAAGTAAAATTTCTGTGTTTGGTGTCCATTTTCCCCTCCAAAAGTTCAATCTCCCAACACTCGCTTCCTATGGGTGAAAAAAGGTGGCGTAAAGGCTAATTTTTAGAGTGTTTTTTAACCCTTTAGGAAACCTATAATTTGATGAAATCCTTAGGTAATCCATGAGCATGCATACTTTCCATGAAAATACTTAGAAATGCAAAGTTTTCCCTCCGAAGAGATGCCAATCATAAGCGCGCGCAAGGTGGCGCTGACGCGCCGTGTAGGAAAATCTGTTTTGTGACCAAAAAATTCAAAATTGACAAAAATTTTTCCCAAATTTCTTGAAATTTAGGTCGAAGATCCCTCATCAAGCACTATTATGGGCCAAAGAAGTTTCAGCCAAGATCATGCCTTTTCACGCCTCCTCCATGCCCTCTTCATTTATGTTGCTTCGAGGGTTAATATGAAGAGTTTGATGTCTTTGACTTTTGTTGCCAAATAAGTGGTGATATGGGAGGTACTGTGGGGAAATAGGATAGTGGGGGATAATGGGTTTAATTAAGTGATAATTTTCCCCTTGAAAATTTTTTGATTTGAAAAATGTGGAGATAATGGGACAGGTCACTTGAATATTTTAGATTTTGGGAAATTTGGGGTTTGGGAATTTTTTGCAAATGATATGGGAGAGTGATAGTGATAGGGAATGGTAGGGTTTAGGGATAGGGATAAATGGGAACAAGTGATATGAGTGGATTTGGGGCATAGGGGAAAAGGGGAGACACCGTATGATGATATGACCGTAATGGGGAAGGGGAACCACTGATGGAAAATGGGATTTTCAATACTTGACACAAAAATCACACTTTTTAAAACTTGAAATCCAAACCCTAAGGAGCGACTTTTTGACGAGAAGATAGGGTTTATGTTTGGCATTAAAATTTTCAAACCAATCTTCAAACAAATCCAAACACCGACCTATGAGCAATTGTATAAACTTACTTGAGCATGGGGCAACCAAGAAAAATACGATTTTGGAGAAGACCGGCAAAAATTTCGAGTCTCAGGGCCTATGCGCCGTGCGCATAACCCAATGCATCGCGCTCTCCTTGTGCACCGTGCACATTGTGTTTTGCATAGTGAAAAATTTTTTGTATGCGGCACGTGTCGTCGACCCTTACCCAACGCATCGCACGAGTAACTTTACCAATCGCTCGTCCTTCATACCACCTAGTTTCGCTCTTCCACTAATTTTGACTCTCGCTTAATGATGTCTTTGGCGTGCAAATGGGTTGTAGAAACAATGGAATTACCTTATATAGTGGAGAACTTGATGTTTTCTTCTTTAAAACCCACTTTCTTATGTTTTGGCTTTGGCACTTTTCACTTTCTAATACAAACTCTCGTTTTTGTTTCCATTTTGACTTTTTTTGATTTGAATGACGAAACTTTTTGTCAATTTTTTGCAGGGGATGACCGGGCATGAATTTTGGCAAAGGAGACCGAGGCTGCGCTCGAATATTTTTGACAACTAAAAAAACTTTCAAAATATACATGGCATTTATTACAAAAGACGAAATGACGATTTTTTCTTCAAAACAGAGTTTTTGAAGAAGAATCATGATCTAACATTATGACGATGAAATTTTTTGAAAATGAAAACTTATTTTGAACCTCTCTCCCGGTGCTGTCGGCATTATTGAACACTTTGAAGATGAAACCCTAGACCTAATGACTGAAATGACTCTTTGCCGACCAAGAGACAAGCATGACTCGTAAATGACTCGTAAAATTGACTTTGATGAACTTTGATAAAGACTCTGAGCCAAATAGGGTACATGACATGAGGGATATGAGTGACAAAGACCCTTTTTGTCAAAAGATCGATGATCCTAATGGAATGCAAATGACCGGACTAAATGAGACACCTAAAAATGAAATGCAACAAAAGAAATTTTTGATCTCTGACGGAGGGATGAACAAACCGACTCTAACAGAACATTTGAAAAAGTGTTTTAAATCGGTCCCTTTTTTGTTTAAACCACAAATAAAGTAGTGATTAAAACATGGACAATCACCATTTCAAATTGAAGGTGTGAAATACATAAAACAATGGCGTTGAAAGCAATTTGTTTAATATATTAGAGAAGAAGCGAATGGTTAGAGGATGAAGACCTTTGTCAATTGAATGAAATCTTTAAAAACGGTGGTTTAAAGGTGCTTTATCATCTAAAAAACAAAGCAAGGCAGTAGATATCAAAATGGAAAAGTGTTTGAGGGGAAGGTTTTTGTGCTAAAACAAAGGAGATTTCTTTTCAAGAAACCACAAACAAGATCTTGTCAAAGACCTCTTTACTCAAACAAAATACTGAAGAAGTGACTTTGTTTTCATTCAACAAATACTTGTTTGCTAAACTCAAAGAAGAAAAAGTGATTTGCAAAGAGGAAAAGGTGTGTTGGTTGAAGATTTATTTCCGATGATCACTTAATCGGTTTGTCTTGGTAAGTCAAAGTAGAGAAATCTAAGCAAACTAGTGATGATGAGGAACAAGGAAAAGGGTCCAAACATGACAAGTAAGGAAGGGCAAAGTGGCAAGAAATATAGTGATGATAAAGAGAAAAAGTGATGGATAGAAAAATAGTGAAGGGAAAAAAACATGATAGTCATGAAGAAAGCGGTGACAAGGATAAACAAGACAACCCTCAAGCAAGCCATGATGAGGGAAAGAAAACACAAAAACATAGAGAATGAAGGGCATTCTCCAAAGTATGTGCTAGCTGCCTCTCCTAGGCAAGGGGCCATGACTTCTTCACCAAAGCTAAAATGCCAAACAATCGGAAGAAAACCAAGAAAAATTCAAAATTGCCCAAAGAGGGCGCCCGGGTGAGAAAAAGGTGGAAAAGACACATCTAGACTTGAAATTTTGGCTTGAGCTTCTAGGCATGCTTTCTAAACACCCTTAAGGGGTTTGCTCACCAAAATTGAGCGAATTTCGACATGATCTTGTTTTTTTGTCATTTTTGGGCCTAATTGCATAAAATCATGGGCGTCGCCATTTTTTGTTTGGAGCATCCTCAGCTATTGAGAGTGGTACCATTGGATGAATTAAATTTAGGGGCATCTACTCAGAAATTTTCAGAGAAATTGAAGTTGTTTTGGTCCCCCAAAGATACGAAAAAACACTCACTTTTTCAACACTCTACCCACATATCAGCAACGCCTAATTTTTGGTTTGTTTCACTCGTCCAGCATTTTCCAGATTTCCAAGCATTAGTTTGGGAAAATTCAAGTTTGTTTCCAAAAAGTAGACATCCATAGCTTTCCAACAAGCTGTCACAAGCCTTGTTTCTACATTGGGAAGGCCCTCAAAAGTCATCCAAAAGTCAGGAAATTTTTTTGTTGATGCGCCCTTAGTGTTTTTTGACCAAAAAAAGGAAGATTTCCGAAGTGGCCTTTCAAAAATGTGTGTTAAGCTATTTTAGGACATTTTCAGTCATAAAAATTCAAATTTATTCCCTCTTTTTAGCATTTTGAGATATTTTATTGGATATTTTGTGCCTTGGGCTTTGCAAAGCCTCAAGGACAAGATAAGATATTTGTTTTTGAGCCAATGGGTAGCTAGTTGCCTTGGTTGGTTTTCCTCCTCTTTGGCCTATATATTCCAAGAGGATTCTTTTGTAATAGAAGGCTGAACTTGATGAATAGAAGCAATATATGGTTATACAAGCTTGGAAAGAAAATACTTTTCTCATGCATTTGGAGAGTTTCTTGAGTGCCTCTCGGATGATGAAAGAGGATTGTTGTTGGATTCCATGACTTGGTAGAATGGTATAGTGTCTCTCTCTCTCGCTTTGTTTCTTAGTTTTCATTCATAATTCCATGTTCTTTCTTTGCTATAAGACAGAGAGAGAATAGATTTGAGACATGCCCTTGGAGGCACCTCAAATTTCCTGTTTCTTTATAGCTTATATGTTTTCTTCCTTCTTAGTCATATCAAAGAATCCTTGATTGCTCTTTTATAAATCGAAGAATATTGTTTGCTTGTTTCATTTATGGTTTTATGCATGCTAAGTATGATTCACGGTATGCCATGCTTACTCATGGCTAGTCATAGATCCACCTATGAAACCTCTCTTTGATTGATTAGATTGTCATTTGTTGAACCAAGGAGGTCTTGTACCGATCTTGCCCTTTGCCTAAAACTATGAAATATTGCTTCAAAGTGCCCAATAGCTTGAAATACTATGCTTAGGCATTCCTTCATAGTGATTTGAGTTGTGTTTGTCTTAAATGTATTTCCCCAAAGTTTTATAGCCATTTCCTAAAGTTAGAGAGGCATATATCTCTATGCATGGCTTGAATGTTTATTTCTATGCATTGATCGGTTTACGATTACATTTCTCATGTTTAATGGTTTTCCCTACCATGTTTATGTCAGCTATTAAACTATTTATGTTTGAAATCCTTTGTTCTTCACAAGTTTTAATGTCCATCTCACTCCATTTTACCCAAAGATCCATTTTACCTTGCTCAAATCGGCCCTTCAACAACCTTGTATCACCACCGAAAGCTTTCTTGACCTTTTTGACCCCATAGCCTCAGCTTGATCGGACATCTTTTTACCTATCATTAATATTTGATCAGCTCATCCCTCACAAACCCTAAAAACCAAAACCAAAAAACCTACTTCATAACTAGCCTAAAAATCAAGAATACAATAAGAAAACACACAAATATCCCTTACACAAATAGAGAGAGCCCTCTCCGAGTCTAGGAAGGCTAGGTCCTTGGGCTCCTAAGATTGGTTTGATGTTACACTGTCATTTGGCTTTCCAATCAGCCAAATCATAGAGACCCTAACGGATTCATCTTAACATCAAGGGGGTATTCATACCTTGAGATCATGTAACCCGCATGTTAATTCCAAGAAAAAAAGTTATTTTTTAGACTTGGATCCACAATTTGGTCAAATTTTTCTGATTAGGCGCTCTTGTAGGGATTGTTGGTAGTCTTGTTGGCAGAAATTTTACCATTGATTATATTAATATGACTCATACTATTCTATAAATTCTAATTTTACTATCTCTCCGATAGTTTAAACATATTTATGCAAATTTATTTCATGTCCGCTAACTAGTCCCTTAATGGCGGTAGATTGTATGCTTTCCAAATATTTGGTAGAATATCGCATTAACCATAGATTGCATGCTTGCAAATTGATGTTAAAGTTCCCTAATGGGTGTAGATTTCATGCTCGCAAACCTGTTTGTTGGAATCTCGAATTGGTTGTTAGATTGCATGCTCTCACACTATTTGATAAAAAGTTTACGGTGGTTGTAGATTTCATGATTACAAATTATTTTCCCAAAATTCCTCAATAGTTGTCACTTACAAGGATGCAAGCTAATGGTAAGGAAAGAAAAAAAATCACTTTTTGTGTCCTAGTGTTCAATGGGATTGTTAGTTCTCTTTACTATTGATGGTTGCTAAGGAGAGACCTTAAATAAAGTATAATGCTATGGTATGCAAGATATGTTAATGTATTTTTTTCTAAGTTACATGATTATTATTATGTGGAAATTTGGAATGTATACAACCTATATTACATGTGATGAATTCTTGTGGATGTACTTTGACAAATTTCGGGACCCATGTTGAGGGTCAAGTATAGATGTGTGGTATATATAAATATTCCTTTTCTTTAATGATAATATACAAATGGACAATTATGTAAATTACAATGGATTTGTAGACATTGACTATTTTTAGAAATTGAATTATTATTGGATTCAATGGCTATGGAAGCCATGATGAGGCTAATGTGATGATGTAATATTTTATTTTATTATTGAGTAAATGAATACATTGGTTGGGGGTATTCATGAAATAACCCTAGAGTTTTTTGAAGACTTCTTTCCAGACTTATGAAAAGCTAATGGTGGTCAAGTTCAACTTGGACCTTCCCTAAAAGTCTCCTAAAAAATCCCTACGATAAAATAATAAAGACGAAAATATTAACATAATGGGAGAGAAATATTATGTTAAGGACTTAGTTGGAGATAAATACTAAGTTGGGTAAAATAAAGCATAGCGGGAGAGAAAGGTGTGCTTTAAAGAAAAAAAAGAGTATCTTTTTTCAAAAAATATAAACCGTAACATCCGCCTTTTTAAAAATAGAAATTACTAAGAATAGTGTTAATACTTCTTTCGTCATATGGTTAGACTCCAGTTCATCATATTATGATGTTACATCTCGTCATAATAGTTATTGTATTTTATAATTATATGTATACTTATATTAATTACAGGATATTAAAGATCAACACTCAACTTATAAAATCTCAATTTACTTTCTAAGGTGCTAGATTCTCATCACTAACCTCACAAGAGAACATATTTCCAGACTAAGGTTTCTACTTAACAAAGTAATACTAGTTATCCATTACTATTAACAATTTAATACTTTACACAATTTGATTCTCCTTGTCTATGAATTTAGACTTGCTTGATCTTTACAAGCCATTCTTAGGCTTAAGCGGTTCTTTCTACCATTCACATCCATCTTACTCGAACTATAAGGATCGTTTACATCAACCAAAGATTGTCTCCATTTTTTAATTCTATGGGTTTATATACAATATCCTATTTAATAACTCGTGGTTAAAAACTTATCATATCCTAAAGAAATCCCCTTATTGTAATTTTCTTTTCTAACTTAGGAGAACCCATACTTTAATTATCTTTTTATGTTGTTTTTATAATGCACTCATATGTGATTATTTCTCATTACATCTAATTTCCACTATTACATTCTATTAATCCTTAGGCCAATGAACTAAAACATTAACAAGAAATTCTTTGAAAATGCCCACCCATCTAACTCACGCTTACGTGGACGTACCTTGCTAATGTGGCTCATAGGTTTATCACCCGTCAATCCACTTTGGAGCAGAGGTACTACACCGATTTTATTTTCGGTTTTCATATGGTACTCGTTCGTAAATGTCAAAACTCAATATTTAAGGCATATTTGAAATTTGAGACATGATATTTTCTTCACTTTAATTGTAATGGTACTTTTCGTATGACGACCTACACATACAAATGTACATGAGATCATATTGGGATCTTCTTATTTAATTTTCATGTATTGAAGCACATGGCCCGGGATGTAACCCATTTGGCCGCAGGGAAAACTCATCACACACTTTGATTTTCGACACGTGGACGACTATGATTTAACCTCATTTAGGGTTTTGTGGTGCATAAATATTTATAGTTTGGGTGAAGGTTCATTTTCTCTAGTCATATTGATTGTGAACGTCTCCCCACCCCTGCGTGATACCTCCATCCATTTACCGGTCTTCTTTTTTCGTTATTGGTATGGCTATGACAAAAAACACAATCCCACGAGTTCGAATAATAACTCTACATTCTATATGCCAAGACTTCCTGCGATTTTAGTTCAAGAAATACGTCTCCTCCCTTATATTCATTTCTCATTATCACTTTTACAATTTTCTCGGGTTTTACCACGAGTTTTTGAATGTTTGCTTATCTTAGTCCTAATTTTCTTTTCGTTTATGCCCGAAAAAGCACCGAGAATACTCATTTTTTCCCCTGAGGTATTCTTCTAGTAAGTCATATCATTTCGTTCTTCCAGTTCTTGTGGTTCCTATTATGTAATTTTTTATTTTTTGAATCAATTAAAAGGAGCTCAGTTTCCGACATAGCTAAGCGGGCATTTGATGGAAATTAGTAACACTCTGCTCTATGTAACTTTGAGTTTTTCATCATTGTAGATGTGATAATAACTCACAAATTCGTTATGAATTCCTTGAATCGGGTTCCCTTACTCGAAATACTTGGATTTATACATAACCGTATAAGATTATAGAATTTACTCTTAGATAATTTCCCTACATATGCTAGTTTGGAAAATCGATATCCTTCCCATTTTTATTTCATTCCATTACAATGTCATGATATTAAATTTAAGTTAAGTATGACCTTTTGTCGGCCATTAAAGCTCACAACGTTTCTTGAAACGTAGGGAATGACTATAACGTCTCTTTCTACTCCAAGATGTATACGCTGATCGTCAAATACATTATCGGTAAGCTCGTGTAACTCTAGTTTTGATTACACATTCGATGTCTAGATTTAAATCATACCCTTAATTACTCGGAGTCTTAATATCATTTATTTAATATGAATATTTAGGCAAACTCTCCATTTCGTTAGTTTCCAACCAAAATTCCCTTGTTGGGGTTTCTTGGCCAAGATCGTCACTCTACTTGCTTAATCATAATTGCCTAAGGATATTGTTTTTATTTTCTATCCAAAAGGGTTGAAGGTTGATGATGTTCCACCATAGATGAATGACCAATACTCTAGTCTCTCTATATATTTTTATTAATAATTTATCATATATTCTGATCTGTGTAACCATAATTTTAAAAATAGTTAGGCAAGCTTTTATGTATAATAAGGATACTAATTTTGTCTCTTTCCCCGGGTTATAGGTATATCTTGGATATGCCATTTCACAAGGTATTTAACTAAATACTTTGGAATTTACATTTTGTCTCATATATATATATATATATATATATATATATATATATATATATATAAACATCGTTTCAATTATTATTTCTCATAATTTGACTTTGGACTCAACTCTTTACGGGTATGGCTATTGATCACCTGTTTGTGGAATTATTGTACGTCTAATGTACTTTATGTTTTTCGTTTGTAATACGTGGACTATGTATTTTATACGAGGTTGGTCCATATCCTCATGTGTTTCTTCATATGCCATCTCTACATAACTTTTTTCAAGAGTTTATTAAGTCTTTCCTAAAAGGACAAAGTGCCTCGTGTAGGTTTTTTTTGCAACCAGTTCTTGTTTAGACTATAGAATTCTACCTACTAGATCATTTATAAGGATGTAATATATATTGAATGAGCAATTGTAATTATTTTACATTTTACCATATAAACTCTTTCCCTTCACCTAATATTCTTTTGGGGACTCCCATCTATTATTTCAATTTAATATTACTTCTAGATTGCGTGTATAATTGCATGCAAACTAGAAGGATTTTTATTTTCCAATTAGAGATTAACCATAAATGAAGATTCGCAGAATAGTATTACGAGTATACCACATTTACTTGATCGTTCTGTATATTCATTTATATTTGTTCAACTCGTATACTCTATATTATCTTTCTTTCAAATAAAAATGTTATTGGGAATCCAACTTACTATGCTCTTTCCAACTAGAATTTAACTTTCAATGCCGGGTATAAGAACACATTCTAAATATATGCATGTATATATTTTTTTTGTCAAGCATACTCTAATTCATGTTTTATCTTTCTCAACTTATCATAGAGTACATAATTTATCCGAATATACGAGATAGAACTTATTTAACTATACGAGTTCATTAATGTGTCATTCATGTATATTTATTTCTCCTTAGAAGTTGTTTCATAATAAAATGTACAAAGTTTGGTAACTTAATACTAGAACAATTATATTAATGAAATGTCATTTTCCTATGAGGTACCTAACCTCGAGATCTAAGCCCGATATCGGGTTTAGACATTCTCGTAGTTGGTCCTCTACAAAGTTGTGTCTTTAGAACAAGACAGTAACAGACTATTTTATTATATTCAAATCTGTTCAATGTACAAACCTCAAAAATTTATTTCTAATTCATTTACCTTCCATAGGATAGACACATAACTAGATGCAGAATTTCATATAGATCTAACTACTTTACTTTCTTAGTAACTCATAATAGAACTAAAGTATAATTTAAAACAAATCAAATTAACTTTTCATACCACTTAAGGTAGGCTAGGTTCCACCCAACCTTAGAGCTCTTTCTCCACGACTCACCCTCGAGCAAGATATCATTTTCTTCGAGCAATAGAAAACTCTTTGTCTATCCTAAATCAACTTATTTAAGCTTGATTTTTCCTTCAGCCTATTTCCCTTAACTAGGTCCAGTTAAATCGGGATGCTACTTTCCGTGTGCCTAGGCTTTCCCTTTGTTTCTTCCACAAAAGGTACTTTAAAAGCTAGCTTTTCTTCTTTCTATATTTATTCTACCTCTTCATAGTAATTTCCTCTTTATCGGGGCAAATTTTTATATTTTTATCTCCAATAAAAATTTAGTATTTAATTTATTTTTTTCCAATTATTTTTTGTAAGACCAAGAAAGCCGTATAACCTTATCCATCCTCATGGATTTTGTTTCCGAGATCTCTAATCATAATATAGTATTTACTATATTTATTTCCATTTTATTTTATTAACTTGAAATAATAAAATAAATCCACATGATTGTTTTCCATGGGGGTCCACTATACCCTTTTGGACTTGTTCAAATGTCTAATAAAAGCATAGAAAAGTCGGGCATATTACAAAAACAAAAAGGCATAGGGAAAAAAGGTTGGTAGACCTTTAAGCGAGACACCCTGCTAAAAATATCTTTGGGGAAGAAATCACTAAGGAATCAATGAGGTTGCTAATTCTAGTGGCAAGTAGATCTTAGTTCGGTGGGCAATCGTTGGAGATAGTTCATGTTTGTGTGGAATATGCTCGGTTCCTCAATAATTCCTAGAAATTAACTACAGATTAGATCATATGTGTCTATGTTCTATTACCGATTTTAAAATTGTCTAAAGATGTTGGATGCTCTTTTTTTTTCATAGAAATGGTTATAGTTTTATATTAAAACCCGGGCTTGAATTCCTTAGATTGGATTACAAAATTTGGAACCAAAGTCCAGTTTTTCCCTCGTCTCATCGAAACTCTATTACCCGGATACTAATATGCTAATGCTTCTTACATTTGGTAATCGAGTCGATCTCGGAGATTTTCCCTGGCTTATGAATACATACAAATTGTTGTAGCAAAATACAATAAAACATGAAGACATGAAACTAAGTGATTGCATCCCACTCTTCATTCCCATCTCTTAGAAGAGTGTCAACAGAGAGGAGAGCAGATTTATTGGCTTCCAAGTCCCGCATCCTTGTTATTTTCCCCGCAAAACATGGAATAAGTTAAGACTTTGAAGAGATTTTACCAGATTTTTAATTCTTGTTACCAATATCGGTAGCCTCGAGGTCCTAAGGAACAATGTTGTCCATGAGAATTTCTGTTAAATGATTGGGAGTCACCAATAACATTCGCTTCTTTGATGTTGAATTTCTTTAACTACTTGAGGCCTTGCGATAGTGCCAACACTACGCTTGGGTGTTGGTATTATGGGTGAAGACCCGAGCATATATGTGCTCAATGTTGCCTTCCGGATTCTTGATGACACCTACGGCCCCGACTTTTCCGGGATTGCCTTTGGTCGCGCTCGTCGAAGAATAAAATATAACTGGTTTGATTTTTGATCCAAGTGGAGAAATCATTCTCATTCAATCTAATTTTCCATTCTTTATTGATCCTTCTATGCCTTTCTACGATAGAAAATTGAAGGCCCATCATGCCACCCTAGTCCAAATCTTGAGGGCTTAAGTTTTTTTTCCTCAAGTCTAGTTCGCCCAAAATTTTCTTTCGAGAAGACTCTTAATCTTGGCTATGATTAACTTAACATTCTACACTTTACCTTGGAAAATTCTCTAATTTCTTTCCAACCAAATTTTCCAACAAACCATATTTGGCAAGGAGAGCCAAGAAGCTCGAAGCCATCGCTTTTGGGAGGTCTCTAGTATAGCAATGCAACCAATTAGAAAACATAATTACGATGGAGGTGGGGATCTCTATTTTATTTACCCAAGGTCGCAGCGACCTCTCCCCAAATTTATTTGGAAAAAATTACAGTCCGAGTATGAGATGGTGAGCGTTTTCCTCATTTTCAACGCACATTGAACACCTAGAGGGTCCTTCGAATCCCCTTTTCTTAATGTCCGTCCTCGATCAAAATTATGTTATGGAACAAGAGCCTATTTAAGAAATCGATGCTTTCGAATGGTTTTATATCTCCATAGTCCCTTCCAAATCGTTGGACGAGGTTGTGACATGTGGAATTTCTTTCATCTTGGCATACCCTGCACCATCGTGTCACTCCCAAAATGAGAGCCCCACCCTCGCTTTTCCGTTTCCTTGCATGGATCGGGGCCTTTCCTTTCAAATTTGAAATCAAATCATTCCAGAGCATACATCAGCCCCGGTGGTACCTCCAGCTTGCTTCCAATTCGCCCATTCACTTCCCTCCTAGCATGAAATGTCCCACAATGTGTTCAAGCCTTATTTTGAAATCAAAATTCATACCTCAATCAACTCTCAAATATTAGCAAGCAGTGGCCTAATTCATGATCATCGTCTTCCCAAATTCTAGTTTGTTTATCACTCCCAGAATCCAGGAAAGCATGTTGTTGAATCAAGGGGATATCCCCGCACACATATTTTATGTAATTTCGATTCAATTTTTGTGGAAGGAGATCCTGTCCAAACTCGTTTCCTTTACCCACTAAATTATTTCTTCCATGGAGCCTTTTGAGCCCATCCCTGGCTTTTGAGCAATTTTCCTCCATATGATATTTTCCCTCACAGACTAATGTTTTGGGTGCACAAATCTTTAAAATTTCAGACTCCCCCTTCCAAAGAAAGGCTTGGAGACTTTTCCTACCTAAGTAGAGGCATTCTCTTCTCATTATGCTTACCTCCTTTCAGAAGAACCTTCTAACTATCTCTTCCATTTTTCTAAGGATTCCAATAAGACCTAGCAAGACAAAGAATTAAAATATTGGAAAGCTATTTAAGACAGATTTGATCAACACCGTATTCCCTCGTAATATTGAGCCACGTGAATCCCCATGCTTGAATTTTGGTCTTAAAATTTTCTAATAGTGGTAGCCAATATTTTATAGTGGAATATTTTTTAGAAGATAGCAAGGCCCAAATAATTGAATGAATTCCAAACTCGTGGAGCAGCAGAAACTCAAGCACTCGGAGATGGTGTTGAGAGCACCGATAGAAACATTCCAGCCCATAAATATGACATTTCCCCCTAATTTATCATGTTGTCCCGTAGCTTCGCAAGAGTAATCATCAAGAACTTCTTTAAACCTTGTAGTGGAAAGAATAGAGGCTACACCCAACAACAAGGAATCATCGGCAAACAAAGCATGGTTTATTTTCCCTCGACTCCTCTAGCAATGTTTTGGCAAAGAATCTCTTGGTCCAATTGCTTTTTTTTCTAGGTATAAACTTAAGGAAAAGGCTTGTAGTATAAAGAGCAAAGGAGAGAGGGGACACCCCTAGCGAAGCCCTCTTGTGGCTTTAAAGAAGTCTGCTGATCACCCATTCACCGGAGGGGCAATCCAAGGCTCGAAGATGCAAGCTCGAATCCATCCAATGAACTCAAGCCCAAACCCAAACTTGAGAAACCCATAAAAAATAAAGTTGTGTCGAACATGATCAAAAGCATTAGCTAGATCTAGTTTAACCACCATTCATTTTTCTTTTCACAACATGCTTGAATGCATCACCTCTTGCACAAGAATTATATTATCCACAATCGCTCTCCCATCAACAAAACCCCTTGGTTTTCCGGGGATGATAGTTGGAAGAATACCTTTCAATATGTTGGCTATCACCTTAGTTATCAATTTGTAACCTATGTTACATAGAGAGATAGGTCGACATCTGTTAAATGCATTATATTCCTTTTCCTTTGGAATAAGGGCAATAAATGTTGAGCTCGTGCAACCCCCGATTGTTTGACGAGACTTGGGACTTCAAGACCATTTTATGCATATCCTTTTTCACTATCTTCCAACAAATTTGGATAAATATAGCCGTGAAGCCATCCGAGCCGGGGTCATTATCTAGCTCCATAGCAAAGAGAGCAATCTTTATTTCCTTTCTAGTAACCTTTGCTTCCAATCGCTAGTTAACCCACAGGGGGTTATCATGGATGGGATCACGTCCAAAAAACTTGGAATTCTATCCCGGGACTTCTTCCTCATTGTAGAGATCTTTAAAATGAGTGAAAGATTCCCTTTTAATACTTTTGAAGTGATTGTGTGTTATGGAGCCTTCCTTTTTTTTCTAAGATATATTTGAAGCTTTTTTCTCGCTTGGGTTTGTTTGTGGAAAAATGATGTGTTTCGTCTCCTAGGTTCATCCAATCATCGTGATGACTTTTGTCTCCAAAATTATTCCTCATGTAGACAGGGGCTTTATGGAACTTTTTGTTGCAAATTTGCCTCCACGGCTAGAGCTTCACTCAAGATTTCCGCATCTTCCATCTGCAAGTGATGGATCTCAAGATATTCTTGAGCTTTCTTCCTTTCTTCCACGGGATTAGGCGGAGTTTTGGCCCAAATTTTCGGAGCATATTTCATTCTTCTAAGATTTTTCCTCGACACACGTAGAAAGGTTACCCTTTGACTAGAATCGTCCCGTATTTCCTTTACCTCGTCCATGAAGTTCAAGTTCTTGACCCATAGGGGGTTAAACCCTAAATGGAATTGGGCCTAAATCTCTTTTGGGTCAACAATTCCGATTTTAATAGGCTTATGATTCGAAACATTGCAGAGAGGATATTCATCCTAGCTTCTAATCCTAAAAGCAAAAAAAGAACTTTGAACTAGAAATACATCTAATCTCGCCTGCAATATGGCCAGGACCGTCTATTTTATTCGACCAAGTGTACTTACCATTTGAGGGCTTGATGTCAAGCAAGTCCCAATCATGAATGAGGTCCTCCACCCATTCCCTCGCCGGATCCCCCTCGATGATGCTCCCCTCTCATTTCTTAGATGGAAGTAAGGTAAGATTGAGGTCACCAAGATGTCTTCTTCTCCCCTCGCGTTTAATCGCGCATACACATTAACGAGGATGGATATTTCCTTAGTATCTTGATTTTGAATCTGCAAGAATAGGAAAATTAGTGTTTTGAATCTCATCGACCATAGTGAACTTGGTATTGTTCCAAAGAGTGTCGAGTCCTCCCGAAACTCCTCGAACTAAAACTGCTGCCCTCCACCTTTGTTCCAAAATTTCTTACTTGTTTGAAGGAAATCTTTATACTCCATTTTTTGTCTCCTAGATTAGAAGAATGTATGGGGTTTCTATACTTATTAGGCTTCTTATGGCTTCTTCTTTTGGCTTGCTCCTCATTCCTCTCGTTTTTCCAGGAGACAACCTTCATCACTTACATTTTTGAGTTTGATGAGCTCCTTTAGAGCCCTAACCCTCGATTTCTTGTCCCCTTCGCAGTTCTTATCAATAGCTTCTCTAGAGTTGGTTAGCTACCCCGAAGTTTTTATTTCTAAGTTTCTTGCTCTCTCTTCTCTTGGGGCTGGAATTCTTCCTCTTGCAATCATTGAGTTGTTTTGTTTGATTCCCCTATCTCTCCTTCCTCTTCTGTTTCCTCCGACTCTTGTTCTTCCCTTTCATCTTCTACAATCTTCTCCTTAGGGCTTTCTAGAGTGCTTTCTCCTTGCCTTGAGTCTCGTAGATGTCCCTTTCTCTAAACTCACTTTCTTTTGCATTTCGACCTCTTGAAATTCTATTGAAGTCGAGTGTTGGGCACCGCATTTGTATACTTTCTTCTCTCTCATTTTTACCCTACCTTTCTATCTATTTGTGCCATTATTCATCTTAAAAGCATAAGGTAAAACCCTTTCTCCTATCTTTTATGGGATATTTGATTAATGATGTACTTGTCATGGAGGTTTTTACCTTTTTGTGTATTAAATACTATATTTCTTCGATTTGGCTACAACATGCGCGTTACGGCTCGCAAGACAGGGCACAGTACCCCATCATTTTCTGCACCTCCCTTATTTTGCTGCTACACGATCCACAAATGTATCAACGTTATCTTGGGTTTCTTACGGTTTCTTGTCAGGGCAATTCGGTTTGCCATTGTAACAATGTATATTTTTGTTACAATGGAGTTGTTGGGAGAAACTAGGGGGATCTTGGGGTTATGGTATAAAGAAGCTTACGAAAGTCGTGAATCGAGGGACCCCTTACATAGATACAAATCTTGTAATTAATCTTATTTTTTATTAATCAATACAATAACGATCTCATTGTTTCTCCTATAACACTTGAATTTTTCTTTTAGTCCTCGATCCAAGAGTTGGGCCCACTCTTGAGATCGGGTGATGCGTTCTTCTTGCTTTTCTTTCAATACTATGTTTTTTGTGACTCTTTAATTGCTGTTATAGTTACGTTAATTGTTGTGGATGATTTTTATTTCTACAGATTGATTTATTGTTGTTACAATGATATTTGTGTTATAGATTAAACCCTGATGAGTCACAATGAGACCATAGTTCTTGTATCGACGATATACTTTTCCAATAGTCTTGAAATAAATAATGCCCTCGAGTTGATAATCTATGTGGAAAAATGGTTGAATCTTGTTCATATCCGGACTCCAAAATTTTGATGTCGTTGCCGGGAAGGCTAATAGGTGCAACAACGAGATTTGCGGTGAGATCTCAAATTCGATCTCTCGTCTTGAGGTGGGAATCTTTTTCCCAGCTTCAAGTCCTCGAGCGTAAGTACCTTGTACTTTATTTTTTTTCTTTCTTTCCTTTTTTGTTTCTTGCATTATTTTGTTCTCTGTAAAAAATTAAAACCCTCGTCTTGAGGATGGTATTTTGTAAAACCTTGCCCTAAGTCCCGGGCGTAGTGTAGTTTGTTTCTTTCTTTCATGTTTTTTCTTTCTAGGGGCCAATTTCTCGTCTTGGGGAGGGTATGTTATTACTTTGCTCCGGGTCCCTGAACTCTGATTTCATTTTCTTTTGTTATTTTTTTTTAATTTCTTGTGAATCTCTTCTCTCGTCCCGGGGAGGAAGTTATCCGTCCTACTTCGGGTCTCGAGCTAATGATTGATTTTTTTTAATGAACCCTTTCTAAAATTTGTATGAACAAAGATCCGAACAAGAGGGGTAGAGGGAGACCCCCAAATAAAGAGAAGGATTTGGGGAGGAAGACACATATTCAGGGAAATTATTGAAAAATCTAGATCCGAGGCATCATCCCATGTTGTTGCTAAGGGTTAGGGTTTAGACGAAGTTTGAAGGGTAGTACGTGGAACAACCAATGCCATCCATGGTCCCCGAGAAGATGTTCGTTCTATAGCGAGAAGATTTAATAAACAAGGTACTAGTGGAAGAGAAATCCTTATCAAGAACATAAGGGGAAGAAGTGGCAAGTAAGGGATCGGAAGAGTTGAGCAACTCTAATCGGGGAAGAAGGACCTCCAAAAGATTTTTTCATCCCCAAGAGACCAAGGCAACGCTATAGAAATTTCCTGTTGCCGATTTAGGAGACTCCGATCCGGTAAAGGGAATTTTTTAAGGACTGTGAGTCACCAAGGGACCAGGGGGAGTGTGGTGCAACCACCTTCGGTTGAATCACTCTAGATACAGAGCCGTGAAACCAACCAAAAATTCCAAGTCATTATTGGAAGATATTTAAGGCACCTATAAGTTCATCCATTGATTTTCCTATAGGAAATGTTACATGCGATGCACCAATGAGACCCATACCTTTGACAACCTTGCCTAGTTTTGATGGGCTCTCTTCGGGAGGATGTTGACACGCTCCTTTTTGAATTGGATATTTTTTGTCAAGGATAAAACTATATGATCGATGCTCAAGAATTGAAAATATTCCCTGCTACCCTAAAAGAGATATCCCCGAGATGGTTTATGGGTTTAGGGGGGAAAGCATGATTACTTCATGGGACAAAATGAAGAAAGCTTTCTGGGAAAAATATCAAGTTTATTTCAAGTCTCATGACATCAAGGAGGAAATATTTAAATTTTCACGAAGGAAGATGAAAATATGGAGGACCGTGGTGGAACGATCTAAATACATACTGCAGAGGTCCGGACATAGTGACTTGGATAAGGAAATTTTAAAGATCATCCTTCTCAAAGCACTCAGAGAGGACTCTCTGCAACTCTTAAATATAGTATTTAAAGGATATATTTCAAAAGAAAACTTTGAAACTATCTGTGATTATTGTATCAAATGTTCAATGGGGGGCTGCAAGAAGTGGACAGGGGTATTCGGTTGTTAAAGACCTCCCGGTGGAGGGGTCACGAAAAGCGAGAGATTGGGAATATGTTAGATAATCCGAGGACCGATATCCCGAGTATGCTATCGTCCCAAATGGACACTCTATAGGCAAAAACGAAGCGGATAGAGCTAGAAAAAAACAATGGCTATATTCTGTCCTCAATGTAAGAAGAAACACCCTTTGAAATAATTCCCGCCGAACACAGTGGAAGCCTCGTGCAATCTACGAATAGACTCTTGCGACCAATGCATGTCCTTCCTTGCCCGGGCTGAAAGTGGTTTTCCAAGGAGCAAGCGAGGAGAGCACAATGGAATAGCTATATTTCATGGGACGAAAAAAGCCATGGCAACCTCAACCACTAAAAGTGAATCCGAGTATGGTCGAGGGACCCATCCCGATAATTTCATAATTTTAGTATGGGTCCCTAATCTGCACCATTTTTAGCCATGTGGCCTCAATACTAGTATCCCCCTTAGCAAAGCAATGGGTTCCTCCAGCCCAGTCCAAATCCTTCATGGAATCGGAATTGGCATGGAGCCCCACCCAACTGGACAGTTCCTCGTACTATGCCTCAACAAAAACTTCAGTTTCCTTCTAATGTGCCCCCAAGAAACCTAGCCATTAGACCTCAACTTCCTCTCCGAGCCAACCCAAATCCAAATAACAAGGGGGTTCAAAAAATAGAAATGATGAACCTTCCATCCTACAACATTTCTACCGCGAGGGCTCAATGAGATAAATCTACGGTCCGGCCGAGTAGTGAAATGCACCTACTTCACCCATTATCACGGAACAACTTGACGGTGAAGATATAGAACCAGAACAAAGAATAGTGAGGGAGAATGTAGATCAAAACATAATAAATCGGACACCTCCCCAAGCTATTCCTAGTCATGGTCATTTAACATTTCCCCCATATCCCTGAAAGATTAACCTTAAGCAAACCAAACCCTCAAGAAGAATTTGATTTTCTAGGGGAAATACAAAATCTTTTTGTTAAAATACCTCTTTTACAAGCTATGAGGGATGTACCTATTTATGAAAAGACTTTAAAAGAATATTTATCAAAGAAATTGGGTAGAAAAGCCTAAGGATCCATTAACCGTGGATGTAATGGGTAGACTATCTAATATCATTTTAGGAAAAGATCATGCCTGTAAAATATGGAGATCCCTGGGAACCCAATTCTAACAAGTACAAATTAATGGGATTGAAATCCCAAATGTACTTGTGGATTTGGGAGTAGCCATTAACATTATCACTCGCTGAAAAAAATGAACACATTAGGACTTGGAAACATTAAATCAACCCCTACTATCCCGGAACTTGCAGACGAGATCCACAATTAAACCAGTAGGGGAAATTAGAGGATGTGATTATTTCATGTAGACTCATGGCATTACACCGTGGACCTCCTTATATTACGCACTCGACCTTCGGTAGGTGGTCACCCATTGATCCTAAGAAGACCCCTGGTTGGCAAACTGCAGATGCCTATATAGGATGTTGGTCCGGACATATGATTATATCAAATGGGACAGTTTACAAAGGACCTCAAGCTTTATTCTCTGCGAAGCTAAGCCTATCCGAAAAATCATTAACCGATCGGAAACCTCTACTCGTAGAAGAGATTGAACCCCGAAAATGAAGATGTTAGACCAATTCTCACTATTGGCCGAGTCCTTCGATTTAGAAACAGATACTAAAGAATATGCCATTAACGCCTTCATTAATGATTCCGCTTTTGTTCCCCGATCGAACTCAATATATTCTAGAATCTACTATGAGCCGTGAGGCACGAGAAAACATGCACCCAAAAGATGACATAGAAGACATTCCTATGACCCCATTCCATGATAGTACCCCAATCAAAATTGAACCAGGGAAAACACTTAATATCAATCCAAACTCGTCCGAATCTCGAGCCAAACAACTTTTGAAAGTCCTTCAAGAACATCGGGAAGTTGTTGCCTAGTATTATATTGACATGAAGGGTATCCCCGTTGGCCTATGCGCTCATCATATTTACATTAAGGAGGATTTCACGCCCGTAAGACAACCTCAACGGAGGATGAATCTTGCTCTCAAAAAATATTGTTAAAGAAGAATTACAAAAAATTGTTGGATGTAGGATTCATTTATCCCATCTCATATAGCCAATGGGTATCCTCGCTAGTTATCGTTCCCAAAAAGAATGGTAAATGGCAGATATGTGTAGATTACATGGAATTCAATAAGGCAACTCAAAAAGATGATTGCCCTTTTCCATTCATTGACCAAGTCTTGGACACCTTGGTCGGAAAGAATTTTTTCTCCTTCCTAGATGGATTCAAAGGAAATAATCGGATCTAGATAGCCCTCGGAAGATCAGGGATAACACAACTTTCACATGCCCATGGGGAACCTTTTCATATAGGGTCCTTCAATTTTGACTGTGTAATGCTCCCTGCTACCTTCCGGAGGGCAATCTTGGGAATTTTTTTCTGATTTGGTCGATGATAGTGTTGAAATATATATGGATGATTTTACTCCATATGGGAATTCATTTGAGGAGGGATTTGCAAATTTGGAGAAGGTACTCAAAAGATGTGAACAGACCCATGTATTTGTTTGAGTGCGATCAAATGCCATATGATGAGGGAAGAAGGAGTAGTATTGGGAACATTTTCTCCGAGCCGCTAGAATTCAAGTTGATCCGGCTAAAGTAGAGGTAATATTACATTTTCCAGCACCCAAAACACCCACGAGAGGTATGTAGCTTTCATGGTTATCGTTGGTTATTATAGGCGCTTTATAGAAAATTTTGCTAAATTAGCACATCCATTATTTCAATTGCTAACAAAAGATGCATAATTTTTTGTGGACCGAAGATTGCAAGAAAAATTTCACGAAAAATTAAAGGGCTAGTGTGCACGGCCCCAATCCTTCGAGGACCTCGATTTGGCATTACCATTTCACATACATATCGGGTGCTTCTCGTACAACATTAGGGGTTGTTTTAGGACAACAAGTAGAAAAAACACCATATGCAATTTATTACGTCGGCAAGAATTTCATTCCTATTGAATTAAAAATATACGGTGACAAAAAAATAATTCTTAGCCGTCATTTATGCCATCAATAAGTTCCAACACTACATCACCGGGTATTCTACTATTTTCCATACTAATTACACAACGATCGGGTATTCGATGAATAAACCCATTACTCCCGGCCGTGTTACGAGATGGTTACTATTGCTTCAAGAATTTGATATTACAATATTAGATAAGCCATGAAAAGATAATGTAGTAGCTAATTTCCTATCTAGAATGGATAAAAATGATGAATGCACACCAATAGAAGATAGTTTCCCACGATGAACATCTTTTTGCAGTCTCTACTAAACCTCTGTGGTATGCGAGATATTGCTAACTATCTTGCTGCAAGGAAAGTGCTCCTCATTTGTCATATAGGGAACAACGAAAAAGATTATTCATCATAGTTCCCGATATTCTTTGATGGTAGGATACCTTTTTTCATACGAGAGCAGATAAGCGGATCCGAGTCTTTGCGTGTCCGAAGATGATATCTATGAAATATTGAAAGTTTCCCATGATGGACCCTTGTGGAGGGAATTTCACGTACAAAATAACATGCCATAAGGTGCTATAAATGGGATATTGTTGGCCTTCCATTTTTCATGATGCTCGAAATTATGTCGGGAGGTGTGAAAGTTGCTAATGTATGGGGCAAAGCCCTAGTAAAGCAAATAAAATGCCTTTGCGAGCATAGCTAGTTCTCGAACCTTTCGAGAAATGGGATATTGACTTCGTTGGACCCTTTAACCCACCCTCCAATCAGAAAGTCCACATCTTGGTCTATACCGATTACGTTACTAAGTGGGTAGAAGCCAAAGTAGTCGCGAAAGCAACATGAGCAAGTAGTCTTAGATTTTCTATTTGAAGAAATTTTTTCTCGTGCACGGTACTCCAAGAGAGGTTGTTTTAGATGGAGGAGCACAATTCACATCACACAAGATATAAAAGCTTATGCAAAAATACGGGGTCAACCATAGAGTGACATCTCCATACCATCCCTGAGCGAATGGACAAGTGGAAAGCACAAATAAGACATTAGAAAATATTTTGACAAAACCTAGGCATACCATCGTCGAGATTGGACTCGAAAACTTCCGCAGGCTCTATGGGCATACGGAACAACATGACGGAATACAACAAATTTTTTCACCATTCGAGTTGGTTTATGGGAAATCTCTCATTGTTTCCAATTTAATTTGAAATAAGCACACTCGGTAATGACTCTTGGAAGTTGGTTTATATCTATCGGATGCCTAGAAGCACCGATCGGCTCAAACTTAATGAACTTGATGAAATACGTTCAATGGTTGTCCAACTAACTACCGCTATTCAGTAGCATAGAATGAAATGGCACGATAAGTTTATCGAAACAAGGTATTTCAAAGTGGAGATTGGACACTACTTTATGAATATCATTTCAAGGATTTTTAAGGGAAAGATTTGCACTCGGTGGATGGGACCTTATGAGGTGAATGTTGTATTTGATAATGGAACAATCGAGGCTAGTCACAATTGACGATACATGTACCTCCTTTATAGTCAATGGACATTGCTTGATATTATACCACCGGCCGGCCTCTAAGGATGATTTTATTAAAGCAACTCTCGAGAAATCCGGTTTGAAGGTTACAGATGTAGAGAATTTTTCCTCTGCACTCTTGTAAAATTAAAAAAATAAATAAATAAATAAATAAAAAATAATGTAAATAATAATAATAATAAAGAATTTTGTTCTATTTTTCTTGTCTTTTTGCAGGAGCTACGACTAAGGAGTAAAAATAAAATCAAGGAATACTCATGTTGTTGTTACGTGGTTGCTGCTACATCGAATGTCGTTACTCGGTTGCTACTACTCATGTTGTTGTTACTTGGTTGTTGTTACTCCGATGTTGCTACACCGCATGTTGTTACTCATGTGTTGCTACTCCCGTTCGTCGTTACTTGGTTGTTGTTACTCCGATGCCGCTACACCGGATGTTGTTACTCGGTTGCTACTACTCATGTTGCTTGTCACTTGGTTGTTGTTACTCAGATGTCTGCTACACCGGATGATGTTACACCAATGTTGTTACACCGATGTCTGTCACACAAGAACCGAGCTTCGCTCGACGAACCCACGAGAGGAAGGGATTATGGACATTATGTAGGAAATTGATATTATGATACAGATCGACAACCTTTGCTAATGAAGAACAAAGGGATGGAATTGTAGATAGAGAAATGGCAAGTGATGATGTTTCGAAAGAAACATCATCACTTGCCCCGATAAGAATGGATGTTGATAAAATTGGGGGTGCTACACAAGAACCACCCCCAATTCGGCCGAACGGGAGGAGTCGAACCACGAAAGAAATTTTTGGACCTCAAGAATTGGTACCAACCATGAAAACAAAGGTGATTCCCGGGGAAAAGAAGCTAGAGAAGGAATGAGTCGGGTTGTCAATATTGTTCCACAAGAACTAGTATCGACCCATGAAGAAGAAGTGATAAGAGAAGGGCAGAGGAAAGAAGGGCATTGAGCCGGGGAATCAATGCTCGCTCCACAAGAACCAACATTGACTACGGTTGAGGTAGTAATGCATGAAGTCTCGGTCCAACCTAGGAATGAACAATGTTACCGATGAAATAGGTAACCTGCAATGTTACCTACATTTTTTTGGTAGCATAAAAAGCACCCGATTTTGAAAAGTGGTGATGCAAAATCACCATTTTTTTTTGTGCACATTTTTGACACTCTAATATTTTTATTTATGAAGTATGAATATTTGTTTTAAAAATGTTAGTGAATTTCATGTTAATTTTGAAATCTATTGATGCAACATCAACATTTTTTTTTTGTAGAGTGGTGATTTTCATGCTAATTTTGAAACGTATTGATGCTGCATCAACTTTTTTTTTTTAGAGCGGTGATTTTCATGCTAATTTTGAAACCTATTGATGCTGCATCAACCGTTTTTTTTAGAGTGGTGATTTTCATGTTGGTAATAAAAAACAAAACTTAGATAAAAAATATATATATAAAAACAATAAAAAAAAACCCAATAAAAATGTAAAAAAAACAAAAATAGCTCGTAAAAATAAAAAATTTAAACAAAAATAAATAAATAAAACAACAAAAATATTTGAAAATTATATCAAAGGATATGACAAAATTTGAAAAAAAAGACACATAATTTAAAGAAAAAAAACAAAAATTGACCCAAAAAAAAAAAAAAAAAACATCGAAAACATCTTTTTCTCACTTATTAAAAAAAGCCATATTAAAAATTAAAAAAAAAAAATTCAAAATAATTAAAATTACAAAATTAAAATTTAGATTAAAAAATAAATAAAAAAGAAAATAAATAAATAAATAAATTTAAATTAAAAAAATAATAATAATAAGAAAAAAAATACAAATTTTAAAATTAACAAAAAAAAACATATTAAAAAAAAAAATTAAATTAAAATTGAAAAAGAAAATTTAAAACAAAAAGAAAAAAACTATCATCAAAAAACAAAAAAAATGAAAAAAACCACATGCAAATAATTAAAAAACAAATACACATAAATTTAGTGCTTTTTTTTTTTAATGAAAAGATTTTAAAAATTAAAAACTAAATAAAATAAAAAATTAAAAAAAAACAATTAAATTAAATTAAAATTTAAAAAATTTAATAAATAAATTTTAAATTTTAAATTTTAAAAAATAAGTAATCTATAATATTAAATATAAAAATATAAAAAAATTAAAAAAAAAAAAAACAGATTGAATTTAAGATAAAAAAAACTGATTGAATTTAAGATAAAAAAATTTAATAAAAAAAAAAATTTAATTTTTTTTGAAATAAAAAAAAAAATAAAAAAAATCAAATTAAAATAAAAATATTAAAAAATAAAAATAAAATAAAAAATGAAAAATAAAAATCAAATCAAATAAAAAATATACATATATATTAAAAATTAAAAACAAAAAAAAATAATAATAATAAAATTTAAAAAAAAAAAAAAAATTATATTTTAAATAAAAAAATTAAATTTTTTGAAATAAAAAAAAAAATTTTAAAAAATCAAATTAAAAAAAAAAAATTTAAAAATCAATTTAAAAAAAATAAAAAAAAAAAAAATGGCGGCGGTGGTGGTGGTGGGGTGGTGGTGGTGGTGGTGGGGGCGGCGCCACCCGGCCCTCCCCGCCCGGGCGGCGGCGCCACCCGGCCATCCCCGACCGGGCGGCGACGGAGGCTGGCCGGTGGGCGGGCGGGGGGATGCGCACCCAGCCCTCCCCGCCCGGGCGGCGGCGGAGGCCGGCTGGTGGGCGGGCGGGGTGGCTGCGCGGTGGTGGTTGTGGGGCAGCGGTGGTGGTGGTGGGGGCGGCGCCACCCGGCCCTCCCCGCTCGGGCGGCGGCGGAGGCCGGCCGGTGGGCGGGCGGGGATCTTCGCACCCGCCCCTCCCCGCCCGGGCGGCGACGGAGGCCAGCCGGTGGGCGGGTGGGGAGGCAGCGCAGCCCCCCGCCTGCCCATCGGCCGGCCTCCGCCGCAGCCCGGGGCGGGAGGGCCGATTCCCGGAATCGGCCCTCCCCCCCCGGGGCGGCGGCGGAGGCCGGTCGATGGGCGGGCAGGGGGTTACGCAGCCTCCCCGCCCGCCCACCGGCCGGCGTCCGCCGCCGCCTGGGCGGGGAGGGCCGGGTGGCACTGCCCCCACCACAACCACCACCGCCGCCATTTTATTTTATTTTTTAAAAAAATTATTTTTTTTTTAATTTTTTTTTTTTTTTTTCAAAAAATTTAATTGTTTTTTTAATTTAATTTTTTTATATAAAATATAATTTGTTTTGGTTTTTTTTTTAATTTTGTTTTTATTTTTTGTAAATTTTATTATTTTTTTTGTTTTAAATTTTATTTATTTATTTATTTTGTTAGTAATTTTTATTAAATTTTGCTTTTTTTTATTTAATTGATTTTTTTTTTTTAATTTCATAAATTTCCTTTATTATTTTATAGAATTTAATAAATTTTGTAATTTTTTTTTTAAATTTATTTGAATTTAATATTGTTTTTGAAATGTTTTACTTTTTTATTAATTGTTTTTGTTAATAACATAAAATTTTTATATTTTTATATTTCAATTAAAATTGTGTATTTAAAATTAGATTTTTTTTTAATTAAACTTAATTTTTTTTAATTAATTTGTTTTTTAATTTGTTTTTATTTAATATTATTATTATTTTTTTAATTTTTTTAAATTTTCCATTTTTAATTGATTTTTAAAGTTTTTATTTTAACAATGGTTTTTTTTTTCTTTTATATTTAAAATTTATTTTTTCTTTCAAAATTTATTTGTTTATTTGTTTATTTATTAAAATTTAATATTTTTGTTTTTAAATTTAATTGTTATTTTAATATTATTTTTTTTTTTAATTTAATAAAATCTGATATATATACATATTTTAATTTAAGTTTATATATATTTTTTATTTTTTGTAATTTAAATTTAATTTTTTTTTATAGTTTATTTGTTTTTTTAATATATATTGTTTTAAATTTAATATTTTGATTGTATTTTATTTTTATTTTTTATTTTTAATTAATTTTTCATTTTTTTACTTTTAATTTAAATAATGTTTTTTTTTCAATATTTTTATTTTAAATTTTTAAATTTATTAAAATTTAATATATTTCCTTAAATTTATTTTTTTTATTTTTTATTTTTTAATAATTTAATAAGCATTTTCTTTTTCTTTTTTAAATTTAATTTCTATATTTTATTTTTTATAATTTTCTTTTTTTTTTTAACTTGTTTTTTTTTTTAATTTAATATTTTTATTTTGTTTTTATTTTTTATTTTTTAATTTCTATATTTTTTTAAATTTTAATCTTAAATTTTTTTTTGTTTATTGTTTTATTTTATTTTCCTTAAATTTTAGGTTTTTTTTTATGTTTGAATTAAAATTTTTATTTTGTTTTCATTTTTATTTTTTTTATCTTCATATATTTTTAAATTTTAAGCTTTTAAATGTTTTTATTTTTTAAATTTATTTCTTTTCTTAAATTTTAGGTTTTTTTTAATGTTTGAATTTTAAAAATTAAAAAATGTTACTTCTATTTTAAAAAATGCCAAAAGTATGACACAATTTTATTTTTTTTATTATTCCAGCATCAACTGGTTTTGTTTTGAGGGTGTTTTTTCAATCCTTTTTTCAAGAAACAATTTTGTTTTTACCATAATTTTATAAAATGTTGAAATTTGACCTTAAAAAAAAACGAAGTGCGTTCTGGAATACACACTTTTTGTTTTTGGGGTGTTTTTTCAATCCTTTTTTCAAGAAACATTTTTTCTTTTACCATAATTTTATAAAATGTTGAATTTTGACCTTCAAAAAAAACGAAGCACGTTCTGGAATACACACTTTTTGTTTTTGGGGTGTTTTTTCATGTTTTTTGAGTCTTTTTGGGCTAGAGTTCCCGTTTTGAGGTCAGGTTACCTATTTGATCGGTAACAGTGTTAATGATGATGAGGGATCCGTTCCCTATTTTCTGTTCCAGTCCATGACGCCCAGAGGGGCAAGGGGATTTCGCTCGCCTAAACAGTTGGTGGAAGAAGTTGATGTTCCCCCAGTATTAAAAGTTGTTGGCACGACCAAGGTTGGCCTAGACACTACTGAACCAGAACAATTAGAGGTTCACCATGAAAAAATAGTCCCTGTAGTATCAGAACACAAAGGGGTCAATGAATTTTTTGACCAAACAGCAGAAGCTTCCAGGAGAAATGTAGAAGAAGAAGGACCTGTGGGTTGGGGGCTCAGCCAAGAGGGTTTGACGAAATAATCAAGAGAAGATGCTGGTATCTTTTTTCTGCCTAATGCGCCCGTCGTAGGTCAAAAACCTAAATTCGTTGTTAAATAGGAATGGGTCGAACAGTGCAAGAAAAGAAGGTTACCTCTTAAAAAGAGGTACCAATTGAAATTTAGTGAAACCATAAGACTAAAAAGAGAAGTTCGGAGTTTGAGAAAGCAAGTGTCACATTTAAAAAGGAAGGTAAAGGTCTACAAATGGAGGTCACTAAAGCTGAAGGTTGAAGTCTCCACTGCGGCTACCCAAACTTGCCCAACCAAAGAATTGTTTGAAGGTCGGGAATTCGTATTGGCCGCCAAAATTCAGAAATGACAGTTTGTAGCAAGTGGCCACAAGAAAGAAACAACTAGGGTTCGGGAACAGGCTGCTGGAGTCATTACAGGGTACATAGATCAATTATACAAGGCTCTGCTGAAGCGGGCCAAACAGAAGGCTAGGATAGAAGAGTTCGAAGAACAAATTCAGTTGCTAAAGATAGATAAGGGGAAGATGTTCTCCCTAGCACAATAGGCAATAGCCTCCAGACCTCCTGCACATAGATATTCCTTATTCCTTCATGAGTAGTTTCTTTAATTTTGTCTTGAAAGTATATATAAGGATATTTGGTACGAAATTGAGGACCCCATTTAATTTCTCCATATTTTAAAAATTCATGATGTTATAGGACAACATTTAATGTATGAGATCTACATGCATGGATATTATTTAAAGCATGATGATCCCTTTAACCTCATTCCATTCATGGGGGACATCCATTTAAGGGCTTTCACCTCCTATACCATCAATCAGATTAAATGGAGAAAGGCCTGGGGTACATTTGAAGAAAATCAAGCCGGAAAACCATTAATGGTAAGAAGAGAGCATGGTCAGTCCACAAATATTTACAATAAACATTATACCTTTCTATAGATTAAGGGCTGAAACAAACACATGAAGACAACTCAGAAGTGGTGTGTTGACTTGTGTGTTAGCCAGATTATGACATTTCGCCAGGACACCCTGGATAGTTGTCAGAAAAGATGGATGTTGTCTTCTTCAGCCATTAGGGGAAGAGAACCATTTGGGGCTCCTAAATTTGCATGTGCCTTGGAAAGAATGCCATGTTATGTGGCATTTATTCATACCTGTGGGGTTAGATGGATGAGATTTCGATTTCGATTTCCCCTTTTATGGCTACCAGCTGAACAGTATACTCCTGATTATAACGTTGAACCCGACTGGTGGAAATACGATGTTTTGACAGAGGGATATAAGCCACCAGGAATAGAGATGGCTATAGAATATGACCTTACAGAGCTTCATGCCAATCACAGTCAGTCCAATCCAGACCTGAGGAGACAACGAGCTGCATGAGGACATGCAGATAGATCAGTCAGGGGGAGATGCTGGGAACCAAATTTGTATACTTTCTTCTCTCATTTTTACCCTACCTTTATATCTCTTTGTGCCATTATTCATCTTAAAAGCATGAGGTAAAACCCTTTCTCCTATATTTTATGGGATATTTGATTAATTATGTACTTGTCATGGAGGTTTTACCTTTTTATGTATTAACTCCTATATTTCATCAGATTTGGATACAACAAGCACATTATGGCTGCAAGACAGGGCACATCCCATCATTTTCTAGCACCTCCCTTATTTTCTGCTATAGCGTAACAGCCATGGATGTATCAACGTTATCTTTGGGTTTCTTACAGTTTCTTGCTGGGCAATCCGGTTGCCATTGTAACAACGTATATTTTTGTAACAATGGAGTTGTTGGGGGAAATTTGGGGATCTCAGGGTTATGGTATAAATGAGCCTACGGGATGCAGTCAAGGGACCCCTTACATAGATGCTGACCTTGTAATTAATCTTATTTTTATTAATCGATACACACCAGCTCGCTATTTCTCCTGTAAAACTTGAGTTTCTGTAGCCTTGATCCAAGAGTTAGGCCCACTCTTGTGATCAAGTGTTGCGTTCTTCTTTATTTTCTTTCAATACTATGTTTTGTGTGACTCTTTAATTGTTGTTACAGTTACGTTAATTATTGTGGATACTTTTTATTTCTGAAGTTGATTTATTGTTGTTACAATGATATTTGTGTTATAGATTAAACCTTTGATTCACAGCAGACCACAGTTCTTGTATCTGCATATACTTTGTCATTAGTTTTGAAATAAATAACGCCCTCGGTTGATAATTTATGTGGAAAAAGCATTGAATCTTGCTCATATCTGGACACCAACACTGAGCTTAAGGGTCCAAACTTGTTCTCTTGACCCTTCGAGGGAGGGTTTCGCTGATCATCAGTAGGCTGGTTTCCTTTTTTGTTTGGAGCCCCCGGAGGATTTTGGGCCTTATGGGCAGACTTTGTTCTCTTAACCTGCTTCCAGCCTTCCTCTTTTCCTTTCTCCACCTCTTCATTACTCAAACAACTCTTTGAAATGTGTCTGTATTCGTGGCATTTTCAACACTTAAAAGGGAGTTGCTCGTAATCTAATTTTTGCACATGAATCTAGCTTTCGATATTGATTTTTATTGCCTCCGGAAGTCCCACTTCATGATCGACCTATACACAGATTCAAGCATAGTTGTATTGATCCTTATTATTTTCATAGTCTATGAATTTCCCAGTGAATTTCCTATATGCTTCAAATAATTCCAGTTCCAATAATTTACTGGAAGATTCGAAAGCCTTACCCACACAAGAATGGCCAATGGAGCATCCTATGTTGGATCAAAATCTGGCTTCCATTTTTTTAAACACAGGCCCTAAGGTCCCATGAAGTAAGGCCCATTCCTAAAAATCAAATCCTTGTCCTCTTTTTAAATAAATTCAAATAGGAAGAAGCCTCTCCCCAAGAAGTATGAGGTAACACTGTGCTCGATTAATGGTCTGCAGTTTTTAACAACCCAGGCCTCCGTGGTTTTGGGTGAGGGCCAAAGTCCAGTAAAATTCCCAACTAGAGCACGGTCCATAAGAGACAGGGAAACCTAGATCAGCCCCTTTGGTGGAAGGGAAACTGCCAGAATGTCATCTAGCTTCTTCACAAACTTGGTGACTTCCGATTTCTTCTTTTTCAGTAGCGAAGCTAGTAGATTTTTGAATGCTTCTTCAACATATAGAGGGAGAGGAGGATAAGGGGGAGGATGGTCCCGGGATGAACCTAGATCTTCCATGTCTGCGAGGGAGGTGAAAACCTATCACCAACATCAGTGCACGGGTTGACACAGTAGGCAGCAGCGCGAAAAATTTAGCACCCTAAAGAGTTGGATGTTACAATAGACTATAAATTGCATTTATCAAAGTTGTTACATGTGTTATAGTTTTTCATGCATGATATATTAAATTATCTTAGCAACAATTTTGATGAAATAGGTTGTGTTTTTATGAGCAAATGAACATGTCATAAATGAATTATATATATGCATGCATAGAGGAAATAAATTGAAATATATAAGCGACTGAAATAACTCATGTTAGATAAAATAATGAGTTATTGAACTTTAAATTCTTGAGAGTATAGAGGAAAATGGCCGGAGATAAATTCCATGAGTTTGAATTTGATTGAAATTATTGTGGGAGAGAAAGACAATAATTTGCAAACAACATTAGTGGGAGAGAAATACTAGTGTAACTCCTAAATAAAATATAACATGTACTTGATAAAGTTTTTCTTATCGTTTTGATTATTAAAGGGCTAGTGCTCCTTGATTTTTTGTATAAGTATTATGATTGAAGTGTTCTTTTTCATTGCCTAAATAATTGGTAATGAAAAGTAAAGGTTGATGTTACAACAAGAGAAGAACATCCAGGATGATGTTCTCTTTAAGGAGGGGAGTATGTAATGTCTCTAGCATAAGACACTGTAAAAACTCTCATAAAATGAGGGTTGTTAAATAATTAAATATTATTAATTAATATATTGATATTACATGAAGAATATTCTTCTAATTATTAATTATAATAATATTGGAAGAATTTTTTCTTAATTATTTTATTTAGAAGAATTTATGTTCTTCTATAGAAATAAATTATATTTCTAAGTTGGTATCTTTTATGAGTTTTAGAAATAATGAGTAATAATTTTGGAGAAACTATGGATAAGTGATATTTTTCTCATAAGGAAAAACCAAATCTAACTTTAAAAGAAAAGCATGACTGATTTATGGAGTTTGTGATTTAGGAAAAAACATATTTATGGATGCTTTATGGAATTCTTTTATGATTGAGAAAAGCTATTTCATTTTCTTAATTCTATTTATTGTAAGCCTATGAGAAAAATAGAGAGAGGAATGAGAGAATGCATGGAGAATGGAGCCAAGGAAGATGAAGAAGGAATTCCAAGCATGCATCAAAAGATAAGTAACTATGTTCTTTGGAAATTCTTTTGTTTGCATATGGGGCATGATGGTATAATAATTGAATTTATTTGCTAGGAAAAATTCATATGATAAACAATCAAGATTATTTATTGAGAAAACCTCTATATAATTTTGTGAATAGATGAATAAGTGTTTTATTCATTGAATTATGAAAAGATTTCATGTGTTTTGAATTCATAAAACCTTTTCATGGATAAATAATTCTGTGAATTGCGTGAGTTATTGGAAAATAGGGTCCAAAGAAGCAGTTATATCTCCCAAGCACGGATAGATATGTAAAACGTGAATGAGGTTTTTGTAAAATATGATTTTATGACCAAAAGTCTCTTTCATATTTTAAAAATTAGTTTCCCATGTCTCGTAAACCATGTCCTAAATTGATGTAAAAAAAGGGAATTATTTATTATTTAAATCTGGAAAAATGATCTCCAAATATTTGTTCGAATATTCCAAACCATAAGAACTGTGTAAAAATTGAGAGAGATTATTCTTAATGAACCCATTACAAAAAAAAATATTTGGGTTTTCCAAAAATAATTTCCATTCGGTTGGAAATCATGTCCAAATTTGATGACAAAAACAAAAAATTATTTAATATTTAAATCTGCAAACATGGGTTGTAAAGATTCATTCGAATATTCAAAACCTTATATCTGTGGAAAAAGTGACAGAGATTATTTTTAATAAGCCTCTTCCAAACAAAACCCTCTTTTGGTTTTCTGAAATTGCTTTCCATATGTTCGTAATATGTGTCCAAAGTGGATAACTAAAACAGGAAAAACATAGGAAAACATAGTGCTTCTATTTCATTTTTCAATGAGATAAGAATAATTGTTTATGTACATATAGACATAATAATTATGCTGATTATTATTTACAAGGAATTAATTTATATAATTACCAAGTATGTTTTCATAATGCATATGCATTAAAAGTTTTAAAGAGAAGTATTCGACTCTTGAAGAGAGTATGTAATTAGGTGCACATGAATAATATCTAGTATATTTGAGCTACTAGAAATTATCAAGTTATTTTACATGCATGAGGAGCTTCAGTCATGTAAAAAGATATAAATGACTTATGTGAGGGGTAGTTTACATAAAACCCTTGTGTAAAGGGAAATTGGTTGTATTATTTGAGAAATATTTTGTTATTAATGTTATTTCTTGAAGAAATGTTACAAATCTCTCTAATGTGTGAAATGATAATAAAATATTTTGTATTTCAACTAGAATAGCTAGTGAGTTAGTTATCTTTTGGAAAAATAATAATTAGGGTGTAAAAATCCTTAGAATATATGAATATATATATATATATATATATATAGAGAGAGAGAGAGAGAGAGAGAGAGATTTGGATGCAAGGAAGTAATTATTATGTTAGAACTCTTCAAAACGAATTGAAGAGAAAAATATATCCTTGTACGCGTTATTGGAATAGATTATTGGAGAGGAAAAATAATTATCACATGATTTATTATGTAATATTATTTAGAGAAAAATATATGCTTGCATGCATGGGAAAATTATAGTTTTGGTATTATATTTCTACAGAAAAGGAAGATGCAATCACATAATATTTATTGTGTTAGCCTTCTTTTGGAAAAAATAATATGTATTTTGCAAACCTAAAGAGATTACCTATGGTATTAGATTTATTTTGATAATATTATGCATAGTTATTGGGTTATATCTTTCGGATTAGATGGAAATGTCCCTCTGCATGCATAAAAGAATAAGTGGTATGAGTTTGATCCCTTGGAAAAGAAATGTGTTTATTTTTCCATGAAATGTTTATTTAGTTTGTTTTGGAAAGAAATATATGTCTTACATGCAAGAAGAACAAGCTATGTTGTTGCATTCAAAAAATTATAAATAGTGTTTTAACTTTGTTTGAAATCGAGCGGGCATGGTTATACATAATAACCATTATGAATAGCTCTTGGGTGGAAATGATGTTTTTCGAAAAGAACATGCATTCACATGCATAAGTATAGCATCTATTGCATTAATCCCTTTGGTTAAGAAAACTTAAGAGCAGGCAAACAAAGTAATTGCTTGTTGGGATAGCTATCTTGAAAGTTTGTTATGAATTTGCATGTACAATATTATTATATAGTATGTTAGCTTTCCTTTGGAAATAATATGAAAGTGCATGCAATATTTTGTTAGCGTTTGTTGGAAAGATGACGCTTGATAGTGATTTATTTGTTACTAATGAATGTGAAATGATGTTAAAGAAGTAATTTCATGTCAATGTGGTTATGTTTTATACATGCATAAAAATAGTTGTTGAAGTGTCACAAATAAATATTGATTATTTTTTTATTAATATTTTATCTAATCATGATATCAAGTGTGCTGACGACAACAATGACAGGAAAAGAGGGTGATATGAGAAAATAATTTTCAAGTTTAACATTGTGGAAGATCAAGATTTGTTATTCCATTCAGGTTTAGTACTTCCAACTGCAGGATGACCCACTGAAGGAAACAACCCGATTATAAAGACTGAGACTGAGGATCTGTGGGTAAATGGTATCATGATGATTGTAATAGCTTATAGCTAGTTATGTTTCATTTAATATTATTTTTCTATGTAATTTTTATGAAAATGGTAAAGGGATGGGCTCCCTTATAACCATTGAGTGTGGGGTGAAAACCCTCACGAGAGTTCAATAATAAAATTAAACGTTTGTTGGTTTTCACCCTACGAGGTTTCCAGGGTATATCACTATCTAATGATGTGATTGTTCATTGTGTCATTTTCAGGATGTTAATTTATTTCATGATATGATGTTTATATTATCAATTCGGTGATTTACTAATTGAGTTAAAAATGACCATGGGATCTATGCATAGTTATAGCAGGAAATTCAAGTTAATATGCTACAACAAGGACAATTAATGGTTGTGTAACTCACTATGATTTTTACTAAATATTTCTCTGAAAGATTATGATGGGTATTCAAATGGTTAATGACGAAATATAGAAAGTAATTTATAAGGTTACACATTCGTAAATGTTGAAAAAAATTCTAAAAATTTCCTAACTCCATGCATTTTCCTACGAGGTTATCAGGGTATGTTAAAAAAGCTCTTGTAACAAGCTTGGGGTATACGGTAGGAGTAGGTCGACAATGAAAATTATGAGTATTACCACAAACCATTTATAAATGGTATCGATTCGATTCTAACTTGCCACAACTAATTTTAAGATGTTATATTTTATCTATTTTTTTTTTATGTTACACATAAAATTTGTCTCTATATATTTTGTTGTTTACAGAGACTTTAAAATCAACATTTTTGACGTATTTGGTATTGTGCTATAACAAGATCATATATTTTTAAACTCATATTTCTAGTATGTCTATTTATGCAACATTTGTTACGATATATTTTTTTTGCCTTCTTCAACATGTAATTTTGATTTTATTAATAAAATTATTATTTTTCATTTAGGAAAAAACATTTCAAAAACATTTTAAAAATGAAATTGATATGATTTTTATATAAAAAGAGAGTGAAAAATCTTATTCCATTAATAAAATATTTAAGAATATTTATAAGTCATTCATTTTTTTATATTTAGTTCAGATATGGAATTATATATATATATATATATAACTTTTTTAAAAATATTTATAACAAAATTAATAATATATATAAAAAGAGAAAGTTCTATGGATATATTTTTTCTACTTCCAAATATTTTATTAACATTTAAATGTATGATGTAAATCATAAATAAAATATTTCAATCTCAGTTAGGTATATACTATATAAAACAAAAGAAATATATACATAATATGGATTATATAAAGAAAAAATAATAATTTTTTTAGGAATATTTGTAGTTCATTATATTTTAATATGAAGTTGACAAATACAACACACACACACACATAAAATTTTAAAAAGTATTTATAATAAAAATAATATATTATATAGAGAGCCTTATGGATAGATGTTTTCTACTTCGAAATACTATTGAGACAATTATACAAATTTTAATGTGTAGAATATCAATTATAAATAAAATAATTTAATCTCAACTATTTATATATTATATAAACACACACACACATATATTACTAGGTAAAAAAATTAATATATATGTGTGTGAAAGAGTTCTTATTTCATTAATAGGTTTTTGTTTTAGATTTATAATTCATTAATTTTTTATTAATTTGATATATATATGAGGAGAGAGTTACTATTACATTAAAAAGGGTTTTTTTTAAGGGGTTTATATTTCATTAATTTTTTTTTTATTTGACTTATATATATAACAAAAAAATTTATGTATTAATATTTTAATAAGTACAATGTGAATCATAAATAAAATATTTTAATATATATTTTATATAGAAAGACAGAGCATTATTATTTTATTAATAGGTTTTCTAGGGAGATTTATAATTCATTCATTTTTAATATGGATCTTACATATAATATTTTTAGTATTAATAACAAAAATAATATATAGAGTGATGTAACATTTGACAAAAATATTTATAACAAAAAATATATATATATATCGAAAGAGAGTCCTATGGATGTATGTTTTCCACTTCCAAATATGATTAAGGCATGTATTAATGTTAATTTGATTTGTAGAATATGAACAAAAACAAAATTTTAATGTCATTTTATTAACCGCGTGTAAACGGAAGATATATATATATATATATATATATTTAACGAAATATTTTATTTATGGTTCACATTCTATAAATCAAAAAACAACGTGTATGTGCAACTAGTCATATTTAAGTAGAAAACATACATCGATGGGACTTTCTCTTTATATATATATATATATATATATATATATATATATATATATATATATATATATATATATATATATATATATATATATATATATATATATATATATATATATATATATATTTTTGTTATTATTAATTTTTCAAATGTTACATCTCTCTATATATTATTTTTGTTATCAATATTTAAAATGTTATATGTCAACTCCATATTAAAAAATAATGAATTATAAATATCCCTAGAAATCTTATAAACAAAATAAGAATTCTCTCTGTTTATATAAAAGGTTTGCACCTAGAGATATTTGATCACTCTGGACACTTGATAAATCCACAGTTAAGATGATAGGCCCTTTATATCCCAACATGAGGGTGAGTTCTCCATGTAACTTTACATTTAAAAATAATAAAATAATACTTGAAATACAAAATTTAAAGAAATATTAATAGCAAAAAAAATTTAATGCGAGTCACAAAATACTTCAATTCCCACCTTATGTCACATGCACACTCTTCGAGCCATCCTTGAGGAAGTTTTAATGATAAAAAGGAATTTTGATTACACCACCTCTCAACATATCTATAGTGAGATAAACACTATACCCAAGGAGCTTTCCAATAAGAGCTTGTAGCAAGCATGGGGCATACTGAAGGAGTAGGTCAAGAATGAACATTATGAGTATTACCACAAACCATTTATAAATGGTATAAAGGATGATGGATCTAGAGACTAACTTGCAACAACTACTTTTAGGATATTATATTTTATCTATTTTATTTTTATGTTACACAAAAAATTTGTCTCTATATATTTGGTTGTTTAAAGAGACTTGAAAATAGACATTTTTGATGTATTTTGTATTTTGCCATGACTAGATCATATATTTTTAAGCTCATATTTCTGGTATGACTGTTTATGTAGGCGTTCTCTTGATATGATTTTTTTGGCATCTTCAACATGTAATTTTCATCTTATTAATAGAATTATGATTTTTCTTTATGAAAAATCATTTAAAAATTATTTTAAAAAGGAAATTAATATGATTTATATAAAAAAATAAAAATGAAAAAAAAAATCTTATTCCATTAATAAAATATTTAAGCATATTTATAAGTCATTGATCATGTGCAAAATATACACCTAAATATCATATTTAATAGATCTATATCCTAATTATATAACAATCATACATGTTCAAAAGAATTGAACATACATATGTTTTGTAATTTGCAATTTCAATCTAGATTCATTTTAAATAACAAATGACAAAACAACTTGAGCTTTAAAAAAAAAAATTAATCTAAAATTGCATCTAAGTTAACATTATAACAACATGTTATCATGTACATGTGAAAAATGTAATAACCAAATGAAAGCATACTTCATTCATTGTTACATATATTCATGAACTTAAATATGTAAAACCATATATGCATGCTTGTTTTAAATGACACGTGATCATGCAAACTGTACCTAAATATTTCCTTTAATAGACATCTACACCTAATTATATATCATGCACACATGTTCAAATGCATAACATGTAGCACATTTGTTTTGTAATTTGCAATTTCAATCTAGATTCTTTTTAAATAGAAAGTGGTGAAACAACTTGAGTTTTAAAAACAGAACTAAATCTAAGGTTGTCTAAGCTAACATTATATATAAACATGTGATCATGTATGCAAAATTTAACAAATAAATGAAAATGTACTTCAATCATTTTTACATATATATTCATGAACTTAAATATGTAAAACCATCTATGATTTTTTTAAATGACACGTGATCATGAAAAATGTACGTAAATATCACCTTTAATAGACATCCTAATTATATAACATTCACACATGTTAAAATGCACAACATGTACCACATGTATTTTGTAATTACAAATTTTCATCTAGATTCATTTTAAATAAAAAATAACAAAACAAATTGAGTTTTAAAAAAAGCATATAATCTAATATCACCTAAGTTAGTTTATTAGAACAACATGTGATCATGTATGGAAAATGTAACAAATTAATTAAATGCATTTATGTACTTCAATAATAGTTACCTATTCATGAACTTAAATATGTATCTAACCATCTATAATTGTTTTAAATGACATATTATCATGTGCAAAATGTACACCTAAATATCGCTTTTAATAGATGTATGTCCTAATTATATAACATTCATACATGTTCAAATGCATTTAAGATGTACCAGATGTGTTTTGTAGTTTGAAATTTCAATCTAGATTCATTTTAAATAACAAATTACAAAACAACATAAGTTTTAAAAACAAAACATATAATCGAAGATCATCTAAGTTAGTTGATTATAACAACATGTGATCATGTATGGAAAATGTATCGACTAAATTAAATCATTTACGTACATTCCAAATTAAATCATCTAAGTTAACATTATATAACACTGTCATCACATGTCAAATGTAACAACTACCCAAAATTTAAAATCATTCAATAAAAGTAAATGTAGTTCAACTATACAAAATGTAAAATATGTCCAAAATTTATATGATGAAAAATAAAATTAAATATATAAAAATGTATAGTGTTACAAGTATCAAGTTATATAGAACAATATATATGACCGCATAAATAAGGCTATCTATATAGAAAAATAAATTCAAGACTATCCATCGAAAAAAATGTTGCATGTGCATCATTAATCAAATAGAGAATCTAGTTGCAGTGTATTTTCTATTTTCCAGCAGCATCCCGAGCCTCCTTGTACTATCACCTAAAGAATGGGGAACCTAAATAATGTGTCAACATTAAAATTGAATGAGAATGTAGAAATTCATAAAAAAAACTAAATGAAAAAAAATAAATATCATGCAATACCTCATGTTGTTCCCTCTCCATTGTCCTATGTTGGTCGTCCATCAATGCATCCACCACGGTAAGCTATACAATATACATGTACAAGTATATATATATATATGTATATATATATATATAATGAAATTGCATAAACTTATGCAATAATATTAAAAAAAAATTAGACAACTTCTTGTTCAAATTGTTTGGATGTTCCTATCTCCATCATACACTTCATTGCTAAAGTCCTTAGGAAATGGAAATCGTCTCCACAAACCTAAAATTAAAAAAAATTAAAACTCTAGAATAACTCAAGATCTAGATCTCATTTTTTAATGAAACATTCACTTCAATTTATAACTTAAACATAAGTGAAAAATTGAATAATTGTGATGATGGATTTGGCACATCAAACAGGGAAGAAGAGAGTGGCTCTGAATGAAATTTATCTCCACAAACCTAAAATTAAAAAAATTTAAAACTATAAAATAACTCAAGGTCTAGATCTCATTTTTTATTGAAACTTTCACTTCAATTTATAACTTAAAAACATAACTGAAAAATTGAATACTTGTGATTGTGGATTTGGCACTTCTCCTAACAGGGAAGAGGAGGGTGGCTCCATTGTGAAAACATCTGACAAAATTAGAAACTGTTAGCATTAATTATATACATAAATGTGCGCACAATTATTTATTTTAAAAATATGTCATCATGATATCGGTACAATAATAGAATAATAATTGTACATGAACATCAGAACACTTAAAAAACATTAACATTTCACAACATATCATCTTGATTGTGAGAACCATCTTGATTGTGAGAACATGAAGCTTCGATCGTGATATTAAATCAATTTTTTTGTTCATCAAGCGTGTTAACTACAAATGGTGAACATATTATAAATTTTTGTTAGATTAACATATACAAATAAACATGTATATGTACATATTAAAAATTACATTAAAATATTCACCCTAATAATTAACACATACCAATCCCATTCCCTCTTCCTCATGAATAATTAAGTCCTCCCAACCATTGTGTCAATGCTTTGCATACATTCTAAGATTTTAAAACTCATGTTGTCTATCTCATCATCTATATGATACACAAAATTATCATCTGCATTCTCTCATGCGCTTTGACTATTCAAAAAAACATCAATTCCACCAAGTCCAGTATGAACATTGTCTATGATGGCATCCCTTACTTCTTGACTAATTTGAGAAGTGGCATCCATCTCTGACTACAAAGTTACGACAGTAAGAGGTCAGGTTACCAATAGTGGCTCGAGGTGAGGCAACTTATAATCATGCTTAGCGCCCCTATGGTCACATAATCGACCTTTTCGAGGACCAAAAAATTCAGAGGGATGTTTATTATAATTGGGTTTCATTCTAAAAAATATTTCTAAATAAAATAATTTTGAAAAATAAAGAGGAACCTTGTCTTTCCATGGTATTGTTCCATAGGTAGCAAGGTGCCTATCATACGAATGTCAAGCTATATCAGGGTGCTCGTAATATTACACCTTTAGCATGTTTCTTTATAGTCCTTCTTTGAAATTAAACATATATTTTGTCATTTCTTTTGTAACTCTGTGTTTAACATCTTCCCATGTATCGGGACCCATCATTGTCTCCTTTCTTTTCCTCATCACTTCTACAAAATTATTAATGGTTGGCCCAAGATTTTTGTAAACATCTACAAGTGTGATTAAGGAATGCGTAACTATTTCTAAGCTTTCTCAACTCTCAGTAGGGAGTTTCAAAGACAAAAGATATTTCTTCAATTTTTAATAAAGATGTTCACACCTTTGTAATGTGCATTGTTGGATGTTTTTTTCCCAAGGTAATGTGAGAAGGATAAGTCATGGTTGGTGTACAACCTTCTTCTCGAATAAAGCGGTCTAGCCTGCGTCTTTTTAGAGTGAAATTTTCACCCTCTGCATCAATATATAAAATTACATGTATAAATAAAAAAAACACGTGAAAAAATTTATACAAAATTTCTTTTTAACTATTAAAAAATTATATAAATAATTTAACAAATTAATAATTGAATGAAAATAATATTTATATTGATGGCCACCTCAAGATGGCTCGCAACATCATGGCCACCCTGAGATGTTTTGAGAACCAACATGACCACCCATTGATTGCTCACCACCCATTTATTGGCCACCGAGGGAATGCATACCAACACCCTCACGCAATTGGGCACCACCTATTGATTGGACACTAGGGGAATGTGTACCACCACCACCCTAACGTGATGAGCGGGAAGCTTCATAAAAAAATATGAATTTATAATCAATTAAAAAATACATACATACATATAAATACATATATATGATTGATCATATTACGTGAACCTTAGCCAAACTCCATTGATGGAGTAGATACTCTTTCACTCCTAACTTCTAAAAAATAAAAAATGAAATTTATTAAAAATTAATTTAACTCACAAAATTGATAAAATATGAATTCCATATGAATACATATATGTACATGGGGATAAAATTATATATATTTAATAAAAAAATCAATTCCACATGTATACATATATGTATGGGGATAAGATTATATATTCAAACGTCATTTAAAAAAATGCACATTTAATATAAATACCATGAACATCCCATGATCCATGATTCCCCTCTCTCGTAGAGGCATGGGATTCTATTGATGTTCGCCTGAAAGAACCACGTGCCAAATGATCAGCCTCCAATATGTGTGTGTGTGTGTAGATATCTACAATGGACACTTACAATTATTTTAAAAATTTCTATTTAAAATAAATTAAAAATAATTAAAAAAAACTAATGTAATTTAGTACACAAATGTTGAGCACAAACACAAATTATGTAAAACACAAAGCTTTAAAAGCACAAATTGATGTGTAAAACTCACTTTAAACACAAATTTATTGAAGTGCTGCACATTTTAATTTTATAAAATGTGAATTTCACCAAGATGTGCTTACATGGTGGGAGCGCACTTGGTATATAATTGAAAAAAACACATGGTCATTAAAAATGACTCATTTATAAGTAAAATAACACACACATATCAAAGATATGTTACAATGTCCATGAATAAATTTTGAAGGAGAGCGTATCAACACTAATTCATCTTTGAGAGATGTATCTTGAATTGGCATTCCTGGATACAATACTAATTCATATTTGACAGATGAATATTGGATTGGCATTGCCCCACAGAATAGATCACCAAACATATTATTAATATTTGCACAATGTATTATAGTAAAAATTTGAAATTTTATAACAATATTGTTTGCTTTTCCATGCAGTTTTTTTAGCCTCTCCTTATTAACTTGGTACATGTCTTTCATCTGGTTGCACACAAGTTCAGAATTGTTGAAAACTACAATTCCATTTGATCCATACTCCCTACTTGTCCCCAAGTCTTCTATCAATGTAATATAATATGCTTCATTGTTTGTTGTTCTTCCTAGTATATTCATTTTCCTTTGGAGGACCTTGTTAATTGCAATATTTAAAATCACATATGTAATCATTACTTTTCCTAGATAGGGATAGTAAGAAAAACCTATGCATAATGTCCATTTTTCAACCATGTTTAGTGGGCTTTTTAATTCCTGAAAAAATAAATTCAATAAAATATATTAAATGAACATTTATTGCAAATTCCTTAAAGTTTATGGGAGAAATGACATATATACATGGTTTGCCTTAAATTTTATGAGATAAATGACATGTACATGGTTTCCAAAAACACTAGAAAATGCCTTAAATTTTATGGGAGAAAATAAATGACATGTACGTGGTTTCCAAAAATACTAGCATTTTCCTTAATCTTTATGAGAGAAATGGCATGTACATTGTTAAAATTTATGGGATAAATGACATGTACATGGTTAAAGTTTATGGGAGAAATGACATGTACATGGTATCCAAAAACACTAGACAATGCCTTAAATTTTATGGGAGAAATGACATGTACATGGTTAAGTTTATGGGAGAAATGTCATGTACATGGTTACGGTATCCAAAAACACTAGAAAATGCCTTAATTTTTATGGGAGAAATGACAAGTACATGGTTAATTTTATGGGAGAAATGGCATGTACACGGTTAAGTTTATGGGAGAAATGACATGTACATGGTTATTGTATCCAAAAACACTACCAAATGCTTTAACGTTTATGGGATAAATGACATGTACATGGTTAAATTTATGGGAGAAATGGCATGTACATGGTAAAATTTTATGCGAGAAATGACATGTAAATTTTGGGTGTGGAGCTTGATTATCTTGTTTATTTACATGTATCATCGTGTTGGACCCATGTTCTTAACAGGGTGGCAATGTCGTCCATCGTTTAATCGCTGCTAGGGGGATCCAGGGGGCTGCGGTGGCTTTGTAAAATATTTTAATTTTGTAGTCAATCTAGGTCGTTCATTAGGAAAATGATCTCACAGTATAAGTTATGTTTAATTTAGGGTTTTTTTCCTTAGAAGGAAACCCCTCATTTTGTATGAGGGTATTTTATTGCGGCTATGTATGGTGTGTATACTCTGAGCGAGAAATGTCAATGGGTACTCTGTGAGAGAGTAGATGATATTACAGTCAATCTATTGTAGGTTGCGTCTCTTCATTTTGCTGGGTAATAGAAAGCACATATTAGCTATTTCCGTGGCCGTAGCCCAAGTTGGGTGAACCACATATATATGTGTCTCTCTTGTTTTATATGTTTTCTATGTTTGTGTCTCCACATATTTTATGTGTTCCATTTCTTTGTAATATGTAATTTTCTAACAACTGGTATCAGAGCCAAAGGTCTATTTGGCTGATAAACTCGTAGGAAAGAAGCATTCCTTGTTGAAGTGGGAGAAATGGTGAAAGATGGTAGGTTTAGGGTCGAGAAATTTAACGGCAAAAACTAACCATCGTGGAAGATGCAGATGGAAGATTATCTGTATCAAAATGATCTGTATCTAGCATTGAGCGGAAAAATAAAGAATCCCTCAGGTATGGCAGATGCAGAATGGGATATTCTTGATAGAAAGGCACTTGGACCACTACGGTCATGCCTAGCGGCATTGGTAGCCTTCAATATTTCTATGGTAAAAACACCAGAGGGTTTAATTAAGGAATTGGCGAGACTATATAAAAAAAAATCGACCTCAAATAAGGTATTTCTTATGAAAATTTTGTTTGATATGAATATGTTGGATGGTGGATCTGTTGCTGACCATTTAAATGAATTTAATACATTTATCATTCAGTTAAGTTCTGTAGGGGTAAACTTTGATGATGAAGTTAGGGTTGTATTATTTCTATGCTCATTCCTAGAAAGTTGGAATTGTTTAGTTATGCCCATTAGTAACTCTATCTCTGGATCCAATACTTTAAAGTGTGATGATGTTTTCAGTGCTATCCTTAGTGAGGAAATGCGATGGAAAAGCTCCGGTGAGACATTGGGTAATTATTTGAGTGTAGAGACTAGGGGAAGAAAAATTGAAAGAGGAAAGAGACCAACATATCAGAGTAGATCAAGGAAATTCAGATCCAAGTCTAGATCGGGGATAGTTTGCTAGAAATGTGGAAATAAAGGACACCTAGAGAAATATTGTAAATCTAGGAAGGGAAAAGAAGGAGACGCACAACAAGAAAACAATCATGAAGAAAATATGATAGGTGATGTGTTACAAGATGGTTTGATTCTTTATTTAGAAAATGTTACTGATTCCTCGGTGGTAGATTCAAGGGCCTCATTCCATGCCACACCTGACAAGAAATATTTTCATGACTATGTTCGAGGATATTTTGGACAGGTTCCTCCGGGTGATGATAAACCTTATAAAATATTTGGAATGGGTAAAGTTCTTCTAAAAGAACAGAATGGGAACCAATGGTTATTAAAGGAGGTAAGGCATGCTCCAGATCTGAAGAAAAAATTGATTTCAATAGGGTAGTTAGTCAATGAAAGTTTTGTGATGACTTGTACAGATAAAACCAGAAAGCTCACTAAAGGCGTCCTGGTAATAAGAAAAGGAGAAAAGGTTGGTACATTGTATTTATGCAATGGTATTTCTAACTATGTTAATGCTTTAACTTCCAAAGGAGCATGTGAAAAATTATGCTATCATAGGCTCGGACACATCAGTGAGAAGGGATGAAGATTCTTCACTCAAGAAATCTATTGCCAGGTTTGAAGAATGTTGATTTGGATTTATGTGAGAATTGTATTTATGGAAAACGTAAGAGAGTCATATTTATTAGAGTTGGGAAAGAAAATAAGAGTGAAAAATTAGAGCTTGTGCATACAGATGTATGGGGACCTGCTCAGGTATCATCTCTCGATGGCTCTCATGATTATGTTACTTTTACTGATGATGCAACTAGAAAACCTTGGATTTATTGTATTCCGAATAATTATGATGTATTTGGTACTTTCAAGAAATTGAAAGCTTTGGTTGAGATTGAGACAGGAAAGAATTTAAAGTGTCTGATATCATACAATGGAGGTGAATATTCGAGAAAAGAGTTTTATAGGTACTGTTCAGAACATGGAATTTTCAACGAGTAGACATTTCCAAGAACACCACAATAAAATGGTTGATCAGAAAGGATGAATAGAAAAATCATGGAGCGTGCAAGGTCCATGATATTGCATGTAGGATTGCCTTTACAATTTTGGGCAGATGTTGTAGATATTATTATTTATCTAATAAACAGAGGGCCTTCAAGTTCCATAGATGGTGGTATTCCAAAGGAGGTATGGATAGGTAAAAAGGTAAGCTACTCATTTTTAAAGCCTTTAGGTTATTAGGACTTTGTCCATATTGATAAATAAAATAGAACAAATATTGAAGAAAAATCAAAGAAATGTACCTTTATTGGATATGGTGTTAATGATTTTGGTTATGCCTTATATGATTATGAAAATCACAAAATCATTAGCAATGGAGATGTAATTTTCAATGAAAATGTCTTGTATAAGAATAAGTTGCAGGGAAAAAAGAAGTAAAAAGAAAATAAAGAATACATAGTTCTTAATGAGATCACAAAAAAAGTAAAGGTGCCTGAAAATAATAATAATCAACATCCACAACAACAAAAACCACCACAACAGCAAGAAGCACCTCAAACATAAAGTGGTGTCAGAAGATCTACTGGGATAAGTAGACCCCATGAAAAATACTCTCCTTCATTATATTATTTAATGTTGATTGATTCTAGTGAACCCAAATGTTATGAAGACGCAATGGAGGTTGAAAATAGGAAGAAGTGGGAGCTATCCATGAAAGAAGATATGGATTCCTTAATACATAATCATACTTCAGACTTAGTAAGGTTGCCTGAAAGTAAAACAACATTGTAGAATAAATGGGTTTACAAGCTAAAGGAAGAATATGGAGGAAAATGGAGGTACAAAGATAGAATTATGGTGAAGGGGTTTGCACAAAATAAAGGTATTGAATTTGATGAAATATTTTCTCCTATTGTTAATATGACTTCAATCAAAACTATATTATGTCTTATAGCAACGAAATATTTGCATCTTGAATAGTTAGATGTAAAGACAACATTTCTCCATGGAGATTTGGAGGAAGATATCTATATGCAGCAACCACAAGGATATGAGGTCAAAGAGAAGGAAAAATTAGTGTGTAGGTTAAAGAAAAGCTTGTATGGCTTAAAACAAGCTCCAAGGCAGTGGTATCTAAAATTTGACAGGTTTATATCTGAACAAGGTTATACTAGATGTCACTCTGATCATTGTGTTTATCTGAAAAAAGAAAAATGATGGTAGCTATATTATATTGTTATTGTATGTAGATGACGTGCTTGTTGCATGGTCTAACATGCAGGAAATAAATGTACTCAAAAGAAAATTGGCAAATTTATTTGCAATGAAGGATTTGGGAGCTGCAAAACAAATCCTTGGTATGAGAATAATTAGAGATAGGAAAAATTGCAAATTAACATTATCTCTGAATGATTACATACAAAAGGTGTTGGAAAGGTTTAATATGCAAACTGAAAAACCATTTAGTACACCTTTGGCTAGCCATTTCAAACTTAGTAAGGTGATTTTCCCCAAGACTGAAGAAGAAATGGATTATATGTCTAAATTTCCATATGCATCAGTAGTTGGAAGCTTAAGGTATGGAATGGTCTGCACAAGGCTTGATATTACATATGTAGTGGGAGTTGTAAGAAGGTACATGAACAATCTAGGAAAATAACATTGGATGGCAGTGAAATGGATTCTCGGATATTTGAGAGGTACCACAAATCAAGCATTATGCTTTGGTGGTTCAAACATTTATCTACAAGAATATGTTGATGCAGATATGGCAGATGATAGAGATAACATGAGAAACACTACAGGGTATGTATTTACTGTAGGTGGAACAATTGTCAATTGCGTTTAAAAAATGCAAAGTGTTGTTGCACTTTCAACAATAGAAGCAGAGTATGTTACTGCTACACAACCTAGTAAAGAAATGATTTGGTTACAAAGGTTTATGGATGAATTGGGTAAGAAGGAAGAGACGGGAAGGTTATACAATGAAATCAGAGTATCATTCATCTTACAAAGAACTCAGCATTTCATTCCAGGACTAAATACATATAGCTCAATTACCATTTTATACGATCAATGTTGGAAGATGGAGAACTAAAGCTGGAAAATATACATAGTAGCCAGACTCCTGCAGATATGTTAAAAAAAATTTTGACGAGGGAAAAACTGAGCTCAGTTTCAATTGGTCTTCAAGTATGATGATGAAGATGAGAAACAACCAGGTACAAAGTGGAGTAATTGTCCAACAAATGAAGCAGCAGTGGAGTTGTACTATCAGTCTCCAAGTGGGATATTGTTGGGTGTGGAGCCTGATTATCTTCTTTATTTAGATGTATCACTCCGTTGGACCCGTCTTCTTAATGGGGTGACAACGTTGCCCATCGTTTAATCATTTCCAGGGGGTCCATGGTAGAAGTCATGTTTAATTTAGGGTTTTTTCCCTAAAAGGAAACCCCTCATTTTTTATGAAGGTATTTTATTGCAGTTGTGTGTCGTGTGTATGCTCTGAGTGAGAACTAGCAAGGGGGACTATGTGAGAGACTAGAGGATATTACAGCGGAATCTGTTGTAGGTTGTGTCTCTTAATTTTTTTGGATAATAGAAAGGAAGGATTGGTTGTTTCCGTGGGCATAGCCCAAGTTGGGTGAACCATATATATATGTGTCTCTCTTTTTTTATATGTTTTCTGTGTTTTTATTTATGAATATTTTATGTGTTCCATTTCTCCGTAATATATAATTTTCTAACAGTACATGGCATCCAAAATGTTGAAATTTGCAACAAGAAACAGTGAAATTGGCATCGAGAAACAACATGACAACACACACACTACTGTGGGACCAAAGGTCTTGTAGGGATGGGTCCTAGCGATACATTACTGTGTAATTCAATTTATTTAATAAATTGGAAATGTGTCTAGTTTAATTGTCCCTTAATTAAATTGGACAATAAAATGTAATATTATCTAATAATCGCTTGCAATAGCTAACTGAGTGTGATAAACTCATTTAGCTATTTAATTTCAAGTTTAGGGTGGTTGGTGACGCATGCAGAGTGATTCTATGTGTTTTAGAGTTCAATTTGTAGTTAGTTCATTAGTTTAATGCATGTGTAATTAGTTAACTCAGTTAGGTGAGTTAAAGTCAGTTGGACTAGTAGTAACTGTTTTTTACACTAGTGAGAGATCAAGTGAATTAAATATTATTTAACTCACAATTAGTGATCTTCCATGCAACTGATGAGTTACTACAAATCGTTGCATCCATGTCAGTTCCAGTGGAGACCCATTTGAGACAAAGGTTAAAGGGATGTTTACTCTCAGTTGTGTGATTAGTAGGTTTCTTGCATGCAACTAGACATCCATTGGAGTGCCCATGATCTGTACTTAGTTTAAGAAGTCCAAAAATCCTAAAGAATAGGGATTTCATTCATCAGTAATTGCACAAGAAAGGCATGTTGTTTAGAGGCTGAGAATTGGCTAAGTGTTGGCTAGTTTTGTCCATGACAATGTGAGATAGTTATGAGAGTGCATAAGATTCTTGTGAGAAGAGTGAATTGTAATTGTTTCATGATTCCATGGTTAATATACAATAGAAGATATAGGGGTTTTGAGAAGCAAGCTTTTCCCAAGAAAATATCTCTATTGTGGTTTGATTTGTTTCTTTCTGCACTTGTTCTAATTGGCAATTGTGTTTAATTTCTGCAATTGATTTGTAGAAGGATTCTATATCTAGCTTTAGTACATTTTTAGATGGGATTGAATCCATTGATATACATATTTTTGTATAATTTTTACATGGTATCAGAGCACAAGAAATCACTATAGTGGAGGAGAATTTGAGTTTGTGATCAAATAGAATTTGAATTTGCAGAAGGCATTCTTAGTGCGGCAAGAGATTCAGGATTGAAATGGATTTCAATGGATTGAGATTGGATTATACACTCGAGGGAAAATCTAACTATATTTCTTGGAAAGACAAGATGGAGGTAGTACTAGAGGACAATGGGTTGAAAGAATTCGTTGAAAATGATGTTCCAAAACCCGTTGTAGCAGATGCTGCAAATCTTGATGTTTGGCAAAAGAAGCTTGCAAAGGAAAGGAGGATATTATTGGAGGGAGTAAGAGACCACATTTTCACAAGTATCCATGGAAAAATGTCACCATATACAATTTGGAAAGCTTTGACAGATCTATTTTAGAACAACAGTGATCATAGAAAATTCACACTTAAGGATAAAATCGGGAGAAAGGTGACACCATGCCAAAATATTTAACAAATTTTGTCCAATGTTGGGATGAGCTTGGGAGTGTTGAAATTAATATCTCTGATGATGAATTGGTGAGAATAGCTCTTCCAGGACTTCCCAAGATTTGGCATAGTTATCAAGACTCTGTCAATGGAAGGGGAAAGCTGCTAGATTGGGAATGACTTTGGTTGGATCGGGTGCAAGAAGAATTCAGGAGGAATACTAGGGATGGTCTTCATCTAAGAATGATGATGAAGATGATTGTGCTTTGGATGCCAAGGCAAAGAAGGGGAAATGAAAAAAATTCCATTTCAAATCTGAGTCTGGTAAAGAAGGTAAGGAGTGTGACATGCCAAAAGTGAAGTGTTTTCAGTGTCACAACCATGGACATTATGCCACTATTTGTCCACAAAATAAGAAGAACATGAATGATTCAGGATCTGCAGCTGGTAAGGCTTTCCTCACAATTTGAGCTTGAATTCTCTCTCATTGCATGCATGGTGTCAAGTGCAATGGAATCAGTGTGGTACTTGGATAGTGGTGCATCCTTCCACATGACGGGAGATAAAGAAATTTTCAGTAGCTTGGAGGAGAAGGACCTCCAGGTGCATATTGAAATGGGTGATGACGGGAGATACAGTGCTACGGGGATTGGTACAGTTACCTTCCATAGAAAGTCATGTAAAACCTTCTTATTAAAATATGTAACACATGTACCAAGCTTAAAAAATAATTTAGCTTCAGTTGCAATGTTGGAAGATAGAGGCTATGATGTTGTTTTCAATGAAGGAGAAGCTTTCCTTTGACACAAAGAAATAGGAAAAGCAAAGAATATTTGGATTCATGTGAAGAATCTCTACAAACTTGATGTAGATGGATGCACAACATTGATGGGTAAAGAAGACAAAGTGGTGAGCCGGGATGCGGGTGAGTTATGGCACAAGAGATTGTGCCATCTACACCACGGAGCTTTGAAGGTCATGCAACAAAATTATATGGGGCTTCCAAAGGGTACTCTTTTGCAGATAGACACATGAAAGGGATGTACCATGGGGAAGTGTGAAAAATTCGTGCCATTGTTTCTTGAGAGGGATCTATATTTTCATGCAGATGAGAAACTCTTGGTTCCAAAGGATGAACCTCAAGATTTGGATCATCCTCATGAGAAGGATCATGGAGTGGCAGAAACCACTCATGGAGAGACCTCCAGGATGGGGAAATTTCAATCCAGGTGGGCAAAGGGAGCACATGCATTTATACCTCCACGTGTGAGGTGGGGTGATGTGTAGAATTAATCCTAAGAAGAAATTTAGGCAGTGTACTAGAGATGGTGTGTCTCATGGATCAAACTTGGCTAAGAGGAGCCCACAATGCAATAGTAGGAGGATTATTTAGATTGACGCAGTCAAATGTCAGGAGGACAGAAATCAAAGTGACAAGTGTCAGATACTAGAGCACAAATCAATGTTGGCAACAATGCAGAGTGCATGGATGCATATGTCAACATCACAGAGAGTCCAGTAGACATGTGAAATAGCTAGAAACAGTTAGAAGACTTTGATGACATATGCATTTTATTGATTTAGTTGTTTGAAGGCTATTCAGCTTTAGAAGTGTTGTGATCCAAATGAAAATTGGTCTACACCTATGTTATTCATCCACCCATGGTATTTATCCGCCCATGATATTGTAAGTGCCATTTATCCATGATATTCATTCACCCATGGTATTCATCCACACATGGAATTTACCCATGGCATTGTAAGTGGTATCTACCCATGGTATTGACCCATGGTATCAACCTATGGTATCTACCCAGGGTATTGTAACTCAAAAAAATCACCGTGGGTAGATAACATAGGTGGATACCATGGGTAGATACAATATCATGGGTAGATACCATAAGTGGATACCATGGGTTAATACCATGGGTAGATACCATAGGTGAATACCATGTGTCAATACCATGGGTAGATACCACTTACAATACCATGGGTAAATTCCATGTGCGGATGAATATCATGGGTGAATGAATATCATGGATAAATGTCACTTACAATATCATGGGCGAATAAATACCATGGGTGGATGAATAACATGGGTGTAAGCCACTTTTCATTCAAATCATTTTTCATGCAAAAGTTGCATGTGTGAGAAACACTAGAGAAGTGTTGCATGGAAGAGTTGCATGTGCGAACAACATTGGAGAAGTGTTGCATGCAAGAGTTGCATGTCGCATGCAAGAGGTGCATGTGCATATGCAAGGATATTCCAAGGTACCGGATCACGAGAGATTGATTCCTTTCTTGTTGAGAGGGAGTGTTGAAATTTGCAACAAGAAACAATGATATTGGCATCTAGAAACAACATGACAACACACACACTAGTGTGGGACCACAATTCATGTAGTTATGGGGCCTAGCGATACATTAGTGTGCAATTCAATTTATTTAATAAATTGGAAATGTGTCTAATTTAATTATCCCTTAATTAATTTGGACAATAAAATGCAATATTATCTCATAATCACATGTAATAGTTAAATGAGTGTGATAAACTAAGTTAGCTCGTGAATTTTGAGTTGAGGGTGGTTGTTGAGGCATGCAAAGTGATTCTATGTGTTTTAGAGTTCAAGTTGCAGTTACTGCATTAGTTTAATGCATGTGTAATCAGTTAACTCAGTTAGGTGAGTTAAATTCAGTTGGACTAGTTGTAACTCTTTGTTGCACTAGTGAGAGATCAAATGAATTAATATTTTTTAATTCACAATCAGTGATATTCCATGCAACTGATGATTTACTATTAATAGATGCATGCATGTCAGTTCCAATGGAGACCTAGTTGAGACAAAGGTTAAAGGGAGGTTAACTATCAGTTGTGTGATTAGTAGGTTGCTTGCATTCAACAAGACATCCATTGCAGTGCCCATGATGCTTGTGCAGTTTACGAAGGCCAAAATTCCTAAATACTAGGGATTGCATTCATGAGGAATTGCCCAAGCAAGGTAGACTTGTTAGAGATTGAGAATTGGCTCAGTGTTGTCCAGTTTTGTCTAGGACAGTGTGAGACAGCGATGAGAGGGCAAGACACTCTTGTGAGAAGAGTGCATTGTAATTGTTTCATGATTTCATGGTTACAATAGAAGATAGAGGGGTTTTGAGCAGGAAGATTTCCTTGGGAAAATATTTGTGTTGTGTTTTGATTTGTTTCTTTCTACACTTGTTGTGATTGGGGATTTTGTTTAATTTCCACAATTGATTTGTAGAGGATTCAGTATATAGCTTTAATACATTGTTAGATCAGATTCAATCCATTGATATACATATGTTTGTATAATTTTTACACAAAGAACTAGAAAATGACTTCAATTTTATGTGAGAAATGACATGTACATGGTTAAGCTTATGGGATAAATTACATGTACATGGTTTCCAGAGACACTAGGGTCATCCCTGCAAGTTTAACTATATAAGTTTTATAAAGGTGATAGACATGTGAATTTGAAATAATCCTTGCATTTAGCTATAAGTTTTATAAAGGTGATAGACATGTGATTTTGAAATAATCCTTTATTTTAGCTATAAGTTTTATAAAGGTGATAGACATGTAATTTTGAAAGAATCATTTTTGTTAAATTAGTAACAACACATCCTAGCCATTATGGTTGGTTAGGTGATAGCGGACCCCTATGAGGTGATAGTAACATTTACCTAAAAGTTTTATAAAGGTGTTAGACATGTGATTTTGAAATAATCCTTCTTGTATTTTATAATTTATGGGTTTTTGAGAAATTATATGTACATCTAGTTTCCAAAAACACTAGAAAATGACTTAAATTTTATTGGAAATAAGAAAAATTCCACTGGTTTATCTCCTCTTTATGGGAGACATGAAAAATTCCACTGGTTTTTTCTCTATATATTCCATTTCTTTCTAAGAGTTAGATGGATCATTTGAAATTTTTCTTAACCTTCGAACTCTTTATTTACTTAACTTGAGTCCAATTCATTAGATGTGTACTGATTGTGGGGTTCTCATGTTAATTTTATTTTATATTAGTGTTAATAGCCTTGGTTCTACTTCAAATTATTACCATTTTCCAGCTACGTGAAATTTAGATTCACTCTAATCCAATTAAAGGAGATGTCTCATATTTTGGAACAGTTTGCAAAATGGTTGTATTCGTAGATGAGAACATTCATTACATTAGAAAACAAATTATTTTTAGTTTATATTCTATATACAATTCCAACTGTCAAAGTAAAGTCCAAAAGAATTTGGAAGTTCATTTGTAGATCAACTTCTATGTGGGTAGAAGTGAAAGTATACAAAAATTAGATTCTATCTCATTTTACTCTAAAGTTAATATATTTAATCCAATTATGTTTTTGGAGAGATAGGAATAACATATAAATTTTCAAGTTTGCAAAGGTTGAGAAGAAGAAAAGGAAGAACAATGCCTGGAAAGACTAATTTTGTGACCTGTTTCTCTAAGTGAAATTTAAATTACCATTAGTCTAGGTACAGTACATAGGAACCTAAAATCCAAGAGACATTTCTAAAAACAAAATAGATATCACTTTGCAGTGGAAATTGGAGAGGAAAATATTCTTTGCCACAGACATGGATTTTTGAAAAGGACTTTTTCCTGAAAATGAAATATCAAATGTTTCTTAATCAATCCCTCAAGGGTTTTATTATTATATTATTATGTAGTAAATATTTCCACTAGAATGTAGTTTCTGGTATGCCTAATACAAAGACTTTTTTTCTATGTTTATGGAGAGGAATTTAAGTTTAGATACGTCTTATGTTTTCCTAACAAGCACACCTTAGAAGTTACAAAATATTTTGTAGCTTTCTAAGAGGAAGTTGCAGGAAGGTTTCCCGAATATTTCAAAAAAAAATCGAAAGATAGAAAATGAGGGAATGTCACCCTCTCTGCCTTGGAAAAACCATTTTACCTTGTCAACTCGAATTTTTTAGATACAAAAATTATTATCTAGGATTATTTTTAACTATATGAAAATGGATTAGGGAAAGAAAAAAACTATCATGTGGGACTTAAATAAAATATCACATTTGGAATCACAATTATTGATATGATGTCTATGATATTTTTGGGAATGAAAGTTCCACCTTGCACAAAGACCATATTTTATTTGAGATAAAATGATAAAGGAAGGGTTATGTTTTTTTGAGATAGAGAATGATAAAGGATGATTGTCAATTTTTAAGTACTTTATTTAAAAGCATTATAACTGGCCCAAATACATACTGCATCTATAGCCAACTTAACTACTAGTAAATTCAGAGCTCAAATTCAGCAGTCAAACCTACTAACAGCATGCAGTTGGTCTAATTGTTAGGTGGAGAGGTTTAGTCTCCATAGTTCTCAAATTTCAGAAGTACACCGCTGAATTGTCATAAAATTCCTATGGAATGTGTCATACGTTTCATAAATTGCAACATAACTTTGTCGAGTTTGACTAGTAATTTCACCAACTTAACTGCTAGGAAATTCAAAGTTAAAATTTAGAGTTCAAACCTACTAACAGTCTGTAGTTGGTCTAATTGTTAGGTGAAAATTTTTAGTCTCCATAGGTCTCAAATTTGAGAAGTACACCGCCGAATTATCATCAGAGTCCTATGGAATGTGTCATAGGTTTCATATATTGAAACATAACTTTTTCGAATTTGACCAGTAATTTCATATATTAAAATTAACTTTGTCAATTTTGAACAATAATGCTAATTTCAAATGGATTTTGAAAAGGAATGGTAATTTAGGAAATAAATTTGGATGGATGTTGATTTTTTTGTTTTGATTTTTATATTATCTAGTGTTCTTTCACATGGTGTTAAAATTTAGAGGTGCATTGGTGAGCATGAAAAATGAGATTAAGCGGATACCATATTCAAATCTGCAAAATATAAAAATATATCATTTCTTTCCTTGGCCAGGTATTAGCTCTGTTATGTATAGTACACTCTTATGGTCACTTATGAAACATATATCATCTAATTTTGTGTCAATATCAAGATCATGTAGCCTGTCAAATATTTTTTTAGTTGGTACTTGGAATCATGTTCTCTGGTTTACTTTGATGGATGGCTAAAATTTAGAGGTCCATGAGTGAGCATGAAAAATTAGATTAAGAAGAGAGTAGATTCAACTTTGAAAAATATATAAAGATACCATTTCATTTCTTAAATATAAAAAAAATATCATTTCATTTCTTGACCAAGTAATAGCTCTCTTATGCATATTACACTCTGCCTGAATCTGAAAAATTACAAAAATTATATAGAATTGAGAGCTACTGGAAATACATTTCTTTAATTGGAAAAAAAAATAAATCATTGTTTTCTGATACAAAATTATGTAAATACAGATAGATAGACAAATTAGAAAATTTATATAGACTTGAGAGCTACTACAAATTCATTTCTTTAATTGAAAAAAAAAAATGTTTTCTAAATAAAATTATGTAAATAGAGACAGAGAGAACCACATTTCACAGAGACTAAATAACAAGACTATACACCTAGCCTTATACAATATAAAGAATATAAATAAGATAAGAATCCCAGATATTAAATAATAAGACTATACACCCATCCTTATACAATATAGCGCATAAAAATAAGATAGGAATCTATCTATATTTTATTTATTTTCACATATATATATATATATATATATATATATATAATAAACCAAGAATCATTGACTCTTAAATCACTTTCAAAATCATTGACTCATAAAATCAAAAGACTGCTAAGTCTAATCAGGATTCTATCTCATTGGAACACTGCACACATTGTTATACACAAATTTCTTGCATATTTTTTAGTTATGAATCCAAATTCTCTATGAAGCCTCACATTATATACGAAACATATTGATGATTTATTGATGTATTTAATGATGCTTCAATGCCTAGAGGAATTAATATTACAATTAGGCCTAATGAAATGAAAGAATAAAAGTAGCCTATGAAAGTAAGATAAAGTTGTGAAGGGCCTTAAGACAGAACAAAGAAAGCAATTGTGAGGGCATCAAAACTCTAATGAAATGAAAAAATAAAAAAAACCTATGAAAGTAAGATAAAGTTGTAAAGGAACTTAAGACAGAAAATAGAAAGCAATTGTGAGGGCACGAAAACTCTAAGATAAGAAGGTTATATTGCCCAGTTAAGAAATCAAGTTTCCCAAGTCTCCATTTGGAAAGAGAATATATTTGAGCTGGATAAGAGGCCAAAGGAACATGATAGTTTATAGGTAGAATGTCTCACAATCTCTGTACAAGACAAGGAGTAGAAGATAAATTCTTTTACAACTCAATTATCCCCAGGAAAAGGGTCTTGAAGCTGCTGAAGGAACCCACACAATAAATAGAGATTTGAACCAATGGATAAGAGTTGCAGCATACCCATTCTGTGAAAAGCCATTTCAAACAGTTGTTAATTTCTGAAAGTTGCAATTTTGTAGATTAATGAAGAGGACTATACACCCAGTATTATACAGTATAGAGCATATAAATAAGATAATAATCACATAGATTAAATAACAGGACTATACACCTAGCCTTATATAATATAGGGCATATAAATAAGACAAGAATCTATCTATCTTTTATCTAGTATCATATATGTGTGTGTGTGTGTGTGTGTGTGTGTGTGTGTAACTATATAACACACATCATTGACTCCTAAATCACTTTCAAAGTCATTGACTCATAAAATCAAAAGACTCTTAAGTCTAATCAAACTTCTATCTCATCAAAACACTGTTGACATTGCTATACAAAAATTGCTTGCATCTTTTTTAGTTATGAATCAAAATTATCTATGGATCTTCAGATTATATATGAAACATCTCCATGATTTAATGATTTATTTAATGATGCTTCAATTCCTAGAGGAATTAATCTCATAATCATGCCTAATGGAATGAAATAATAAAAGAAGCCTATGAAAGTAAGATAAAGTTGTAAAGGACCTTAAGACAGAAAAGGGAAACCAATTGTGAGGGCATGAAAACTCTAATGAAATCAAACAATAAAAGAAACCTATGAAATTAAGATAAATTTGTAAAGGACCTTAAGACAGAACAGAGAAAGCAATTGAGAGGGCATGAAAACTCTAAGATAAGAAGGTTATACCACCCAATTAAGAAATCAAGTTGCCCAAGTATCCATTTGGAAAGAGAATATAGTTCAGCTAGATAAGAGGCCAAAAGAACATGATAGCTTATAGGTAGAATGCCTAAGGATATTTTTACAAGTCAAGGAGCAGAAGATGGTTTCCTTTACAGCTCAATTATCCCCAGGAAAAGGGCCTTGAAGCTGCTTAAGGAACCCATAAAATAAAGAGAGATTTGAACCAATGGATAAGAGTTACAAATACCCATTCTGTGAAAAGCCATTTCAAACATACGTTTAGTTCAAAAAGTTGAAATTATGTAGATTAAATAACATGACTATACACCCAGCCTTATACAATATAGAGCATATAAATAAGATAAGAATCACAGAGATTAAATAACATGACTATACACCGAGCCTTATGCAATATAGAACATATAAATCAGATTAGAATCTATCTGAATTTTATTTATTTTCATATATATATATAGATATATATATATATATATATATATAAATATATATATATATATATATATATATATATATATATAATGAACCAAGCATCATTGAGTCTTAAATCACTTTCAAAATCTTTGAATCATCAAATCAAAAGAATGCTAAGTCTAATTATAATTCTATCTCATCGGAACACTGCTGACATTGTTATATGAAAATTGTTGGCATCTTTTTAGTTATGAATCCAAATTCTCTATGGAGCTTCAAATTATATACGAAATATCTCCATGATTTAATGATTTATTTAATGATGCTTGATTGCCTAGATAAATTAATTATACAATTAGGCCTAATGAAATGAAACAATAAAAGCAGCCTATGAAAGTAAGATAATTTTGTAAAGGACCTTAAGACAGAACATAGAAAGGAATTGTGAGGGCATGAAAAATCTAATGAAATGAAACAGTAAAAGCAACATATGAAAGTAAGATAAAGTTGTACACCACCTTAAGACAGAACATAGAAAGCAATTGTGAGGGCATGAAAACTCTAACATAAGGAGGTTATATTGCCCGGTTAAGAAATCAAGTTTCCAAAGTCTCCATTTGGAAAGATAATATAGTTGAGTTGGATAAGAGGCCAAAAGAACATGATAGTTTATAGGTATAATTCCTCGGGATATCTATACAAGCCAAGGAGCAGAAGATAGCTTCTTTCACAACTCAATTATCCGCGGGAAAATGGCCTTGAACCTGCTCAAGGAACCCACACAATAAAGAGATATTTGAACAAATGGATAAGAGTTACAACATACCCATTCTGTGAAAAGCCATTTCAAATAGATGTTCCGTTCAGAATGTTGCAATTATGTAGATTAAATAATAGGACTATACACCCAACCTTATACAATATAGATCATATCAATAAGATAAGAATATATCTATCTTTTATTTATTTTCATATATATAATAAACCAAGCATCATTGACTCTTAAATCAATTTCAAAATCATTGACTCATCAAATTGAAGTACTACTAAGTCTCTTAATCATGGCTCAGTATAATGTGGAGCTTTTATGAATTAGTATGCTTTATAAACCACTCTATCCCTCAATTACTATATCTCTCTTCCTAAAAATCTCTAATATTTATTTTCCTATACTTATAAAACTATTTACAAACCTTCTACTGGGGCTGAAAGAGCTTGCTCACTCTGAATTTCCAATGAGTAGGAGCTTTGATTTGTCTCCAAGGTTTCCCATGATAATTACATATATAAAAGGCCCATCCGATCCCGATATAAACAACGAGTTGGGGGATTGGATTTATAAACGATGCTCACTTCTTCTTATTAGATTATGCAAAGTGTTTTCATTATGTATAGTGCTAGTGATCAAGAAATGGGAAACTTAAATCAATGCATCGATTCACTAAGTCTAATCAGAATTCCATCTCATAGAAAAAGGGAAAAGGGCCTTGAAACTGCTCAAGGAACCCACATAATAAATAGAGATTTGAACCAATGGATAATATTTACATCATAAACATTCTTTGAAAAGCTATTTCAAATACACTTTTAGTTCAGAAAGTTACAATTCTGTACACTTTCACAGACAGATAGAAGCCAAAGGATTGTGCACTTGGAAATAGAAAACGCATGATGAGGAGGCAGATGAGGAGACATCGAGACAGAACATGTTGATCAAGCGAAGAAGATGAGGAGGAGGAAGAACAAGCATGCCGAGGACGCAGATCAGACCAGGAAGAACGAGCATGCCTAGGATGCAAGGCAAACCCTGGGAATCCTACAAAAAACTTACAAACACAACAAAAAACTTACAAACTCAACAAGCTGAAAGTAAGATTAAAACAAGAAAAACAACCATAAAGAAAAATAATAACAAATTTAAAACCTGTAATTTACCTTCACACCTTCGCTTTCTCCACTATTGGCCCCTACTGGTTCAATATCAGCACAACACACCTAAACGATAATGAAACACACGTAAACGATAACACAGAGCTCTCCAACAATAACACAAATAAAAATTGCAGAGCTCTCCAATGGTAAAGCAACAAAAAAATGATCGGAAAATTGTTGTGATCTAGGGGCCGGTATATTTATAACAAAAATTTTGGCTGAATTATAATAAAATGTTCGTCCAAACTAATAGTCTGGCTGAACTAATAGTTCAACTGAACTTTTTTTGCTGGTTTTCCTATCTCCGGCCAAAAATCTGTTTACCCACACCATTAATGTTAACAGCAAAAATAGTTCGGCCGAAGTAATTTCAAAACTTCGGCCCAAATTTCTAAAATTTTGGCTAAACTTCCTAAAATTTCATTCGAACTGTTTGGAGAATGCAATTTTCGAACACGTTTCTCATGAAATTGTAACTAAGTTTCACATTTTTACCCGATAATATTTACCAGCTCTCCCCCTGTTCCAGTTTCATTTCAAGAATAGTTATTGATACTAACTTGACTATGTTTTTCCTAAGCCATTAATATTTTACAAGTCGATCCAAAGAAATCACACTCTCACAAACCTGACATAAGGATTTGACTAGCTCCAACCAACTCAAGAATACCCTCACTAGCAGTGCCTTTCCTTCTCTTAAAAATGCCCTATTTAAGGGAGTAAATTCTCTCTCCCTTATTATTTGCCTTACCTTTCCTCTCGTGCCCTCCTGGCTTCTGTTCCCAACTGATATCATTGATCTCTAGGGCTGGGAGAAACTATCCTCTAATTTTTTGGTAAACAAGCTCTCACTTAGTGACTTTTTACTATAATTTCCAAGTTGGTTCTCATAACTAAATTATTTATAAAAGCAATGTAACTTTAAAACATTTAAAATTTATCACTAGGCTTTCCATTCAACGCATAGTCTTATCAAGTCATAGAAGTAAAAGTAAATTTAATATTTAATTTTCATTGAGGGGTGCTACATCTTCCCCCCTTGAGCGAAACACTGTCCTTGATGCTTCCTAGCCTTCAAAATATTTTGGAATATGACTCGCACATAAAATATTTATTCTCATATTCCTAGGTAGCCTCTTGCAACTTAAGTAACCTCGGTAAACATTTGCATCTGCAACATAGTTTTACTTTGATCGAGAATCCAAAGAGGTACAACTAGTATTACTCTGACCGGTTTGACCTACATTCACAACCACATGGTCATTAGTTTCCTTCAATCATCCTCTAAGAATGTATTTATATTTTGTCAATATTCATTACAAACACTATAAATTGTTATGCAAATACCCATGAAAGAGCGTTAGAATTCATCTCAACCTGATAAGGTCAAGTAATAAGATTTCAGAGATAATCACATTTAAGTATAACCACATATAATATACTTAGATTTTCTTATCACCGAAATAATTTATATACATTTTATGGATAACAGAAGAAAAATTCCTAACATGCTTTCAATAAGAATTATCAATCTTCATTTTAAAATCATCAATTTTTTTTTTTTGGTTGTATATTTTTACATAACCCAAGGCTATATGAATTGAAAATGACCCAATCATGTGATTCCATTATAATTTTTCGACCATGGAGGTATTAGTTTTGTATACACTATTTACTTAGTAATAATAATATCTTAAAAAAACTTTTATTATTCTAGTCTTTTCTGAGAAATTCGTACTAAATAGCATTAATTTACTTTGATATTATTTCAATGTTACATACAAATTATCCATGCACGAATATAGTTTAAGATGACTTCATTTTCTTGCCTGATTCAAGAGTGGAATATTGTTGTCCACTTCATCAAAGTAAACTTAAATATGGCCATCTTGGTTACTTTTCTATTTTCTTAGCACCCCCATGTCATCTTATATTACAAGTTATTGATGTAAGTTATATGTAATTTTTCTCCATTATACAGTCATGGGATTTCTCCCACTTGTGCTCATATGTGTATTGGTTGTATCATACTTTCCCTATTACTATAATATAGTTCTTTCTTTATATATCGAAGCACAATTTTTTATTTGCGTCATATAGTGATCATAATTGTTATCGTTACAAGGAAGGTTTCCTTGCATTATTTCCATATTTTCTTGCAAGCAATGTTTTATCCCTCGGGCACCATCATACTTTCATGATATGAAACTTGTTATAACAGGAAATTACCAAATTCTAGGACAATTATTTCAACTTACCATTTTCATGTGATTATCGTCTTTCCTTATGTTAAAATGGACACAATCATGTCCGTGTCACTTATCTATTGGTTGTTTCATGCCAAAATAAGGGTTCTATTACTTAATTGGTTTCCTTTTTGTATCATTTTTCCTCCTGATCTCTCTTAATAGTCCGCTAAGGCTAGAAACAAAATGTATTACTAAGAGAGCCCACGATGACAATTCAAGCCTCAACCTCAAGTAGAATCATTAAACAAAAATAGTACACTACATCACCAAAGTTTACCATCATATCTTCCAACATGCCTCACCTATGAGTTTTCTCAACACCTTCTTAAGGTTTATATTCCTCTTTATTCTGAAAATTATTGATCATGGTGTCTGAAGATCATATGTGGTCCCTCTTATTGTTGAAGTATAATCAACTATGGGTCTTATTATTTATATAACTTCTATAGTTCTACCAACTTTCCAAAGGGACCCGACTTGCATATCTTCTTATTCATCTTATTGCACCAACAATCATGTTAATTAAAATTCTCTTCTCACTTTGATTTTGATGAGACCTTATTTTTTATATTGTGAGGAAGTTATAAATAAAAAATTAGTGATTCCTTCCATGTTTCAGTATTACAAGTCTATAACTCACACCATTTTGATTTCCCCCCATGCCTATGTTCGTCAGGTATAAGCTATTCAAAAGTTTTCAACACACCTTTTCTATACTTTGAGGGTCATGAAAATTTCCATATTCTTCAAATTGATCCTCATCTTTCTCTCCATATACTTACTAAATTTTACGTAAAATTGATATCCTTTCGATAATCAGCAACATTTTTTTGATATTCTTTGATGTTATGGGGTAACCCAATTACCATCATTATGTAGCTTCCACTTACAAATATCATATATTCTATTCACTTCACCATGTCCCAAACTAGTATCCTTTCCATCTTTATTATTATGATAATTTATCACAATTTCTTCTATTTCACAAGTATTTTATCTAGTGATTCTATTGAAATTGTCAATTACATGACTTTTGTAATCCCTCTTGTTATGGATTTTACTACTTATTCTATTGTTGTAACTAAACCTATGATTTTTCTTGTTAATGAAGATACTTTCAATGAGAAAGTTAATTATTTCTCTTATTAATTTTTGTTTTTCATTAGTCATGAAATTTTTACCAGCGAGTTATTATTACATTAGACTAATTTATACCTGAGTTATAATACTAATGTATAAGTTTTATCTTTGAGTGTTATCATTGTCAATGTTTTCCACATCACTTTCTAATGCTTAGTTTGATGAGAATGATTCGATCCATTACCATGAGTCACCCACGAAGCTCCAATTGACTCGCATTCATACATGCACTTTTTAATTGTAAGTGATTTTATATCCTCAGTCAAGTTTTTACAACAACATGTTAAGGAAGCTTCCTCAGGTATTCCAATACCCTATTTTCCTTAGGTATTACAAGGTTTTTACTCCCTTCCATCCCTTTTCTAATTCCTAGATACACTTTATTCTATGTATACCCTCCCTTTATTCTAATTAGAAGCCGTAGTATTTTATTTTATTCTTAAAACATATGATGTACTTATTATTTTGAATGTGTCACAATATTCTATAGATACTTTCCCATTTGATATTTCTTTCCATACACAGGTAAGATTACTATTTTTTTAGGACTAAAAATTAGTTTTAATAGGAACTATTTCCTTATGCTTACTATTTCAATTAGGCTCTTGGTAAACATTGAGTGTATGTGCAAGAACACAATTTATACCAATAAAGAAATTACTTCCAACTGTCGGTAATTTTTACCAATAATATCTTTACTTCTATTATACATTTGTCTTCTTCAAGGGTCTGTCTTAGAGATTTAAGTTAAAATACAATATATATATAAGCGGATTGCATCTAGAAACAAATGACCATCATGCTGATAACTCAAAAATTTAAGGGTGATTCATATACAACATCATACCATATGATATTTGATAGTTTAAATTATGTAACATAATGCTTTTCAATGTAACCATGTTATGGTTCTTATTTTTCAATTCTTAATTAGTTTTTCTTCTCTCAAATCTGTTGACATGTCTAAAACAACATAAGTTATTTACCTAGTTGCCCCCATATCTCAAAATTTGATTTATGTGGGCATACAAAATTTAGTATTGTAGGCAAGGCTTCCATATTTCAAATAATTCTTTACTATGGAAGAAAGCATGATTTTTTATTTCTTTCCCTTAAATAGACCACATTGTTGAACCTTTTAGCTCTGATACTCCTTGTAACATACTCCCTTTTTAACACTTACTACACTTTTCGTGCCCTTAATTCAATTACAAGGGATAATAACCATAACCTTTTTACTTATTTTACAATACCCATTACCAATACATTATTTATAATTGTGTATATTATGGTGTTAAATTTGGTTAAATTCATGCACTATGTATGCTCACACTTGTACAAATTAAACTCTAAGTTTTTAACGACTTGACCCTTAACAATTGTTTGAAGGTGGTACAACATAATTATCACATTACAGAACCATGCCTTCATAGTTTGTGGCACATTAAATTATATATATATATATATATATATATATATATATATATATAGTTACATAACTCAACTAACTCACGTTTCCGCCTCATAGAGTTTATCATGTTATATGTGAATTTGTTAGAAAATTAAATATTACAAAGAAATGAAACACATAAAATATGCGGAAAACACAAGCACACAAAACACATAAAACCAGAGAGACACAAATATACATGGTTCACCCACTTTGGGCTACGTCCACCCTGAACAGCCAGTCCTTCCTTTCTATTATCCAACAAAATGAACAGACACAACCTATAACAGATCTGATGTAATATCATTTGTTCTCTCTCACAGTCTCCCTATCTGTTTCTCGCTCCGAGAATACACATACAATACACAACCGCAATAAAATACCCTCGTACAAGAGAGGGGTTGCCTTCTAGGGAAAAAAACCCTAAACTAGACATAACTTCTATCGTCAGATCATCCGCCTAATGAACGGCCCAGATTGACTAGAAATTACTATACTTTTACAAGGCAATTTTACATCTATTTTTAGCTTCTGGGGCGCTGCCCTGAAACCCCCTTCCAAGGGGGGGCTCCATAAAGTCCCAGTCGTCCCCCCCTGGACCCCCCAGGTAGCATTTAATTACTGGTGGCGTTGCCGCCCCCATTAAGGTACAGGGGTCCAACACTGTGATACAAAATAAACAAGATAATCAGGCTCCACACCCAACAATCTCCCACTTGGAGACTGATTGTAGCAACTCCACCGCTGCTTCATTTGCTGAACAATGACTCCTCTTTGGACTTGGCTATTTCTCATCTTCATCGTCATCCTTGAAGACAAATTGAAACTGAGCATATTCTCAGTTTCTACCTGGTTACAACTTTTGTTAGCATATCTGCAGGATTCTAGCTAGTGTGTATCTTTTCCAACTTCAACTGTCCATCTTCCAATACTAACCGTATGAAATGGTACTTGAGCTATATGTGTTTAGTCCTATTATGAAATTCTAAGTTCTTTGCAAGATGAATGGCTCTTTGGCTATCACTGTATAATCTGCCCATATCATGCTTCTTACCCAATTCATCCATAAACCTTTGTAACCAAATCATTTCCTTACTAGCCTCTGTAGTAGCAACATACTCTGCTTCTGTTGTTGAAAGTGCAACAACACTCTAGATTTTTGAAACCCAACTGATAGTTGTTCCACCTATAGTAAATACATATCCTTTTGTGCTCCTTCTGTTATCTCTATCACCTTCCATATCTGCATCAACATATCCTTGTAGAGCAATGTTTGAACCACCAAATCATAATGCTTGATTTGTGGTACCTCTCAAAAATTTGAGAATCCATTTTACTGCCATTCAATGTTCTTTTCCTGGATTGTTCATGTACCTACTTACAACTCCCACTACATGTGCAATATCAGGCCTCGTGCAGACCATTGCATACATTAAGCTTCCAACTGCTAATGCATATGGAACTTTAGACATATATTCCATTTCTTTGTGGGTCTTGGGGTACATCTCCTTACTAAGTTTGAAATGGCTAGCAAAAGGTGTACTAACTGGTTTTGCATTCTTCATATTAAATCTTTTCAACACCTTTTGTATGTACTCATTCTGAGACAGTGTTAATTTGCGATTTTTCCTGTATCTAGTTATTCTCATACCAAGGATTTGTTTTGCAGTTCCCAAATCCTTCATTGCAAATGAATTTGCCAATTTTCTTTCGAGCACATTTATTTCCTACATGTTAGACCCTGCAACAAGCATGTCATCTACATACAATAACAATATAATATAGCTGCAATCA